>JASPKZ010007844.1:0-600000 GCA_030220185.1 Diploptera punctata
CCCGGACACAGTCTAGATGTATTTTTGCGGTAAGTTATTGAATTTCGAAAATACTTTTGAATTTTGGAAAAAAACATTAAGGCTATTAACCTTGGAAATCTCATTTTTGTATTTGAACCAGATTTTTTGCATTATCAATCCCGGACACAGTCCCTAGATTGTATCTTGCTGTTTTTTGAATTTTTCTAAAATTTTGATTTTTTTAGAAATCATTAAGGCTTAAACTTGGAAAACTCATTTTTGAAATTTTTGAGTTTTTGACCGTATTTTTTGCATTATCAATCCCGGGACACAGTCCCTAGATAGTATTTTTGCAGTTTTTGATTTTCGAAATTTTGAATTTTTTGGTAAAACACCTAGACTATAGCCTTGGAAAACTCAATATTGAAATTTTGGATTTCGACCGGATTTTCTCCATTATAAATTCCGGACACACACCCTAGATAGTATTTTTTGCAGTTTGTGAAATCTCGAAAATTTTGTCATTGTTTGGAGAACACCTAGACTGTAGCCTTGAAAACTCCATTTTGGAATTTTGGATTTAGACCCGATTTTTTGCTTTATAAATCCCGGACACACCCTCTAGATAGTATTTTTGCAGTTTTTGAAATTTCGAAAATTTTGACATATTTTTGGAAAAACACGAAGACTATATATATATATATATATATATATATATATATATATATAGCCTTGGAAAAATCAATTCTCATATTTTGGATTTGGAAAATTTTGAAATTTTTTTGTAAAAACACACCAAGACTATAGCCTCGGAAAACTAATTTTGAAATTTTGGATTTGCACGGGATATTGTCCATTATAAATCCCGGACTCACCCTCTAGATAGTATTTTTGCAGTTCTTGAAATTTCGAAAATTTTCACATTCTTTGGAAAACACCTAGACTATAGCCTTGGAAAATTCAATTTTGAAATTTTGAGTTTAGACCGGATTTATGCATTATAAATCCCTGACACAGCCTCCAGATAGTATTTTTGCAGTTTTTGAAATTTCCAAAATGTTGACAATTTTTGGAAAAAGCACCATGACTATAAAGCCTTGGAAAACACAATTTTGAAAATTTCGATTTAGATCGGACTTTTTGCATTATAAATCCCTGACACACTCTCTAGATAGCATTTTGCAGTTTTTGAAATTTCGATAATTTTGACACTTTTTGGAAAAACACCAAGACTATAGAATTGGAAAAATCAATTTTGAAATTTTGGTTTTAGACCGGATTTAATCCATTATAAATCCCGGACGCACTCTAGATAGTATTTTTGCAGTTTTTCAATTTTTCCAAAATTTTGACATTTATTGGAAAAACACCAAGATTGAAAACTCAATTTTGAAATTTTGGATTTAGACCGGATTTCTCCATTATAAATTCCGCACACTCTCTAGATAGTATTTTTGCAGTTTTTGAAATTTCCAAATTTTGACATATTTTGTAATAGCACGAAGAGTGTAGGCTTGGGAAACTCAATTTTAAAATTTTGGATTTAGGCCGGATTTTTTGCATTATAAATCCCGGACACAGTCCCTAGATAGTATTTTTGCAGTTTTTGAATTTTCGAAATTTTTGAAATTTTTTGGAAAAACATTAAGGCTATAACTTGGAAAATACATTTTTGAAATTTTGGGTTTAGACCGGATTTTTTGCATTATAAATCCCGGACACAGTCCCTAGATAGTTTTCTTTTTGCAGTTTTTGAATTTTCTAAAATTTTGAAATTTTTTGGAAAAACTTTAAAGCTATAACGTTGGAAAACTCATTTTTCAAATTTTGGATTTAGACCGGATTTTTTGCAGTCTAAATCCCGGACACAGTCCCTAGATAGTATTTTTGCAGTCTTTCAATTTTCGAATTTTTTTAAATTATTTGGAAAAACATTAAGGCACTAACCTTGGAAAACTTAATTTTGAAATTTTGGATTTACACCGGATTTTTTGCATTATAAATCACGGACACAGTCCCCAGGTAGTATTTTTGCAGTTTTTGAATCTTCGAAAATTTTGGAAATTTTTGGTAAAACATTAAAGCTATAACCTTCGCTAACTCTTTAATGAAATTTTGAATTTATGCCGGATTTTTTTGCATTATAAATCCCGGACACAGTCCCTAGATAGTATTTTTGCAGTTTTTGAATTTTCGAATTTTTTGGAATTTTTCGGAAAAACATTAAGGCTTAAACTTGGAAAACTCATTTTTGAAATTTTGGATTTAGACCGGATTTTTTGCATTATAAATCTCGAACACAGTCCCTAGCTAGTATTTTTGCAGTTTTTGAATTCTCGAAATTTTTGAATTTTTTGGAAAAACATTAAGGCTATAACCTTGTAAAACTCATTTTTGAAATTTTGGATTTAGACCGGATTTTTTGTATTATAAATCCCGGACACAATCCCTAGATAGCATTTTTGCAGTTCTTGAATTTTCGAACATTTTGATTTTTTTGAAAAACATTAAGGATATAACCTTGGAAAACTCAGTTTTGAAATTTTGGATTTAGGCCGGATTCTTTGCATTATAAATCACGGACATAGTCCCTAGATAGTATTTTTGCAGTTTTTGAATTTTCAAAAATTTTGAATTTTTTTGGAAAAACATTAAGGAAAACTCATTTCTGAAATATTTTATTTAGACCGGATTTTTTGCATTATAAATCCCGGACAGTCCCTAGATAGTATTTTTGCAGTTTTTGAATTTTCTAAAATTTTGAATTTTTTTGGAAAAATAATAAGGCCTTGGAAAAGTTAATTTTCAAATTTTGGATTTAGACCGGACTTTTTGCATTATAAATCCCCGTCACAGTCCCTAGATAGTATTTTCGATTTTTTTAAATTTTGATTTTTTTTTGAAAAAACCAAGGCTATAACCTTGTAAAATTTAATTTTGAAATTTTGGATTTAGACCGGATTTCTTGCATTATAAATCCCGGACACAGTCACTAGATAGTATTTTTGCAGTTTTTGAATTTTCGAAAATTTTGAAATTTTTTGGAAAAACATTGAGGTTATAACCTTGGAAAACTCATTTTTGAAATTTTGGATTTAGACCGGATTTATTGCATTATAAATCCCGGACACAGTTCCTAGATTGTATTTTTGCAGTTTTTGAATTTTCGAAATTTTTGAATTTTTTTGGAAAAACATTAAGGCTATAACCTTGGAAAACTCATTTTGTATTTAGACCGGATTTTTTTGCATTATAAATCCCGGACACAGTCCCTAGATTGTATCTTTGCTGTTTTTGAATTTTCTAAAGTTGATTTTTTTTTGGAAAAACATTAAGCCTTAAACTTGGAAAACTCATTTTTGAAATTTTGGATTTTGACCGGATTTTTTGCATTATAAATCCCGGACACAGTTCCTAGATTGTATCTTTGCTGTTTTTGAATTTTCTAAAATTTGATTTTTTTTTGGAAAAACATTAAGCCTTAAACTTGGAAAACTCATTTTTGAAATTTTGGATTTAGACCGGATTTCTTGCATTATAAATCCCGGACACAGTCACTAGATAGTATTTTTGCAGTTTTTGAATTTTCGAAAATTTTGAAATTTTTTGGAAAAAACATTGAGGTTATAACCTTGGAAAACTCATTTTTGAAATTTTGGATTTAGACCGGATTTCTTGCATTATAAATCCCGGACACAGTTCCTAGATTGTATCTTTGCTGTTTTTGAATTTTCTAAAATTTGATTTTTTTTTGGAAAAACATTAAGCCTTAAACTTGGAAAACTCATTTTTGAAATTTTGGATTTAGACCGGATTTCTTGCATTATAAATCCCGGACACAGTCACTAGATAGTATTTTTGCAGTTTTTGAATTTTCGAAAATTTTGAAATTTTTTGGAAAAACATTGAGGTTATAACCTTGGAAAACTCATTTTTGAAATTTTGGATTTAGACCGGATTTATTGCATTATAAATCCCGGACACAGTTCCTAGATTGTATTTTTGCAGTTTTTGAATTTTCGAAATTTTTGAATTTTTTTGGAAAAACATTAAGGCTATAACCTTGGAAATCTCATTTTGTATTTAGCCCGGATTTTTTTGCATTATAAATCCCGGACACAGTCCCTAGATTGTATCTTTGCTGTTTTTGAATTTTCTAAAATTTGATTTTTTTTTGGAAAAACATTAAGCCATAAACTTGGAAAACTCATTTTTGAAATTTTGGATTTTGACCGGATTTTTTGCATTATAAATCCCGGACACAGTTCCTAGATTGTATTTTTGCAGTTTTTGAATTTTCGAAAATTTTGAATTTTTTGGTAAAACACCTAGACTATAGCCTTGGAAAACTCAATATTGAAATTTTGCATTTAGACCGGATTTTCTCCATTATAAATCCCGGACACACACTCTAGATAGTATTTTTTGCAGTTTATGAAATCTCGAAAATTTTGACATTGTTTGGAGAACACCTAGACTGTAGCCTTGAAAACTCAATTTTGAAATTTTGGATTTAGACCCGATTTTTTGCTTTATAAATCCCGGACACAACCTCTAGATAGTATTTTTGCAGTTTTTGAAATTTCGAAAATTTTGACATATTTTTGGAAAAACACGAAGATTATATATATATATAGCCTTGGAAAAATCAATTCTCATATTTTGGATTTGGAAAATTTTGAAATTTTTTTGTAAAAACACCAAGACTATAGCCTCGGAAAACTTAATTTTGAAATTTTGGATTTGCACGGGATTTTGTCCATTATAAATCCCGGACTCACCCTCTAGATAGTATTTTTGCAGTTCTTGAAATTTCGAAAATTTTCACATTCTTTGGAAAACACCTAGACTATAGCCTTGGAAAACTCAATTTTGAAATTTTGGATTTAGACCGGATTTATGCATTATAAATCCCTGACACAGCCTCCAGATAGTATTTTTGCAGTTTTTGAAATTTCCTAAATGTTGACAATTTTTGGAAAAGCACCATGACTATAAAGCCTTGGAAAACACAATTTTGAAATTTTCGATTTAGATCGGACTTTTTGCATTATAAATCCCTGACACACTCTCTAGATAGCATTTTTGCAGTTTTTGAAATTTCGATAATTTTGACACTTTTTGGAAAACACCAAGACTATAGAATTGGAAAAATCAATTTTGAAATTTTGGTTTTAGACCGGATTTAATCCATTATAAATCCCGGACGCACTCTAGATAGTATTTTTGCAGTTTTTCAATTTTTTCCAAAATTTTGACATTTATTGGAAAAACACCAAGACTGAAAACTCAATTTTGAAATTTTGGATTTAGACCGGATTTCTCCATTATAAATTCCGGACACACTCTCTAGATAGTATTTTTGCAGTTTTTGAAATTTCCAAATTTTGACATTTTTTGTAATAGCACCAAGACTATAGGCTTGGGAAACTTAATTTTAAAATTTTGGATTTAGACCGGATTTTTTGCATTATAAATCACGGACACACCCTCTAGATAGTATTTTTGATATTTCGAAATTTTTTGGCAAAACAAGATTATAACCTTGGAAAACTCAATTTTGAAATTTTTATTTAGACCGGATTCTTTGCATTATAAATCCCGGACACTCACTCTAGATAGTGTTTTTGCAGTTTCTGAAATTAAAAATTTTTGACATTTTTTTGGAAAAATACCAGGACTATAGCCTTAGAAATTTCAATTTTGGATTTAGACCGGATATTTTCATTATAAATCTAGGACACACCCTCTAGATAGTATTTTTGCAGATTTTGAAGAATCAATTTTGTAATTTTGGATATAGACCGGATTTTTTGCATTACAAATCCGGGACACAGCCTCTAGACAGTATCTTTGCTGATTTTGAAATTTCGAAAATGTTGACTTTTTTTAAAAACACCAAGACTATAGCCTTAGAAAACTCAATTTTGGAATTATACCGGATTTTTTGCATTATAAATCCCGGACACACCCTCTAGATAGCATTTTTGCTGTTTTTGAAATTTCGAAAATTTTGACTTTTTTTTTTGGAAAAACACCTTTGAAAACTCAAATTTCAAACTTTGGATTTTCTCCATAATAAATCCCGGACACACCCTCTAGATTGTATTTTTGCAGTTTTTGAATTTTCGAAAATTTTGACTTTTGGATAAACACGAAGACTATACTTGGAAAACTCAATTCTCAAATTTTGGATTTAGACCGGATTTTTGCATTATAAATCCAGGACATACCCTCTAGATAGTATTTTTGCAGTTTTTGAAATTTTGACATATTTTGGAACACCAAGACTTGGAAAAATCAATTTTGAAATTTTGGATTCAGACCAGATTTCTTGCATTATAAATCCCGGGCACACCGTCTAGATAGTATATTTGCAGTTTTTGAAATTTCGAAAATTTTGTCTTCTATGGAAAAATACCAACACTATAGCCTTGGAAATCTCAATTTTGAAATTTTGGATTTAGACCGAATTTTTTGCTTTATAAATCCCGGACAAACCCAATACATAGTATTTTTGCAGTTTTTGAAATTTCCAAATTTTGACATTTTTTGGAAAAGCAGTAAGACTATAGCCTTGGAAAACACTATTTTAAAATGTTGGATTTAGACTGGATTTTTTGCATTATAGATCACGGACACACTCTCTAGATAGTATTTTTGCAGTTTTTGAATTTTCGAAAATGTTGACTTTTTTTGGAAAAACACCAATACTATAGCCTTGGAAAAACCAATTTTGAAATTTTGGATTTATACCGGATTTTCTCCATTATAAATCCCAGACACACCCTCTAGATAGTATTTTTGCAGTTTTTGATATTTCGAAAACTTTGAGATTTTTTGGCAAAACAAGACTATAACCTTGGAAAACTCAATTTTGAAATTTTGGATTTAGACCGGATTCTTTGCATTATAAATCTTGGACACAGCCTCTAGATAGTATTTTGGCAGTTTTTGAAATTTCGAAAATGTTGTCCTTTTTGGAAAAACACCTAGACTATAGCCTTGGAAAACTCAATTTTAACATTTTGGATTTAGACCGGATTTTTAGCATAAAACCTGGACACTCTCTAGATAGCATTTTTGCAGTTTTTAAAATTTGGAAAATTTTGACATTTTTTGGAGAACAATTTTGAAATTTTGGATTTAGACCGGATTTTTTGCATCTTGTGTAAGAATAGGCTTCACTTGATCAGCTGGCTGTGTAAGAATGGGCTTCACTTGATAAGTCGGCTGGGAGCTGTCTGTGTAATGGGTTAAATGACCCCAATCACTTGATCAGCCCGCTGGGAGCCATCTTGTGTAAGAATGGGCTTCACTCGATCAGCTGGCTAGGAGCCATCTTATGTAAGTATGGGTTTCACTCGATCAGCTGGCTAGGAGCCGTCTGTGTAAGAATGGGCTTCACTCGATAAGCTGGCTGGGAGCCATCTGTGTAAGAATGGGCTTAACTTGATCAGCTGGCTGGGAGCTGTCTGTGTAAGAATGGGCTTCACTTGATAAGCCGACTGGGAGCTGTCTGTGTAAGAATGGGCTTCACTTGATAAGCCAGCTGGGAGCTGTCTGTGTAAGAATGGGCTTCACTTGATCAGCCGGGTGGGAGCCATCTGAGTAAGAATGGGCTTCACTTGATCAGCCGGCTGGGAGCCATGTTGTGTAAGAACAGGCTTCACTCGATCTGCTTTCTGGGAGTCGTCTGTGTAAGAATGGGCTTCAATTGATCAGCCGGCTGGGAGCTGTCTGTGTAAGAATAGGCTTCACTTGATCAGCTGGCTGGGAGCCATCTGTGTAAGAATGGGCTTCACTTGATCAGCCGGCTGGGAGCCATGTTGTGTAAGAACAGGCTTCACTCGATCTGCTTTCTGGGAGCCATCTGTGTAAGAATGGGCTTAACTTGATCAGCCAGCTGGGAGCCGATTGTGTAAGCCAAAGGGGTAAAATGACCCCGAGAGCTATGCCAGGCATATCTTTGCTGCCTAAAGGGTTACCCATGCTGGACAGGTCAAGGTGATAGGCCAGGCGATACCTGTAATAATATAATCGTCAACAAATGCAGACATGGGTTCCACTGGGGTAAAATAGTTCCTATGGTTTTCCAGGTGGGGACTACTTCAGGGAACCCATGCCAAAGGCACAAGCATAAGAACATGTTCCTAGGAACATGGAATGTTAGGACTTTATATAATACCAGGGCACTAGAGGTATTAAAGCAGGAATTAGATAAACCACCTTTGGATATAGTCACTTTAGAGGAAGTTAGATGGCCAGGAGAAGGTAGTTACAGTCAGATTCAACGCAGGAAGTTACTGTGTGTTTGGAATAGGGAACTGGGTTGCCATTTTAACAGTATTTTCTTGAGAGAAATCCTTATATAAAACTTAAGTATCCAACACAGTAGGTACAGAGTTGTAAGTTGTAGTCGTCCAAGCCACCCCCTCTTAAAGAAAAAAAAAACAGTTACCACTTGTCAATGAGCTCGTGCAGATGTGTACTATCCTGTGTGAAAGTGTCGACTCTCATATTTACTATAAAACTAGTTTGCATGCCGTAAAAGAAAAACAATGTTTTTTTTAAATCTATAGTACATCGATTTGGAAAAAAAGTACAAACCTCTCCCTCTGTATGTAGGGGGACACTGGCATAGCCCATAAGGTCTGTAGTAACTTCCTGGGTTGAATTAAAGTGTAGGAATCAGGAAGCTTTGCATTATACTATGGGCATGCAGCAAGACCTAAATTTGGAAAGGGTTTTTAGGGTAAACGATATGAATTTGTAATTGTAAATGTACATGGTCCCACAGAAAATAAGGATGACAAAATCAAGGATGAGTTCTATGAAGAATTAGAATGCCATATTTGAAAGCCTTTCATGATATCATATGAAAATGATCTTAAGAGATTTTAATGCAAAAGTGGGCAAATTCAGTCTTCATGAAGATAGTAACGACAATGGAGTTAGATTAGTCATCTTCGCCACATCAAAGAATCTCATTGTTAAGAGCACAACATTTCAGCATAAGGATATTCATAAATACACCTGGTCGTCTCCAGGTGACGAAACTCGAAACCAGATAGATCTTGTATTAGTGGACAAATGCTGCACAGTAGCATCATCGATGTTAGATCAGTTAGAGGGACAATTTGGATCATCATCTGGTCAGGGTGAAAATCATACAATGGTTATTGCTTATAAGAGGAATAAACGTTAAAGATGATTCTGAAAAATTTGAATTTTAAACTTGAGAAATTGAACGGGTGAGTGGAAAAAGGATAACATTCCAACTTCCTAGTTTGTGGGAAAACAAAAAAAATAAGTTTACAGAAAAAGCTAAGAGTGCTATCGGAAAATTTACTATTAGTGAATTGTAGAGCTAATCATTAAGTGTTCGCTCAAAAAATCTCATAGTTAAATACTTACTTGTTTAGTAATTATTAATTATTAAATCTGTTGGAATAGTATCCTTTTTCCACTCAATGTTTTGTCAATCGATAAAAATAATTAACTATTATGTTTTTTGTGTCATAAAATGTTTTAATAGTAAAAAAAAACACTTTAAACTGTTTTTACTTTACACAATGCTGACCATGATACGAGTCTTCATTCATCCTTATCACTGTCTGCTGTATTTGAAGTTGGATACTTAAGGATATCTTCATAGAATGACTTGTACTCATCAGGTATGTAGTGCGTGACTTTTGAGATGTCTTGTATCTTTTTGATGTTGATTCCAAGTTTCCCAGTATATGCTGCAGTAGTAGGAAGTTCCACATAATCTTGTTTTTTCAACCTGAAAGTTCCATGGTGCAGACCATCAATGTATTCGGAAGCCTCGACACAGCCTTTCATCTTCTGAGTAAATACAAGTTGTCTGTACTTACTGATGTTGAATGTCAAATTTTTATTTTCAATATCTTTACATGTTTTCTTGAAATACTGTGGCCACCAGCCTTTGAAGTTGAGTACCTGGTTGTTTAGAAGCCTCTTTACTTCATATGGAGGGTTGAGTTTCCTGGCATTTCGAATGATGTCATCATACTGGTTTGGAGAGTAAATCCGATCCAATCTTCGAACTTGTCGTTTAATGACTGAAAATGTTCTGTCACATGGCAGAAAACTATGGCCTCGGATTGGGTAGAACTGGTGAATAACTGAGAATCTACCATTCATTGTTAGCGTTGCAAGCAACCTAGTTAATGTGTGGTTGCGATTCTGGCCAGCACATGCGTCGCTGAAGACATACAGGATCTTTACTTCTTCAGAGATCTGGTTAATGAAATCCAGAAGACAGCTGCATACTTCATTAGGACCCCTTAGAGCTTCACCCTCTGTGTACGTATAGAAAATTGAAGTACCACGGCCAATATCATGAATATTAAATACATAGTACCAAAGTTTACGGAGATAAAATATTTCTTGTACAGGAATGAAAGGGAGAGGCATGTTTTGCATGAAGTCAAACGCAATAGCCATGACATCATTTCTTTCCTTGCAGATATTCTTGACATTCTCCATCTTACTGTAAAATTTCTTTGCTCGCCTCTTATGAACTAGTAGCTCGGCAACAGCAGCCCTTTTTGCCACATCGTTCAGAGTTGAAGACTTTATTTTTGTCTTTAAGTCTTCACAGGTTGAGCAAACGTCTACTTGTGGCTACCAAATCGGTACCCGTAGTTGTCATTGAAATGTTTCAAGTAGTACTCATATTTTATGACTCCCTTCAGATCAGGATGTTTTTACTTGTGGCTACCAAATCGGTACCCGTAGTTGTCATTGAAATGTTTCAAGTAGTACTCATATTTTATGACTCCCTTCAGATCAGGATGTTTTTACTTGTGGCTACCAAATCGGTACCCGTAGTTGTCATTGAAATGTTTCAAGTAGTACTCATATTTTATGACTCCCTTCAGATCAGGATGTTTTTACTTGTGGCTACCAAATCGGTACCCGTAGTTGTCATTGAAATGTTTCAAGTAGTACTCATATTTTATGACTCCCTTCAGATCAGGATGTTTTTACTTGTGGCTACCAAATCGGTACCCGTAGTTGTCATTGAAATGTTTCAAGTAGTACTCATATTTTATGACTCCCTTCAGATCAGGATGTTTTTACTTGTGGCTACCAAATCGGTACCCGTAGTTGTCATTGAAATGTTTCAAGTAGTACTCATATTTTATGACTCCCTTCAGATCAGGATGTTTTTACTTGTGGCTACCAAATCGGTACCCATAGTTGTCATTGAAATGTTTCAAGTAGTACTCATATTTTATGACTCCCTTCAGATCAGGATGTTTTTACTTGTGGCTACCAAATCGGTACCCGTAGTTGTCATTGAAATGTTTCAAGTAGTACTCATATTTTATGACTCCCTTCAGATCAGGATGTTTTTACTTGTGGCTACCAAATCGGTACCCGTAGTTGTCATTGAAATGTTTCAAGTAGTACTCATATTTTATGACTCCCTTCAGATCAGGATGTTTTTACTTGTGGCTACCAAATCGGTACCCATAGTTGTCATTGAAATGTTTCAAGTAGTACTCATATTTTATGACTCCCTTCAGATCAGGATGTTTTTACTTGTGGCTACCAAATCGGTACCCGTAGTTGTCATTGAAATGTTTCAAGTAGTACTCATATTTTATGACTCCCTTCAGATCAGGATGTTTTTACTTGTGGCTACCAAATCGGTACCCGTAGTTGTCATTGAAATGTTTCAAGTAGTACTCATATTTTATGACTCCCTTCAGATCAGGATGTTTTTACTTGTGGCCTACCAAATCGGTACCCGTAGTTGTCATTGAAATGTTTCAAGTAGTACTCATATTTTATGACTCCCTTCAGATCAGGATGTTTTTACTTGTGGCTACCAAATCGGTACCCGTAGTTGTCATTGAAATGTTTCAAGTAGTACTCATATTTTATGACTCCCTTCAGATCAGGATGTTTTTACTTGTGGCTACCAAATCGGTACCCGTAGTTGTCATTGAAATGTTTTTCAAGTAGTACTCATATTTTATGACTCCCTTCAGATCAGGATGTTTTTACTTGTGGCTACCAAATCGGTACCCGTAGTTGTCATTGAAATGTTTCAAGTAGTACTCATATTTTATGACTCCCTTCAGATCAGGATGTTTTTACTTGTGGCTACCAAATCGGTACCCGTAGTTGTCATTGAAATGTTTCAAGTAGTACTCATATTTTATGACTCCCTTCAGATCAGGATGTTTTTACTTGTGGCTACCAAATCGGTACCCGTAGTTGTCATTGAAATGTTTCAAGTAGTACTCATATTTATGACTCCCTTCAGATCAGGATGTTTTTACTTGTGGCTACCAAATCGGTACCCGTAGTTGTCATTGAAATGTTTCAAGTAGTATCATATTTTATGACTCCCTTCAGATCAGGATGTTTTTACTTGTGGCTACCAAATCGGTACCCGTAGTTGTCATTGAAATGTTTCAAGTAGTACTCATATTTTATGACTCCCTTCAGATCAGGATGTTTTTACTTGTGGCTACCAAATCGGTACCCGTAGTTGTCATTGAAATGTTTCAAGTAGTACTCATATTTTATGACTCCCTTCAGATCAGGATGTTTTTACTTGTGGCTACCAAATCGGTACCCGTAGTTGTCATTGAAATGTTTCAAGTAGTACTCATATTTTATGACTCCCTTCAGATCAGGATGTTTTTACTTGTGGCTACCAAATCGGTACCCGTAGTTGTCATTGAAATGTTTCAAGTAGTACTCATATTTTATGACTCCCTTCAGATCAGGATGTTTTTACTTGTGGCTACCAAATCGGTACCCGTAGTTGTCATTGAAATGTTTCAAGTAGTACTCATATTTTATGACTCCCTTCAGATCAGGATGTTTTTACTTGTGGCTACCAAATCGGTACCTGTAGTTGTCATTGAAATGTTTCAAGTAGTACTCATATTTTATGACTCCCTTCAGATCAGGATGTTTTTTACTTGTGGCTACCAAATCGGTACCCGTAGTTGTCATTGAAATGTTTCAAGTAGTACTCATATTTTATGACTCCCTTCAGATCAGGATGTTTTTACTTGTGGCTACCAAATCGGTACCCGTAGTTGTCATTGAAATGTTTCAAGTAGTACTCATATTTTATGACTCCCTTCAGATCAGGATGTTTTTACTTGTGGCTACCAAATCGGTACCCGTAGTTGTCATTGAAATGTTTCAAGTAGTACTCATATTTTATGACTCCCTTCAGATCAGGATGTTTTTACTTGTGGCTACCAAATCGGTACCCGTAGTTGTCATTGAAATGTTTCAAGTAGTACTCATATTTTATGACTCCCTTCAGATCAGGATGTTTTTACTTGTGGCTACCAAATCGGTACCCGTAGTTGTCATTGAAATGTTTCAAGTAGTACTCATATTTTATGACTCCCTTCAGATCAGGATGTTTTTACTTGTGGCTACCAAATCGGTACCGTAGTTGTCATTGAAATGTTTCAAGTAGTACTCATATTTTATGACTCCTTCAGATCAGGATGTTTTTACTTGTGGCTACCAAATCGGTACCCGTAGTTGTCATTGAAATGTTTCAAGTAGTACTCATATTTTATGACTCCCTTCAGATCAGGATGTTTTTACTTGTGGCTACCAAATCGGTACCCGTAGTTGTCATTGAAATGTTTCAAGTAGTACTCATATTTTATGACTCCCTTCAGATCAGGATGTTTTTACTTGTGGCTACCAAATCGGTACCCGTAGTTGTCATTGAAATGTTTCAAGTAGTACTCATATTTTATGACTCCCTTCAGATCAGGATATGTTTTTTAATGAAGAGACCATGCATTTTTGAAACTGTCAAACTTGAATCCAAATATGTGACTGGAAGAGATGAGTAATGTGATTCTTTTTTAGGAAATGAGGATATATGATCATCTATTTTTATGACAATGTGTGCATCAAGTGTATTCCCCCGATTTTGGCTCTTCCCTCTCATATCAACCGGTGACTGATTAGTTGCAACAAGCTTGGTTAGGCGTTGGACTACTTTGCTGGAGATTGCATGCAAACTTATGTAAGCATTTCGACAAACTTCGACTCTGCTTGTCCCTTTAATGGCAAAGTACTTGAAAGACGACAAGTTTTGTTTGGAATTCTTTGTTAATGGACGGTGTCGAGCAACATCATATCTTTCTATCAGCCCCATAAGAAATGTATCCTTTTCATTTTTAGGACGACCATTGTATATATTATCAATTATTGAACCCTTCTCCTCAACACTGAAGTTTCCCATACACTTTTTGACGGCAGTTACAATCTGGAACAGTGGTTTTAGCTTCAACTAAATAACCTTTACATGAAACAAATTCCCTTGCCTTTCTGCCTAGCAAGTTTCTCTTTCTCTTTACATTGTAAGTCTTTATTAGCCTTACCTCTCTTTCGTTCAGGTTCATATTCTTCCTCGGAGTCACACATACTTTAGGACACAATACCCTGTCTTACAACAGAACTACAAAATAATGTAAAATATAAAATAAAAGCAATGACAATAATAATTATTGTCATTGCTTTTATTCAGAGAACTGTGATATGCAACTTTATACAGTCAGTAATATAACAACAATGAACTCCAGGTTATTAATTTTGTTACTGACAATAATGCCAACTTCATGAATACACAATATTGAGTAGAAAAAAGATAATATCCTGGAATGTTATCCTTTATCCACTCAACTAAAATTTCAATGCTGGTTTTAACAATATATAATACTGGAATATAACCCTTTTTACACTCATTGGATAGCTTAAGCAAAGATCTACAAAATGGCTATTTCAGTTTAATTTCTCAAATTTTTGGAATGTTATCCTTTTTCCACTCACCCGTTCAATTATGAACTGCAGCCAGAATACCAAATCAAAATTGCTAATAGATTTGAAGTACTGGAATCTTCAGATGAGACGAGGCAACTGAAGAATTTTACAATTGCATATTCTGGGGCTACAGTATCAGTGTTATCAAAAATGTCAAAATATCCAAAATTTTGAAAACAGCAAAAATTTAGTCTACAGGATGCATCCGGGATTTCTAATACAAAAAACCTGGTCCATATCCCAAAATTCCACATTGTTCTGTCCACTGCTGTGTTCTTGAAGTAGCATGCTGCCTAGTCATGTAGCAGGCCTGGGTTCAATCCCCGGTCAGCAGAAGTTTCCTAGGTGATGGTTCTTTTCGGGGTTTTTCCTCACCTGTAAGACAACTGTGAGGATACTTTAAGGCCCTGAACATCATCTGGCCATCATTATCATCAATATCATATTCATTAAGTTTAGGTTTAAGGCCTCTCCTGGCGCATCGTTATCGTCATCATCACCTATCATATATATCAACGGAGCAGTGTGACTCCGCCTTCCAGGTGCCTCAACTCAGAAGTGGGTTACAATAATGCCATGCCAGGAGAGAATACCAGAATGTCAAAATGACGTGGTGGCATTGAACAAAAAAAAGAACATTCAAAGCTGTAGTTTTATTGTATGTCCACCACTGTGGTCTTGAGGTAGTGTGCTACCTTGTCACACAGCGGGCCCAGGTTCGATTCCCTGTCGGGACAGGCTCCTGGGCGAGGTTTTTTTGGGGATTTTCCTCACCTGTAAGAAATGTCAGGAAGCTTAGGGCTCAACGGTCCCCGAAAATCATCCGGCCATCATCATCCTTCATTGGTGTGGAAAGCAACGTGAAGCTACCACATCTATAATTCCCTAGTAAAGCTGCAAATCATAGCATGAATATGTTATGATTGCAGTGAAAGACCTGCCCTCGGGCAGGATTACTATGGATGGAATTTTATTATTTATACCAGAATTGTTGAAATTTTAGAAATTCTGAAAACTGCAAAGACTGGAATAAATTACATATAAAAAAACAGAAAAACTTGGACACACACACACAATAATACTTTAGAAATATTAAAAATGATGAAATTGAGAAATCAGCAATTGCAGCTCATAGTTTGCTAAAGAATCATAAAATTGAAAAAGAAACTTTTGAAATATTTGACGAAGATCTTGGAATTAGCAGTTTGGGAAAAGATATGCATTCAGAAGAACAAATTTAGATCCATGAATTTTCAAATTCCCAGTGAGCAAGATTTAATTTCAAAGTTCATCAAATCAATATTAGATGGCAGCTTAGAAGATGATAGTGAAGGCAAAAATTCAAGTTATAAAGATGGCTGGAAACTGTGGTCCTCTGCTGTGTGTATGAGGTAATACAACACTATTTTTTAGACAGAATTTTTGCTGTTTTTGAAATTTTAAAAACTCTGACTTTTTCACAAAAATATCAAGACTATAGATCCATCCATAGTAATTCTGCTCTAGGGCAGGTCTTTCACTGCAATCATAGCATTTTCATGCTATGCTTGCAGCTTTTCTAGGGAATTGTAGGTGTGGTAGCTTCCCGTTGCTTTCCACACCAGTGAAGGATGATGATGATAATGATAAGGATGATGATGGCCATATGATTTCGGGGACCGTTTGGGCCTTAAAGTTTTCCTGACATTTGCCTTACAGGTGAGGAAAAACCCTGATAAAAACCTCACTCAGAAAAACTGCCCCGACCGGGGATCGAACCCGGGCCCGTAGCGTGACAAGGCAGTATGCTACCTCGAGACCAGAGCAGTGGAAAGATAGATAGCATTTCTAAATACAATCGGTAAATTTGTGATTTTTTTATTAAAAATTCCGGATCCACCCCGGAAACAACTATTTTTGCAGTTTTCAAAATTTTGACATTTTATTGTAAAAATAGCAAGAATATATAAGAACAACAATGCTGGAACTCATAAAGAAGAGGAAAAGAAATTGAATTGGCCACTGGCTAAGAAGAAACTGCCTGCTGACGGATGCCCTAGAAGGAATGGTCAACGGAAAGAAAGTTAGAGGCAGAAAGAGACATCAGATGATAGACAATATTAAAATAAATGGTTTGTATGCGGATACAAAAAAGGAAGGCTGAGTTAAGGAAAGAGTGGAGAATGCTGAGTTTGCAGTGAAAGACCCGCTCTTGGGCAGAACACTATGTATGTATGTATGTATTACCCATCCAAGTGTTTTGTGCAGGCGGAAAATATGTTAACTAACAAACTATCTTTCTCTTCCTTAATATGTTGCCACTTCCTATCCTTTGTATTATGTTGTTTGATTGGCAGGTAGAGAGCTGACAAATACTACGTATTTTAATGATCCGTCGTTCAGCGCGGTCAGTGGCAGAATGACTAACTTGACAACCCTGTTACTTTTGGGGTTACGTCTAGGAATGAGCTGTCCCTTCCTTGCCCTTCTCATTACATGTTGCCACTTGTGATTTATTGTGAGGCTGGTAACAGAGGCTGGTAACAGAGAGACAACAAATACTGTGCTTTTCAATGATCCGAACGCTGGAACGGTCCGTGCTTAAATGAACTAATTTGACCAACAAACATGTTAAGATCTTTCAAACGTGTTTAGAGATTCTCCACCCATGTATTTGAAGTTTGTGAAAAATTTTCAATACGTTCATCGGATGTAGTTTTCTCCTACAATACCTTCCACAGATGTAGTAGATCGGCGACACTAGCGCTCAAAACTCTACCCATCCGCCTGTGAACACTTAACTTGGATGTGTATATAAGAATATAGCCTTGGAATAAACAATGGGGAATTTGTCGTGAATGTAGACTGGAATTTTTGCATTAGACATCCTGGGACACACCTGTAGACATCCTGGACACACCTGTAGACTTAATATTTCTGACTCACTTTTAATAGTTCCACACTTAATCAGATGTCATTATGAATTCAACCAGCTATGTGTCATTGCGTAAATTTTGAGAAAAATTATGTTTAAAATTTAAGTCAAGCGTTACTATTTATTGAAACTTGAGCCAAACTTACAATATTGGTAATTGCCAAATTATTGTCCTTGTTTGACAGTTTTGCATCAACAATCTAAAGAATGGGAACATTCTGGCCTCTTAGATGCATGATGCAAAATTTAGATTAGCATTTATGGAAGATATGGTTTCATAGCCATCTGCTGCAAAACCATCGAAAATCGGATTAGGACTGATGGCGTTTTTCTTTAATATAAGGCTATATTTAAATAACAATCACATGAGCCGTGAATTCTTACGTCATACATCTATGTTTTTTTTAACACAGAACTGCAGCATCAGAAAAAAACATCTTCATTCTCAGCTGTTTTCACAACTGTCAGTTTTTTTCGGTAATTTTCCAAACTGTCATCTGGTGTACTTTTGAAGAACTTAGTAATTAAACTTGGTTTGTCCGGAACCTCGAAGTTCATGGTTCTAGTATGTTTTTTTTTTAATGTATATCTTTCCCCAAACTGTTAATTCCAAAGGTTTA
Organism: Diploptera punctata; assembly: GCA_030220185.1. Taxonomy (NCBI): domain Eukaryota; kingdom Metazoa; phylum Arthropoda; class Insecta; order Blattodea; family Blaberidae; genus Diploptera; species Diploptera punctata. The sequence continues at coordinate 18,346 of JASPKZ010007844.1, forward strand.
GATAAATGTTAAAGTTTTGCTTCTATTTCAAATTCTACGATTCGCTAATAAACTATGTGCTGCTATTGCTGATTTTTCAATTCACCATTTTTTATGTTTCTAAAGTGTTCTTTTTAGCGAGTTTCTAAGTTCCTTTTTGTTTCCTATATATACTTTATTGCAATCTTTGCAATTAATTTGATAAATTTCAGATTTTTTATTATCTGGAGCGTTAACTTTTTTATTAGTTAACAGAAGATTACCTAGGCTGAATTTGTTAATGTTATATTAATTTTTTTGAATTTTTCATCTTTCTTGGAATTATGTTGCAGAGTGGTGCATTCATGTAACGTTTTTTGTTGTTTATTTAAAGATTTGGCACTAAAAGTGTGTGTACACTTAGTTCAAAAGCTAGTCCACAGATGGCATCAAAATCTCAATTTTATAAAACTGATGCTTAGCTGTTTGATGCATAACATCGTCCAATTGTTTATATTAAATTTACACCCTCACTAAGTTATGTGGGTAGGAAATAACACCATGAGTTTATTTTAATTAATTTTTAGTTTCACTTTGACTCACCTCATATTTCTTGACTTCCATGCATACCCAGGTTTCGTCACTGCATTTGTGACATTCTCGATACAACAACACTTAGGGCTGCATGCAAATACATTAGTCTCTGGTGAGCTGAGTTTTCCATGAGAACGTGCAAATTTCAAATTAGCGAGTCGCTGACTGGTCATGCATTAAAGTAGTTGCCATTGGCAAGAAATTACCCAGAATTCTCAGCAATAAAACCACTTCTGTTATTTTCGTCTGCTAGAGGAACGCATTTACGCTTGCATCCCGCAAATAATACCGTACACGACATCTGCATCGCGCGATATTACGCCGATTCTCCTGTTCTTCCAGTTGAATTCTTTGGTAGACTCTATCAAATTCCTCTTCTCCACGTATACCAAAAACATGATCAAAGTCTTCAAGGTCCGACATCTTGGATAAAGCAGCGAGGTTTCAAAGTGCATCGATCGCCATCGGGTTGCTCACGATTTGTTCTCTTCAAAGACACCTCGCCAGGTAGCTTAGGAATTTCGACAATTATTATCGCAAGAACAGATTTTTGAGTACACAAAAACGTCTGTGGATGTAACTTTCTCAGCAGAGAACGACTTTTATGGTCTAATGCATTCATAGATACGACCCTAAGTTGTCACCTCATATTTCTTGACTTCCATGCAGACCCAGGTTTCATCACAGCATTTGTGACATTTAACTAAGTGTTGTTGGATCGAGAATGTCACAAATGTAGAGACAAAACCTGGGTCTGCATGGAAGTCAAGAAATATGAGGTGAGTCAAAAAACAACTCAAAATTAATTGCACCCTCATATTAAAGCATTCATATGTCGGTCCCCTAATGATGTTTTATTTTTGAGTGAATCAATTATTTGTATTTCTGTTAACTTAGTTTTTATTAGAAGGTTTAACTGACATTAGAAATAATCAAACATATGACTTCAAGAAGTCACACAAACATAAGAAGACTTTCATCTCTATTTACAACAAAACACTTTTTTTTTACCCTTTTCATTTATGATTAATGAAACAGTATGATATGACAAGGTTAAATAACAATAAAATGCATCTACTTATACTAACTAAAAAATACGAAGCTACACTTTTTGCACGACTATCAATTTTAATTATCTTAAATTCATCATTTTATATAAAAACTATGATAGTAATATCAGAAGTTTGGGGAGAAAGAACAAATCTGTAAACTGTACTTTTGATAAATTACCTTTTTTTTAAATTAATAATAGAGTTAAATTTGATATTTGAGTTTGTATTTTTTAACATTCTTACCTCTTATGATTGTTTTGTCGTACATATGTTTCAAAGCTGTTGCTCCATCGTCAGCAATTCACAAACTGATTTCTTCTTTTTTTCAAGTGTTGGCCCTGGATCGGTGTTCCAAAGAACTTTGTAATGAGGCTCCTTTCTCCAGGAATTTCAGAAGTTTATAATTTTCTGCTTGTTTTTCTGTATATAGATTTTTCCCCATATCGTGAGTTCATTGGTATTTTCTAACTGATTTAATAATTTTGTATTTAGATCTATTTTGTGTTTTTCTGTCCAAACGTGAGCTGTTATTGCAGATTTTTCTACTTCTTTTTTTATATTTCTTATGCGTTCTTTAGTTCTAACGTTTAAATTTCTCTTTGTTTTCCCTATGTATACTTAATCACAGATCCAGGGCCGACAACTTGAAGAAAAGAAGAAATCAGTTTGTGAAATGCTGACGATGGAGCAACAACTTTGAAACATATGTCTGACAAAACAATCTCATGAGGTAAGAATGTTAAAAAAATACAAACACAAATATCAAATTAAACCTCATAATGTTACTTCCTAATGATTAAAAAAAAAGAGTTAAATTTAACACCTCACTTTATAATTGTAGATTTCTCTTCTCAAAGACTAGTTTCAATACTCATTGTATCACTTTTGGATCTATCTAACTGTTGAATTGGTGCTCCCTCTGCTGGCTACCTGATGAGCTTGCAAATGAAACATTTTTCCCTGGAAATATCAAAATTCATGATTTTCCTTTTATTTTTCTAGATGTGAATTTTCTCCCAAACTGTGAGTTCCTTAGATATCTAATTGTTTCAATAATTTACCCTTTGCTTTGATTCTGTGCTTTTTTGACCATTTGCAGCTACTGCAGATTTTTCTATGTCTCCATTTTTAACATTTCTAATGTGTTCTTTCAATATTGTACTCAAGTTCTTTTTTGTTTTTCCTGTGAAACAGTTAGATAAATTCAAAATAATATTTATTTAACTTTCACAGGGAAAGAACGCTATGAGGTTTAATTTAAGAATTAAATTAATGTTTTTATAACCTAACCTCATATCCTTTTTCTTCTATACTGCAGTTTCGGAGCTTATCTCCATCATCAGTAGCCTCTGGTCAACCACCAAGAAACGACATAACACCAGTCGACCAGAGGCTACTGATGATGGAGATAAGCTCCAAAACTGCAGTCTAGAAGAAAAAGGATATGAGGTGAGGTAATAAAAACATTAATTTAATAAAACAAATAGATAAATATAATTAATGATTTTTTAATTCTTAAGGAAGTTGATTACACAAATTATTTCAATAAAACAAATAAAAATCCTGAAGGAGCTCAGTTTGGGAAAAAAAATCCACATTCAAAAACCTAAGAAAAATTAATTGATTTTGAAATTCATGGGAAGTTTGATTGGGAGGTTCATCGGTCCACCAACAGAATGAGTAAGAAGCAGTGCTCCTGGACGACAGAACATTGGTCGGGAAACTATTGAAGATGTAACCATTTAGATTACAAAACCAGTCTAAAAAGAAGACAATATATGAGGTGAGGTGTAAAGAATTTTATTTAAGATTTTATTATCTTGTAATTTTATCAAGAGATTGATTTGGTTACATAATCTTATCTCATATTTAACTCTCTCCAAATGGAGGAAATGTTCTTCAAAACGTGTCTGGGAGAGGTGTATATAACCAATTTGATGTGTTGATAACAGCTCATCTCAAATGTAGAGGAATACAGGGTAATAATATCTACGTCCACCGCTGTGGTCTTGAGGTAGCGTGCTGCCTTGTCACGCAGCGGGCCCAGGTTCGATCCCCGGTCAGGACAGTTTTTCTGGGTGAGGTTTTTATCGGAGTTTTTCCTCACCTGTAAGACAAATTTCAGGAAAACTTTAAGGCCCAAACGGTCCCCGAAATCATATGGTCATCGCAATCATCATCATTCGTATTCATCTTACGCTAGGCTTAGGATTAGGGACTCTCCTGGTGTATCATCATCATCATATCATCGGGGCAACGTAACCCCGCCTTCTAGGTGCTCCAACCTCAGAAGTGGCTTACAAGTACGCCATGCCAGGAGAGAAATCAGGAATGTCAAAAGACAAACCTGGGGCATTTGGAAGAAAAAAAAAATCTACCTAAAACCATCATCACCCAATACATGGTTGCATGAATAACAATCTACATATCAAATAACACATTCGTCCTTTCTCATATGAACTCCTGATTATGTTTAGATAAAGGAAATATGACAGTGTATCAAGTCATCAGTGTCACATTGGAATACGTACACATCACTGACATTACAGGGTTTTTCACATCTAGAAAATAGCACTCTTATGCAAACATGTCATTTAACGTGAGACAGATTTATTATATTAAATTACACAGCTCTACAAAAAAATTTTTGTTGCCCTGGATATCTCAGCGAATTTGTATGTTTTCAAGTGCACACTTTACGAATATATTCATGAAAGTGCTGAATGTGTTCTAGTTTTTATGATTTTTGCGTATCTTATATCCTAAACAGTAAACAGCTTGTTACTAATAAAATTTATGTTTCCAGTCATGATTTGATTTCTGCACATTTTTTTTGTGCTTACAAACATCACATGATCCCCACTCTCGCACCCCTCACTCCGCACATCGGCCGTGATCTCAGTTATTTGACAAAATTAAAGTACTCACGACGTGCATCTGGATGTGATAAAACAATTCATCAAAGCGTTGGACAAGGAAGGAGAATGTTTCAAATACATTTGTAGAAAATTTCCTAAGCTCAGTGTGTAAAAGTTAAAAGGCGGAATATTTGATGATCCTCAAATTTGGCAATTGATGAAAGATGCAAATTTTATCAAAGTTATGACTGTTCCGGAAAGTGAAGCTTGGAAGAGTTTTGTATTGGTGGTAGAAAATTTCCTAGGTAACTGTAAAGCACCAAATTTTAAAGAAATTGTGCAAAACATGTTGATAAGCTTCAAGATTCTGGGAGCAAATATGAGTATAAAGTTACACTTTCTCCACAGTCACCTGGATAGATTCCGGATAATTTAGGAAATTATAGCAACAAACAGGGAAAGCGCTTTCATCAGGTTCTAAAAGTAATGGAGGAAGGTATCACGGTAGATGGGACCGTCACATGATGGCAGATTACTGCTGGTCTTTAAAATGAGATTGTCCCCCAAAAAATTAGGGAAGAAAATCTTATAAAAGGCGTTTCACTGAAGTATAACATGGGTTTTGATATCATTCTTTCTATTTACGTCAGTGCAAACTAATTGACATTATAAATATATGTTATATTTTTTTCATATTTTCTGATTTTTGTAGTGTAAAATGAAAATAAAGATTTAAAAAAACCAGAGCAAATCTTCCAAAATCATTGACAGTTTCATGAATTGTGAGCATAAATATATCCGAAATTAATTTTATATCAAGGGCAACAAAACCACTGTTGACCAGAGTAATCATTCAAATTCATCGAAGAACATTTTTTGACAACTCACCGCAAATTTAATGTTTTTCACGATACTGCAATTTCAGACAATATCACGTTCATCTTCAGCTATAACTCCGACTGATGAAAATTCTTCGGCCGTCAACTCTTCTACTGTCACCATCTTCAGCGCTGCCATGTATGGTTGAATTTATAAATTTCGAAATCAAATTTAGTTCATTAGGAAGATCAAAATTCATTGATCTATATTTATGATGATGGGAGCAATGGCTCTTTATACTGCAGCTCTGAATTAAATAACATACACATATGACATATGAATATACATGATTAAAATTTATTTTTATTAATTAAAGAATTTTAAATGCAACTTTTATAGGAAATATTACTAAGAGGTTTAATTTAAGATTTAAAATAAAATTCAGTACACCTCACCTCATATACAGTCCTCTAATTAAACGGTTTCAAAACCTAGGCGGTTTCATCATCAGCAATTTCACAATCAACGTTCTGTCGTCCAGGAGAACTGCTTCTAACTACATCTGTTGGTGGACTGGTAGAATGGCTAGTTTAATAAAACAAATAGAAAAATCAAAAGAGCTCATGGTCTTCGTCTTCTTCACTTCCTGGTTTAGGCATTAGTTGCTTGTTCCATCTTCACTAATAGATCTAAGACCATCTCTTCTGAGGACGTCCAACGTCTGTTCTTCCTCTCAGAAAATAATGTTGGAAGATTTTATTTTATATTTCATTTTAGGGAGTGATATTTTGAGGTTATTTCAATTATATTATTTTTAGTCTGATCATCTTACCTCAATATTAATGTTGATTTGTTCTTGGACATGTTTCAAAAAATTCTGTTTTATCGTCAGCTTGTCCAGACGACGATAAAACAGAATTGTTTTGAAAGAAGTTCAAGAACAAATCAACATTAATATTGAGGTAAGATGATCAGACTAAAAATAATATAATTAAGATTTTATTTGCTAATCTACTTTCTTCCATTCTTTCTACATGTTCTTTCCACTGAATCTTGTTCTTAAATATATTTTCTTTCATGGAGTAGAGCTCATGGTTTGGGAAGGAATTCACATGAAAAAAAAAAAATTAATGAATTTTTAAATTCCCAGGAAAATGATCTAATGTGGAGGTTCATCGGTCCACCAACAGATGCAGTAAGAAGCAGTTCTTCTGGTTGACAGAATATCGGTAGTGAAATTACTGATGATACTGCCTAGGTTTTAAAACCAGGAATTAGAATACTGGATACGAAGTGAGGTGTAAAGAATTTTAGTTGAAATCTTAAACACTTTAAACTCTAGATTCCAAGACGTGTTTACTGCTAATGTACCCTTTTTTCAGCCACCGTCTCAAATTTGTATTTTCGACACAAGTGAGGGAGAATGAACCTCACAATGTTTGAGATACACCATTTCTTTCAACATATATTCCTTTATCTAAATAACTTGTTGATTAAAACTCTGATAAATGACAATTCCAATCTGATTTTCACAAAAAATGTAGCAATTCTTCATCCAAAAATATCTTATACATAAAAAATGCTAAATGTAGTGTAATATTTACAACAATATATATCTTAAAGGTAGAAAAGACTTCACATTTCATCAAATTTAATATAATTTTTTAAACAAATTACATCTGAGAAGTTGTTTTAACTGCAATAAATATAAAGGCATAAAAACAATTTTTGTGTTGATTTCTGATTTTAACGAAAGCTCTCTTTTTAACATATCAAAATTAATGTTAAATACAAGCATTTTCAACAGGAAAAGAGATTATTAAACATACAAAAAAATGACATTTCCAACAAAGCTCTGTAACAATATCATTTTGCACATGTTTCCCTTATATTTATTACTTTTTATACAAAAATGGATTATCTTATTAAGTCTTAAAGAGGGCTATAAGCCACATTAAAAAAAATGCTCATTCTACGAAAATTTCAAAACAATGCATCTGTTACGAGGCATGGCACAATTTTTTAACAGTTGCACAAATTAATGAAAATTCATCAAGAAAGCTTTTAAGGTTAGAATTCTTTATAGCAAAGATGCAACGTTCTGAAATCCTCTGTTTAAAATGCTCCCAGAGTCTTTATATAAATTCTAATTTGACGAGGTCAAGAAAGTTCTATTCAACTAATCTAAATATTTTTAGGGCTTCTTTACAGTGTCAGAAAATGGTTAAGCTAATACTGTAAGTATAAAAATTATATTTCTATAAATTACAATCAACTATGAATTATTATATTGTCATAATTCTAGCAGAACAACATTATAAAGGTCATTGTGGAAGAAAGACAAGTTCCACTGTAACAAGAGTGCTGATGCAGAAGTAATGATCCCTTTGAGAATGAAATGAGGTTTACTTCCAACATGATGAGGCCCCACCTCACTTTCATACTGATTTAAGAATTTTTTTCAATTACACATTCAATCAGAAATGGGTAGGATGAAGAGGAAATGTTACGGAGTTTCCCACCTTAATCTCCCGATTTAACCCCTCTAGACTTCTACCTTTGGAGAACTTTAAAGAACACTTATGCCACAAAGCCACACTGGAGGAACTGAGAGATCAGATTGAACATGCCATCAATGACATTCCATTAGCAACAATCCAGACAGTATGTCAGTCTTATTAAGTTATGTGGATAGCAAATAACACTATGATTTTTAATATTGTTTATTTTTTTATTTCACTCACCTCATACTTCATAACTCCTAGCATACCCAGGGTTTCGTCGCATCCTTTGTGACATTCTCAATGCTGTGTCACATTCACAACTGTTGTTCACAGAGTGTCACAAAGGATGTGACAAAACCCTGGGTATGCTAGGAGTTATGAAGTATGAGGTGAGTGAAATAAAAAAATAAACAGTATGTCAGTCTGTTCTACATCATTGTTGAAAGTATACTGTAGCAGGAGGTTGACATTTTTAACGTGTACGGGCTTCAGGAAGTTTAAAGAATACAACACAACAAAATTGTATTTCTGTCTAGTTTTGTTGTTGGGAAATAATATTTCAAAGAGTGTATATATGAATTTGAGACAATACTGTATAAAGCTATGTGCTCAAAAAGAACAAGAAGTTATGCAATTATAAACTCCATGCCAAGCATTTTCCATTTTATGACACTGCTCATTTCAACATACTCTGAATTTCTCTAGTTATTTATAATAACCAAAAATAAAAGGCAAGAATTTCATTTTGAACAACTTGACCAAGCTATAACTTCATTACTATTATAATAATAGTCTTATCAATTCTGCCCACAAAGCAATGGGCTTAGAGTAAGTTTTTTTTTTCTGTACAAAATCCAAACGTTTACGCAATTTAATCCTCAGTTGCGATGGATACTGGAATCGACGTTGTGAAGGTCGGTGTCTCCAATTCCTCATGCTTCTTCATTTTCATCCCCTGCAACAACATGCATCAAAATATATAATATAAAATATAATAATAATAATAATAATAATAATAAAATATGGATGTTTACTTAGTTTCAATCAATTGAGTGTGTGTGGGGCCATTAGTATCTCCTCGTTATCGCTTGATAACGTTACTTCCAATTGTTATTTCACAATATTCTCTTCCTGTTCCTATCATGTTGAGGTTGTATGGTGATTCATAGTGTCCTTTATTTTGTTGCAAGTTAGATTTGAGATGGGCATCGAAATGACAAACTGTTTACCTGTTCTCCTAAATATAAACAGTTAAAATCAACAAATGCCCAAAATTAATACGGGTGTAAGACAAGGATGTGGCCTCTCGTCTTTGCTCCTTGGGCGTAAGACAAGGATGTGGCCTCTCGTCTTTGCTCCTTGGGCGTAAGACAAGGATGTGGCACCTCGTCTTTGCTCCTTGGGCGTAAGACAAGGATGTGGCCTCTCGTCTTTGCTCCTTGGGCGTAAGACAAGGATGTGGCCTCTCGTCTTTGCTCCTTGGGCGTAAGACAAGGATGTGGCCTCTCGTCTTTGCTCCTTGGGCGTAAGACAAGGATGTGGCCTCTCGTCTTTGCTCCTTGGGCGTAAGACAAGGATGTGGCCTCTCGTCTTTGCTCCTTGGGCGTAAGACAAGGATGTGGACTCTCGTCTTTGCTCCTTGGGCATAAGACAAGGATGTGGACTCTCGTCTTTGCTCCTTGGGCGTAAGACAAGGATGTGGCACCTCGTCTTTGCTCCTTGGGCGTAAGACAAGGATGTGGCACCTCGTCTTTGCTCCTTGGGCATAAGACAAGGATGTGGCACCTCGTCTTTGCTCCTTGGGCGTAAGACAAGGATGTGGCCTCTCGTCTTTGCTCCTTGGGCGTAAGACAAGGATGTGGCCTCTCGTCTTTGCTCCTTGGGCATAAGACAAGGATGTGGCCTCTCGTCTTTGCTCCTTGGGCGTAAGACAAGGATGTGGCCTCTCGTCTTTGCTCCTTGGGCATAAGACAAGGATGTGGCCTCTCGTCTTTGCTCCTTGGGCGTAAGACAAGGATGTGGCCTCTCGTCTTTGCTCCTTGGGCATAAGACAAGGATGTGGCCTCTCGTCTTTGCTCCTTGGGCGTAAGACAAGGATGTGGCCTCTCGTCTTTGCTCCTTGGGCGTAAGACAAGGATGTGGCCTCTCGTCTTTGCTCCTTGGGCGTAAGACAAGGATGTGGCCTCTCGTCTTTGCTCCTTGGGCGTAAGACAAGGATGTGGCCTCTCGTCTTTGCTCCTTGGGCGTAAGACAAGGATGTGGCCTCTCGTCTTTGCTCCTTGGGCGTAAGACAAGGATGTGGCCTCTCGTCTTTGCTCCTTGGGCGTAAGACAAGGATGTGGCCTCTCGTCTTTGCTCCTTGGGCGTAAGACAAGGATGTGGCCTCTTGTCTTTGCTCCTTATCAGATACATGGATAGAATACTCCAAGATTGGCAAGAGATGGGACAGAGTTCTATCAAAATTAATACAAACCTAAAAATAGACTCCTTGCTCTTTGCAGATGATTTGGTATTAATAGCTCCAACAGAAACAGATTTACAGTATTCTACACACAATTTTAATATAACTGCAAAAAGGTACAATATGGAAATCAATACAAAGAAAACTGGGGACACGCCATAGCATAGTGGTTAAGGCACTGAGCTACAAACCGGAGGGTCGAGGGTTCAAGTCCCGTTGGGGTCAGGATTTTTAAACTGACCCACACCCTCTGGCGGCACTATGGCCCTGGGGTCATCTCAGTAATGGAAATGAGTACCAGATGCTTGTTCTGGGGGTAAAGGCGGCCGTCACGCAGGGCTGACAACCCGGCTGACATAAGTGCCGATTGTCTAGAAAAAGAGGGAGCCTTAACCTCCCACTACCCCAAGGGCCTCCAGGCCTGTTGTGGGATCACTTTACTTTACTATACAAAGAAAACTAAAGTGATGGCCTTTTGTGGAAATTACCCTATACTAGCAAAATTGTTTTGGATGATGAAATTTTAGAACGAGTAAATGAATTTAATTATTTGGGTTATAATTTAACATTTCAAGATGAAGCTGATATATCAATGAAAATCACAAATTTCATAAAAACAACGGGGATAATTAACAATATAATGAAACCATCTTTAGTACAGAAGAACACAAGATTACGGCTTTATAAGGTTCTCGCAAAACCAGTATTAAGATATGGTAGTGAAGCATGGACAATACGAAAAAGAGAGCCGAATAACAGCAAATGAGATGTGATTTATGCGCTGTACAGCAGGCTACACGAAGTGGGACCATAAAAGAAATGAGGATATTATGCAAGAGTTGGATGTGGAAACCATTCTCTACCATATACAAAACTACCAGAACAACTGGAAAGCCTATCTTCAACGAATGCCATCTCATAGAATTTCAAAAGCCATGCTTCGTTATTGCCCCCAAGACAAAAGATCACTGGGATGTCCAAAAAAGCGTTGGATGGAAAACTCCTCTTTGAGACTGTAACAGGCCACATGGTAGGATGATGATGAAAATCAACAAATAATTCTTGGACGAGTGATAAGTCAGGCACTTTAACATTGTTAGTTGGTAAAAATGAAAATCTGAACTTTAAACATGTGTATGAAGATTCAATGAACAACATGTATGTAATAGTAAATCACATGATCTTCCAGATTGTTCAACTTTAAATAAAAATAAAGCACATTTTGTCAGAAAAATGATTGGTTATAGTGTAAAAGTTGTAAGTTGGCATGATTTCTGCTATCCTTGTCTAGATAATTGTTCTTCCACCCTTCGCTAGACGTCTGAGTGACATGTGTACTATAATGGGCTACCCTTGTAAATTACTTAGGAATGCTAGAAAAACTCCATCCCCACTTCCGCCCAGTCACCTTTTGTTCACGTAATTTTTGTCAGTGGTGACTGTTTCAGAGTTCGTTTGTAGTTTGTGAGAGTGAGTGAGATATTATATTAGTGTAAAATTAATCTTTAGAAGAAGGGATTGCCACCACTGATCTATGTTCACTGCAGGGAGTGTCTGCCCTACCGCTGTCACCGTGAAGAGATATGTGTATGAGTGAGAAAGAAGATGGCGAGTACTCTCTTTCTCTTTCTAAAATATTCTAGACACTTCAGCCCTCACGGACTATAATTGTTTCAAACATACCTAGTACGAAATTTGTACACTGAAAGAAAAAACAAGGCATGAACATTGTACAAACTTGGACTACAGTTTCTGTGTCATTTTCTGGCGCTTAAAAAGAATAACGGTGGTTCCTCTGCATATAAAAGAGATCAATTGTTTTAATTTCATTGTACTAAAAAAAAAAAAAAGAAGAAACAAGTTTGTTTTAAAACTAATATTGAATTGAATTTTTGTCATAAAATATGACTGACAATACATGATTCCACATAAATTTGCAATTCAAAAATGTGATTTATTATAATTATTATTTGTCAAACTTAGGCTCCATTCTGGAAATGCGTGCTATTATACATTACAGGGTCTTCAAAAAACGTTAAGCTGAAAATATATAAAACTATTATTCCAGTTATATTATATGGATGCAAAACATGGACTCTTACTTTAAGGGAGGAAAGGAGATTACGAATATTTGAGAATAAAGTTCTTAGGAAAATTTTTGGACCAAAGAGAGATGAACAGACAGGTGAATGGAGAAGACTACATAACAGTGAACACGGTCTTTATAGGAAGTCAGATATAATAAGAACAGTGAAGTCTCGTAGACTGAGATGGGTAGGATATGTGACACCGATGGGGAATGAAAGACATGCATGGAAGCTTCTTGTAGGGAAACTAGAGGGAAAACGGCCAGTTGGTAGACCAAGAATGAGGTGGGAGAATAACTAACTATGATTTAAGGGAAGTAGATTACACAGGGGCCCTCAGGGGTCCTCATCTAGGGGATATGTGGATGGCGACCACAAGGTGCCCAAGCTGTGCAAAACATTTCTTCCACTTACTTGTGTTTTACACTCTTTTAACTTTACTATCTAACCTCTCTTGGTTAACTCTTGTTTTTTCGACCCCGACGCTATTAGGGCATCCGAGGGCTAGGGAGTCCTTCCTTTCTTCCATTTCTTCTTTCCTTTATTTTCTTTTCTTCTCCAGAAAGCCTGACCAGAGGCTATAAGATGGCAGCCCCATCACTGGTCTTGCCTTCCTTTGGCCAGCAACCAATCGAAGGGACTATTATTATGCTTTCAAGTCTTATATGAGAATTTCCCATAAGGGAAAATTTTCTATAGGATCGTAACAGGCCTTGGCCTAATACTTGAAAGGAAGAAGAAGAAGAAGATTACACAGGGATTGATTGGAAAATATTAGCTCAAGATAGCGATGTATGGAGAGCTTATGTCTATGCAGCCATGAACCTACAGGTTCGATAGTGCCAGTGAGTTAGTTAGTTAGTTATTTATCAAGTCAGCCGAGTACATATGAACTTACAGCTTAAAAATATAAAGCGTTATAAACACATAATTTACAAGGAGGCACCATACCTTGTACATCACTGTTTCAATGTTAGTTTATAGAACGTAAATAGCTTCTTTCTCTTAATTCAATGCCACCACGTTGTCATTTTGACTTTCTGTTATTCTCTCCTGGCATGGCGTTATTGTAACCCACTTCTGAGGTTTGGGCACCTGGAAGGTGGAGTTACGCTGCCCCGATAATATATGAAAGGTTGTGATGACAGTAGTAATGATGCGCCAGCAGAGGCCTTAATCCTACACTTAGGGTCGTATGCAAATACATTAGTCTCTACTCAAATTACTTCCAATCACTGGTGAGCTGACTCACCGTGAGCAAGTGCAAACATCGAATTAGCTACCCACAAACTGGTCATGCATGAAAGTCATTTTCGTAACATTGGCAAGAAATTACCCAGAATTCTCAGCGATAAAACCACTTCCGTTTTTTTCGTCTGCTATAGAGGAACACATTTACGCTTGCATCCCACAAATAATACCGAATACAACGTCTGCATCGCGCAATATTACGCCGATTCTCCTGTTCTTCCAGTTGAATTCTTTGGTAGACTCTATCAAATTCCTCTTCTCCGCATATACCGAAAACATGATCGAAGTCTTCAAGGTCCGACATTTTGGATAAAGCGGCAAAGTTTCAAACTACATCGGTTACCATCGGTTCCCTTCGGGATTCTCATGATAAGTTTCTATCTTAAGCTATGATCTTAAGTTACCTCGTCAGGTAGCTTACGAATTTCAACAATTATTATCGCATGAATAGATTTCTGAGTAAGCAAAATCATATTAGGATACAACTTTCTCAGCAGAGAACGCCTTTTACGGTCTCTAATGCGTTCAAAGATTCGACTCTTAATGAATATGTTAAAGATGATAATGATTGCCAGATGATGTTCGGGAACAGATTGGGCCCTAAAGTTTCCTGACATTTGTCTTATAGTCCAAGATCCGGCTGCAACATTACTACGTTCATCGAGTGTATCAACAAAATCTATTTTTTTCATAAAATTGTGAATGACTGAAATTCGGCCGCCAGTATGTTTAATTAAAATATAATTTATTTATTCAAAATAATTTGATTCACTTGTTATTAAAATAAATTATAATCCAGTTCGCAGAAATCGATGTACAGAGCTTGAAAAGTTTTGGCTGCCATTTGCACACTTGGCCGTAAACCTCATCGCGGCTACAGCAGGCTGTGATACCAATCAGTAATAAAATGACAGCAAGTACATATTTATTGTTTTATATTGTTTCAAATAAAGTAGAGTTCATTTAAAATGCTGTGATTTGTTTTGTATAATGTATATTAACACTACCTTTTGAATATATTTTGTATATACATTGTACTTAGTTTACATAAAGGGCAGTGATTTTACTTCCCACTGCAAGGGAACAATATAAAACAATAAATACATACAATAAAGTTATAATGGAGTTTTTCGACATCATGTGTGTTCTTTTATTACAAGAGGCATCCTGCAACAATGGAATGAGAAACACAGTGGAGTATGGTATCTGCTTGTAATAATTAATAGCAACACTTAGTAATAATGTTAGTGGTGGAGTACTGACCCCCACCTGCTGAAGCTTGTAATGGTTAATGATGTCCTGATCGGCCGGGCAGCTCTGGGTGAAGGCATCCAGTTGGTACATGTGGTACATGTAGCGCCACAGGTGTTCCAATTCCACCGGGATTTCAAAGTCTAGAAAGTATTTCCCTGCAAACACACAAAACTTTTCTTTAATAATCACAGCCAAACATTCTAACCTTTCACTCTTCATTCTCTCCTGAAAAGACTTTCTATAGCTTAATTTTAGAGAAAGAGTTTAATATTATTTTTAGTCTGATCATCTTACCTCAATATTAATGTTTGTCCAGTCTGGACAAGCTGAGGATAAAACAGAATTGTTTTGAAACATGTCCAAGAACAAATCAACATTAATATTGCATTAAGATGATCAGACAAAAAATAATATAATTAAAATAACCTCAAAATATCACTTCCTAAAATTAAATATTAAGAGTTTAATAACTTACTTTTTTTTTCTGTTACTTACTTCTTTGGAAACTGACAGACTATTGTGGTACCAAATTTGTTTATTTCATATCATCATTATCAAGGATTAGACCTGCTGGTCTGTTCCGATCTCATGATCTATCCATCTTTTACTGTGTCTTCCAACATTTCTTCGTCCTAGTGGTTTGTAATGAAGAATCTGTTTCGGAATTCCATTGTCATTATTTCCATTAATGTGGTCCATTCATTCATCTCTGTATTGTGTAATTCTATCTAATAGTTTGAATATATTCAGTTCTCTTCGTATATCCTCACTTCGCCTTTGATCCATTATTGTACAGCCAGCCACATTCCTCAGAAACCTCATTTCTGATGCTATTCTTTGTTCCTGGTTTTTGGTTAAGATGCAGTATTCTGAACCATATAGGAGTGTTGGAACCGCCATTGTTTTATAACATTTTAAAAGTGTCTCCTTTCTAGTTCCTTTGAGACTTCGATTTATGGTGCCACACATATAATTAAATTTATTTATTTTGATAATCAATTGAGTTGGTGTTTATTTGATGAAAATCCATATCTATTAATTAAATAAAAATAAAACGTAGTTTTATTTCTTCTTCTTCTTCTTCCTTCCAAGTATTAGGCCAAGGCCTGTTACGATCCTATAGAAAATTTTCCCTCCTACTTCCGGGAAATTCTCGTATAAGACTTGAAAGCATAATAATAGTCCCTTCAATTGGTTGCTGGCCAAAGGAAGGCAAGACCAGTGATGGGGCTGCCATCTTATAGCCTCTGGTCAGGCTTTTCTGGAGAAGAAAAGAAAATAAAAGGAAAGAAGTAATGGAAGAAAGGAAAGACTCCCTAGCCCTCGGATGCCCTAATAGCGTCGGGGTCGAAAAAAACAAGAGTTAACCAAGAGAGGTTAGATAGTAAAGTTAAAAGAGTGCAAAACACAAGTAAGTGGAAGAAATGTTTTGCTCAGCTTGGGCACCTTGTGGTCGCCATCCACATATCCCCTAGATGAGGACCCCTGAGGGGCGTAGTTTTATTTGATTTTCATATTTATGAATATATATGAAAATCAAATAAAACTATGTTTCATTTTTATTTAATTAATAATTATTTATTTTGTTTTCAATGTCTTCACTTTTGCTATGTGGCACATTGTATCCCAGGTAATTAAAATTGCTCACCTGTTCTATTATTTATTCTCTAATTGGATTTTTACTCTTAGTGGCTCACACCCTAGAAAAGCTAAAACTTTTGTTTTTAGAGTAGATATTTTCAGGTTGTATGTTTCACATATTTTACTTAATTTGTAAATTGCCCGTTGTAAGTCGTCTTCTGTCTCAGATGGCCTACAACGGGCAATTCACAAATTAAGTAAAATATCTGAAACATACAACTTGAAAATATCTACTCTAAAAACATTTTATTTCATAATTTGTCGAATTTGATAGGTTTATGCTATTAAAATGAGTGTGGAAAACTAATTATTGCACTTCTCAAACCCTTTACCACATGCAACATTCACCAACATATAAAGTAAAATGTAACATGTGGCGACTCATTTTAACGGAAGTAATACTAACAATATTGTGTGTCTGTGTGTGTATGTGTATATATATATATATATATAGAGAGAGAGAGAGAGGAGGGGGGAGAAGAAGTAAACAATTTCAACTACTTAGGATCTTACTGCCAAAAGAATGATATAAACTTAAAAGTAAACAATTTTTTTAACATGTGCAAGAACAATAAGAAGAACTTTAAGAAATAAAACAAAAATTACACAATTAAAATTCTATAAAACTATGGCAGTAAATAAATAAATATCCCCAACTCGTGTCCAACTCAGGGTCGGGTCAAGGGATGAGATGAGGCCCCTATATTCGTACCAAATGAAATAAAATGGATGAGATGGTTGTGGAGAAATGATAGAATGAAATTTGTGGTAGGGGAAAACGGGAGAAACCTGGGAAAAACTTGCCCAAGCTCCATTTCGTCCACCACAAAACCCACATGGAGTGACCGAGACTAATGGTAATGAGAAAAATTTTTACCTGAACCAGAAATCGAACCCTGAACCTTCAGCTTAAGGTCCGGGGTTTGATTCCTGGTTCAGGCAAAAAATTTTCTCTTTACTATTGATTACAACATGTTGTGCGTTTGTTTAGCAATGCTTCAAGACAATCATACACAAAGAGAGTAACAACTACAAGAATAGCATCTTAGAAAACATGGAAATTTTAAGAGAAGCAAAGAATATAAACACATTCTAAATGAGAACACATCCATAGACCTAAACCCATTATATAAATTATATGCTGACATCAGTACCCAATTAGCATTCTCACAATGAAACAAGTTTTTGAAAGGTATTTGTAATTTAATAATTTAACGAAGATTTTGTTAATAAAAGCCAATTCTAATTGACAAAGACTATATTAAATTATGTAGATAGGAAATAACACTATGAGGTTTTTTAATATTATTTATTTTTCTTTCACTCACCTCATACTTCATAACTCCTAGCAAACCCAGGGTTTCGTCACATCATTTGTGACATTCTCAATGCTGTTTCACGTTCACAACTGACGTCCAACGGCCTTCTATCTGCAGACTTACCTCTGCACCATCTGATGGCTGACCGACGAACTTCCAAATCAATCCCCTCTCCTTATAACCGGTTATTTCAAAATTCATAGTTGTATTTTCATTCTTGCATATGTAAATTTTTTCCCAAATTGTGAGTTCCTTCGGTTTTTCCAATTGTTTAAGTAATTTTGTTTTGGTTTCTATTCTATGTTTTTTCTGTCCAGGCATGTGCAGCTATTGCACAATTTGGGAAAAAATTTACATATGCAAGAATGAAAATACAACTATGAATTTTGAAATAACCGGTTATAAGGAGAGGGGATTGATTTGGAAGTTCGTCGGTCAGCCATCAGATGGCGCGGAGGTCAGTCTGCAAGATAGAAGGCCGTTGGATGTCAGTCGTGAACGTGACACAGCATTGAGAATGTCACAAATGATGTGACGAAACCCTGGGTTTGCTACGAGTTATGAAGTATGAGGTGAGTGAAAGAAAAAATAAACAATGACAAAGACTAATTAAAAAAAAAGGAACTACATTATTAATAGTCAGTGGAGAACTTACATTTGAATATATAACCTCAATTTGATAACAATGAATTAAATATGTTGACAATGCTTCTTGTTTCATTCTCACCTGCCACTCTGATGTGCTGTAAACGAGGCATCAGTTCACAGTCGAAGCAGCACATGGTATCTCCTGTAAGGAAACGTGTGCCCTTCTTTCCCAAATGTTCATTAATCTTGCGCAAATGTGACATCAGACTGTTGGTTTTGCTATCGTCTTTTTTCAGCAACATCAATTTCAGTTTCTGCAAAAAATACAAACAAAATCACATGACATGCAGTATTAACTAAATTCACTGATACTATTGAACCTAGAGGTTCATGGCTGTGCAAACATACATCCTTATCCAATCACTTGCTGTATAATTCATCTCCATTAAATCATGATTGATGATTTTGATGTTATATTTATTTTAACATATTCCAGTCCTGGACAAATTTGTTTTTTTGAAAACAAAAAATAAAAAAAAATTGTCTCAAATGGTGTAATGGACTGCACACTGACATACAGAGTTGGAGGTCCGAGGTTTGTTTCCCGGTTCAAACGTTAATTGAATCACTGAGTTGAAAAGGAAAAAATCTCTAAGTACACTTCTTTTGCAAAAAACATTTAGAAAGTACATCATTTCTTTAGCTTGCTCAGATAAGTTTTTGATCAATTACGATAATGATTCTCTGCTTACACGGAATGCAAATGTAGCAAGAATTCATAATTCCTGAGTTTCATACGTGTTTTATCGTTCTTCGAAGGCAGGTGGAGTTTCTTCCCTTTTCAACTCAGCGATTTAATTTGCAGATGTTCTATCCAAAGATGACACTGATGTATAATCCTGGAGGATGAAGATCAGTAGAAAGACCATCTTACTTTTAGTTCTCAAAGCATTTTTTTTACATATACATAAAATTACTTACACTGTATAGATTTTCAATGAGAGTGGCTACTTCCTTATCTTGTACAAAGAGATTGTGACCACCTGGAACATTCTTCATAATATGTCTTTCTATTTTCTCGTTCTCCAGAACTGCTAGGCCGTTATCGATCAGGATGGGTGGAGGAGTAGCTTCAAAGTTTGTTCTGTAATAAAACATATTTTCATCCTAATTTTAACATTCTTTACATATTGTGAAATGCAGGTTTTCACGTCTGGTAAACATAATGTTAAAATGTTCCGGGCTATGTGGCTGTGGTCTATAACTGGCGTTTCTTCTAGATGTTTCTCCCTCAACTGTGGAGGTCATCTTCAGTGGTGAGTGCTTCTAGGTGATGTTCCCTTGTCGTAGACTCTACTGTGAATGATATCGAGTCTACGACAAGGGAACATCACCTAGACACACTAGCTACTGAAGATGGCCTCCGTAGTTGAGGGAGAAACACCAGTTATAGACCACAGCCACATAATCTTTTAACGTTATTCTTTACATATTTTTTAGAAAAAAAAAACCAAGTAATATTTTGAGGAAATCATGTTATGAATTGGTAGGCCAACTGATGTAGATATATATTAGGGTGGTCTTTTTTATAGGGATGGAATTAATATGTAGTCTCATATCAATGCACACCTTCCATTTCTTTTCCTTCTAGTCCAATTTGATACTTACTTACTTACTCACTGGCACTATCGAACCCATAGGTTCATGGCCGCGCGGACATAAGCTCTCCATACATCCCTATCCTGAGCTAATGCTTTCCAATCATTCCCTGTATAATCTACTTCCCTCAAATCATAGTTAATGTTATTCTCCCACCTCATTCTTGGTCTACCAACTGGGCGTTTTCCTTCTGCCTTTCCTACAAGAAGCTTCCATGCAAGTCATTCATTCCCCATACGTGCCACATGTCCTGCCCATCGCAGTCTACGAGACTTAACTGCTCTTATTATATATGGCTTCCTATAAAGACCATGTAGTTCATTGTTATGTAGTATTCTCCATTCACCTGTCTGTTCATCTCTCTTTGGTCCAAAAAGTTTCGTAAGTGCTACCAGATTGTATATATAGTGCATGAATGTCAGCAGAAAGCGCATACAAGAGATAATATCAAAACATTTGTAACAATTGATTATACCACAAAAAAAAAGAAACCACTGTTTGCACTTTCTTAAACGAATTATTTTCCAGGAAATCACGTTACAGAAAAATATAATTGACATATTTACATCATAGGACATCAAATTAATTAATACCTACAACGATGGTTATAAATTTCTCCACTAGGGTGCATTTTTACAATATTGCGATCCTTTGGCAATAAATAATATTATGATCCTGTTGCAGTGATGAACAAAAGAAGCAAATTAAGCGTACCAATTGTTTCTCATTTGTTTTCAAACATCACAATTTACATTAAATATATAAATATTTTTAAATAACTATATTTAAATAATGAATTGTGAGTAAACAGCTTAATTTTATTTTTCTAGAAAAATTGGAAATCACTCGTGGCATTACTTACGATAAAATCCCACGTTGTTTTGCTTGATTTTTAATTTTATCCTTCCTTATTTTTCCAGTGACATTGTCAGTATTTTTATTTCAGCTGTTAGTATTTATTTTTGTTTTTCTCCAGACATCTCTTCCATAAAATAGTATACAATTGACTTAAAAACTGTCATTTTTTCCTGACCAAAAATTTAATCAATATTTCTAACACTCATCACATCATCAGGGCTGAATAACCCCCCGCCTTCCTGGCATGTCAACCTCAGAAGTGGGTTGCAATTACGCCAATGCCAGGAGAGAACACCAGAAATGCAAAATGATAACCAGGGGCACTGAATAAAAAATTATTATTATCAAAATTAAGGTTATGTAGTAAATTTTTTAAGTACTTGATGTACAGTCTTCCTCAAATTAAAATGGATTTTTGTTTAAACAACTTTGTCAATTAATTAAAGCCATGTAATGTAGACCTTTGAGAACATGTTTCATCTTTGGCAAAGTACGAGATGACATGTCGAAGATGGAACATGTTCTGAAACATCCACATGGTTTTAATTAATTGATGAGTTTTTAAGCAAAATCCATTTTAATAAAGGAGGACTGATAAATCAGGTACTTCATTTTTTTTTAATTTTATAATTCAATCCATACGGGGTGAATCATAAATATGGCTATACGTTTGATCGCATTGTGTGATGAAAATATTACCATTACAGGAAATATGAAATTACCGTTGGAAAGGCAATTATTCAAATTACAACAATGGAATAAAACAAAACAGTGTAGAACTTACATCATTAGTCAAAATGTCGAATATGCAACAGCAAATTACAATTGCTGCATGGGCAATAACGTATGCTAATGATCGTGAGGTTGCAAGACAGGCAAGACGTGAGTTTAACGTAGCATTGCAGCTGTCGAGGGTGGGGAAGTGGAGAAAACGACTGCTGGAAATGGGAAGGATGCAGAAAATCAAACCTCCTGGAAGGCCTTGCATTAGCACGGATGCAGAAACAATGAAGAGAATTGTGGAGACGTTCCGACGCTAGCCCACAAAAATCAACCCGCCAATCTGCACGTGAGCAGTGATTTGTTTTGTTCTATTGTTGTAATTTGAAGGATTCCCTTTCCAATGATAACATCATATTTCCTTTAATAATAATATTTTTGTCACAAAATGCAATCAAACGTATAGCCATATTTCTGAATCACTCTGTACATGAAAAATGTAATTGCAATTCTGTGAGAATAAGAATTGGTTGCATAACTGGGTGATACACAAGTCATAATGCAACCGATACAATACCCAAAAAAAACACTGTAGTATACTCAATCCTCACTTATTTTAGGAATCACACCATGAGGTATATTCATTTAGGTAGAATTTTTTTATCACTCATATGAATAAGAGGTAAGTGATAAAAAAATTCTACCTAAATGCTCAATCCTATTTATGCAACCTATGAACAGCCACATGTTTGTGAAATGATTTACATAACTTTATGTAAATATTCTAAGCAATTTCACTTATATAAATTTGAGTAAATATTTTCTGTTTACAATTTGTAAAAACTTTCTCTTGCAATTCACACACCTATTGGTTTTTGTTGCTAATTGTGCTTAATGCAGTGAAGAATGAATGGTCTTTTTGTCTGCTCCAACAATATTTTAAGTGTTGTACTAACCACACAACAAACATTAACTCTCTCATACTTCAATTCAATTAAATCTTCATTTCTTTTAATTGAACTGCATTTATGGGGTTTTCTAATTCAATGCTTGTGAAAAAGGGAGAAATCTTTGGATGAAATTGTACAATCTGAGCCTCCCGAGTTGACAGAATACAAAGAATTTTCTTTCCCGTAATCCACATTGTAAGTAGGTCAAGTGCCAGGAATGTGGATATTAGCACTTATATCTAGACACCCCCCAAAAATAAGAAAACAAAATATTATTTATCAAGTTATCAGAGTTTTTTAAATAATATACCAATATACAGTTCTTAACCACTGATTTGTTTTGTTATACCTTATTTTACATTAAGATTTCTACAACTAATGCGGGCAAAAACATACAATATTAATATTGTAAAATATGGGATGGTAGGACAGTGGGAATTCATCTGTCATGAAAGGCATAGTTTAGTACTATCGGCAAATAAAATATTTATATTTTTTTCACAAGGGAACTGTCAACCATTGCATGAAATCTCTCCCAAGAAGCGTTACTTCTAATCCAGCAAGGGCCAATGGTACTTTTAAGGACGTAAAAATCCTGAAACATTGCTTTCTTCGGAAGAGAAGTTAATTCTCTGGGAGAAATTCCAAGGTAGGTTTCGGCATGCAACAGTTAGCAGTTCCCTTGTCAGTATATATATATGCACATATTTTACTGCTTGAGTGGAAGACAAGGGCTTTGACCTTAACTCTATCAACTTAAATATGGAAATAATAATTATAATAATAATAATAATAATAATAATAATAATAATAATAATAATAATAATAGTCCTTCATAACTTGTAGAATTTTCATCATAGTCCATTTTATGAATTTAGGCCATTTGTTGCCCTGTTTCAAACTTAATAGAATACCACCCAAAAGATTTTCAGTAGACATCCCAGTCTTCTTCTTCCTGCAGGTTGATAGCTTAACAATTTATTATTATTATTATTATTATTATTATTATTATTATTATTATTAATGGAATTATTCCTGTGGTTGCCCATGGTCTGGAATTTATGTTAAGAACTCTCCTGGCACTTCATTATCATTTATCACCCATCATATCATTGGGGTAACTTAACTCTGCTTTCCAGGTGCCCCAACTTCAGAAGTGGGTTATAATTATGCCAATGTCAGGAGAAAAACCAGAAATGTCGGAATGGCAACCTGGGGCATTGAATAAAAAAAATATTATTATTACCCTTAGGGAAATTTATCTCTGGGCCGTCCTATGAAATGCTGGAGGGAAAATTTTCTATAGGATCATAACAGGACTTGGCCTAATACTTGGAAGGAAGGAAGAAGAAGAAGAATTATTAATATTCTCTCTCTATGAAAACTTTACGCACAGAAAGATGTGTAAACATTAAAAATCTGTGTATAAATAAATAAATTATTATTATTAATGAAATTCTACCCAATTAATATTACTAATTTCAAATCTTTTTTGTAATAATTGTGTTTGTGTATAAACATTACCTGAAGTCAGGAGGTGGTTTCTGCATGTCTACTGTTGTTACTTTAAGACTGATGGTTTTCAGTTCTGCTAGAAGGTACAAGTCCATGAAGTACTCTTGACAGAACAAACATGCTCCTTTTCTACGACCATCAATTGTGGAGGCCTGTGAACAATACATTTCATTTGTATTAACATCATAACACTGTGTACACCAAAATCACAAGTTAAAACTCTGGAATGAAAACCTGCTCAGATAAAATCAAGTATCATCTGGATCTTCACATTCAATATACTTATGTGCAAATCTTTGAATTGTATTACTGCATTTATAATGTCAAAATATGGATAATCTTGAGAAATGTCTTACATTTTAACAAATGTTTATAATCACTTTCTTTTAACTGACTATTTAACTCACGCCCCAAATGGTAGTCAATGACCAATTACGTTTCAATGAATTTTGTTTTACAACCAATCACAGTCGTGTTTCACCTCGCTCTTTATCAGCTCCTTCTTTTGTGATAAAGAAAGCTCCTCCTTTTTAATGTTCTGAACGAGAGAACATTATATTTTTCTCCAACAAATGCATTGAATATAGCAAATAATGAACAGATTTCTTGATTTTACTGAGTTGTTTACTAAAAAAAATAAAATAATGACCTATAATGTTGGTTATAATATACAGTTTGATGTGTTTCATTATTCCTCCACTAGCGTGTATTCTTTCAATATTGCTATCCTATTTGGCAATAAATAATATGATCTGGTTGCAGTGAATATACATAACCTCACATTTCTGATTTGTTTTCAAACATCGCCGTTTATAAATATTTTAAAATAACTATATTTAAATAATGATTTGCGAGTAAATAGCTTAATTTTATTCGTTAAATAGTCCTAACAAATGCCACTCTTGATTTCCAAATCCTCTAGATAAATTCACTCGTCACTTTGCGACTCGTGAATTTATTGATGATTTGCAAATCACTCGTGACATTACTTATGAAAAACTGAGTGGTTATGCAAGTTCAGAATCAAGTCCCTTAGACATGATAAAAAATATAAACACAATTGAACAGTTGCCCCGAAAACAGATCTAACCCACAAACTACAAATTGTTGGGAAAACGAAAAAAACATTTAATTATATTTGAAGAGAAAAATGTTCACCTAGACCGAGACTCGAACCCGAGACCTATGGCTTTCCAGGCCAATACTCTACCAACTGAGCTACCGAGGCCAGTTGCGATCTAGGTGCAAATTTTCCTCTTATATACGTTCTTAATAATAAAAACATCAAATTGTTTTAAGTTCATTTTGAGACTATTACCTTTATTATACCATATACAATTCAATGTCTCATCCTATTGGAAACATATACAGCCAATTTGAATGCAAAATAACTTGCTAATAACTGAATATTAACAATTTAACACAGAATTGAGCGCAAAAATGATTATCTCTGTAGGGTGGAAAAATAATTAAAACATATTTAACTAAAAATGCTGTAAAAGAAATAGAAAATACATATTGAACACTGATTCCGTTAGAAAAATTTCTAACTTAATCGGTTTTCAGTATTTATTTTCCATTTAATGTTATTTCGTTACATTCTTTGTGTCTTTCTTATTTTCACTCAATTTTATTTCTCTAAGATTCTGATTAGAATTCACGGAACTGTGGTGGAATGAATTTGCACATGTGCAATAATTGTTTTTCTGCACTGCTACTCATGACTTGTCCGCTTCTGCCATTTTGTCTTGAAAGCCAACTTTTAAACATAAATAAAACAGGTCTGGTAGAGAGTATGGATAATTTTACATGCACCATGTTGTGATACTCTCCGGATAGATCACTGATCCACTGAAAACTCAACTTTCGAATTTTTGTTGGTTACATCTCTTTTTGGGACAAATATTCAATTATCACTTTCTTCAATTTAACAATGAGCTTCAGAACATTTCAATACTACATATTATGGAATATTCAGCTGAAAGGTTCGTCTCCTCAACTTAATTAGTTATTTAACTGTAGCGCTTTGATGTCCCAACTCCTTTCAAAAAACGTTAAGCTGAAAATATATAAAACTATTATTCTACCAGTTATATTATATGGGTGCGAAACATGGACTCTTACTTTAAGGGAGGAAAGGAGATTACGAGTATTTGGGAATAAAGTTCTTAGGAAAATTTTTGGACCAAAGAGAGATGAACAGACAGGTGAATGGAGAAGACTACATAACAATGAACTACATGGTCTTTATAGGAAGCCAGATATAATAAGAACAGTTAAGTCCCGTAGACTGCGATGGGCAGGACATGTTGCACGTATGGGGAATGAAAGACGTGCATGGAAACTTCTTGTAGGAAAGCCAGAAGGAAAACGCCCAGTTGGTAGACCAAGAATGAGGTGGGAGAACAACATTAACTATGATTTGAGGGAAGTAGATTATACAGGGAATGATTGGAAAACATTAGCTCAGGATAGGGATGTATGGAGAGCTTATGTCCGTGCGGCCATGAACCTACGGGTTCGATAGTGCCAGTGAGTAAGTAAGTAAGTAAGCGCTTTCGGGACTTGTTCCATCATCGGCAGGATTCAAAACTGGTGTTTCACTGAAGATCTGGTAGAGCGGGTTATCTTCAGTGAAACACCAGTTTTGAATCCTGCTGATGACGGGACAAGTCCCGAAAGCGCTACAGTTAAATAATTAATTAAGTTGAGGAGACGGACCTTTCAGGTGAATATTCAATAATTTTATATTTTAATTTTGAATAATACCTCAACGGAACACATCATGAATCTTATAAAAAATGATAATTAATAATAATAATTAATAATAGTAATTAACAATAATAAATAATAATTAATAATAATAATTAAATATAATAATAATAATAATAATAATAATATTAGGAAGAATAGCACACAAATTTGCATTAGATTTGGTCTCTGCTGTACGCCAGCAATGATTTTGATTATCTTTAAATGGACATTGAAATGGTATCTTGTACACAGCTTTAACAATAGTAACCAGTTCCATGCCAACATTTACATACAGAGTGGAATAGAACAACAACGGCATATTTTCACACCATGTTCAGGGATGCTGACTGAATGTTTTGATATAAGGAACCTGATGATGTAGTAATATTAGGCAATAGCAATGAGATACTAAAGGCCAACACACACAGAAATACATTATATAATGGAAATGGACAGTTAATGACAAATGAGGGAAATTTTGAGAAGGTGGCTGAATTCAAATACCTAGGAACAATAATCACAAATAGGAATGAGATGCACAAAGAAATTAAACATAGGCTCAATTCTGGAAATGTGTGCTATTATGCATTACAGAGACTCTTGTCATTTCTTAACGTCTCTAAAAAATGTTAAACTGAAAATATATAAAATTGTTATACTCAAATGTACATTATATGGACGGGAAACCTTACTTTAAGGGAGAAGATTTTTGTGAATAAAGTTCTTAGGAAATATTTTAGACCAAAGAGAGATGAACAGACAGGTGAATGGAGAATACTACATAACAATGAACCACATGATCTTTATAGGAAACCATATATAATAAGAACAGTTAAGTATCGTAGACTGCGATGGACAGGACATGTGGCATTAATGGAGAATGAAAAAGGGACATTGGAAGGTTCTTGTAGGAAAACCAGAGGGAAAACGCCCAGTTGGAGACAAAGAATAAAGTGGGACAATAATATAAACCATGATTTGAGGGAAGTAGATTATACGGAGATGATAGAAAACATTAGCTAAGGATATGGATGTATGGAGAGCTTATGTCCGCGCGGTCATGAACCTACGATTCAATAGTAGCAGTGAGTTATTTCAGGATAAACATTAAAATTATAATGTTTTACGATCTTAAACGACAGATTAATTCATTATATTTTATTAATTTTATTTGTATTTATTTTTCTTTTACAGTAAATTCGAGCTGTTATTCTTATCATCGGGGTACCGTAACTCCGCCATCCAGGTGCCCCGACTTCAGAAGTTGGTTACAATTACGCCAATGCCAGGAGACAAAACCACAAATCTCATAAAATCAACATGGTGGCATTAGACAAGAATATATTTATTTCCTTAGTTTTCATTTTAATTGTTTTGTATTGTTAGACATTATTTTCATTATTGTTCACTTGACCAGATACTTTATTATTTCGTATGTAATATTATTGTATTTTCCTATTTAAATTTCATAATAAAATTTTGGACAATAAAATTTTGGAGCAGGTAAATAATTTTACATATCTAGGATGCAATATCTCATATGAAGAAGAAAAGGATGTAGATGCAAAAATATAATACATTTTAAAGAATTTTAGGGTTAATAAATTCTATCTTCAAGCCACAGTTAGTCCAAAAGCATTCAAGACTGAAAGTGTATAAAACACTGGCTCTTCCAACTCTTTTGTATGGTAGCGAAGTATGGACGTTGAAACAGAAGGATATACAGAGACTTAGATCTGCTGAAATGAGATACCTTCGGAGGACTGTTGGATACACACTACTAGATCACAAAAAAATGAAGACATCTTAGAAGAATTACACATGGAACCTTTAAAAACAAAATTTCTGATTATAAGTCAAGATGGATGCACATGTTCATCGAATGGAAGATCACAGAATACCCAAACAAATGTTAAGATATCAACCTGCAGGAAGAAGAAGACCAGGACGTCCACTCAAAAGACTTCTGGGTGGTATGATGATATTAATGAAGATTTTCGGGCTGTAGGCCGTGGTCGTGAGGCTTGTAGTTCCCCGACGTTTCGCCAAAGACTGCGTCTGGCATCCTAAAGGGCTGACTCCTTGTCGAGACAACCTTTAGGATGCCTGACGCAGTCTCTGGCGAAACGTCGGGGAACTACAAGCCTCACGACCACGGCCTACAGCCCGAAAATCATCAAGATCATCATAGCAACTCCGGCCGTGTAAGTCTAGGTGAATACACTTTTGGGTGGTGTTTCACTTGAGGCCGAAACAGGTCAACAAATGGCCTAAATTCGTGAATGCACTATGATGATGATGAAATTTCATATGTTTGTCCTGGTGAGTGGAAGAGAAGGCTACATGGCCTTACCTCCACCAGGCTAAATAAATAATAAATACTTTTTTATTTAATTTCGATTATTTTCTTTCAATATATCAAATGTACGATCACTTTTGACAGTACTGTATATATTTGTAACGTTACGCGTATTGAAATCCTTCACCAGTTCGCCATGTCCATATAAATCGCATACGTGGTGCAACGCACTCTTAGTGCAATTAGAATATCTATCCACGTGTAAAGATTTCCTGTCCTCCACCCAACACACTGCCTCAACAGTGCAATAGGATAAACATTTCGTGATAATGACTATTCCATCACGTTTCAAACTTGAATAAATTACGAATGGTCTGTAATTTAAGATGAAACATTCAACCATCTTTAAGCAGATGAAATGCATTCACAGAACAGAATACCTCTCTCGGAAACTTAAAAAACAAAAGCAAGCTGAATTCGTATCTATATATTAAATACGTGAAGAAAAAACTTTGCATCACTTTTTCAGCAGATTGCGCGCACGGAGGAGTGTGGTATTTGGCATAATTAAAGTTCATATAGAGAAGGAGTGCAGAAAAATAAAATTTATGTATAATATGTGTTACAAATAAATTAAATTAAACAAAATAAAATAAATTGTTTCTAAGGAATTTGTGTGTATTACTCATTCATTTGTTTATGTTCATACTGAAAGTGTATTGTTGCAAAAAGAAAAATTGTGTAGCAACAATGTGAATTGGCTTACTCTCGCGAATTTATTATTAATGGTTTAAAAAAGTGAGTACATTTTATTGTTTAAATTTAAATTTAAACCCTGTCTAATCTGGGTTTCAGTAATTTCATTACATATTTTTTTAAATATTTAGATATTCGCACCTACTTCCATTATGCCTCGACATAGAACATTGACGGGTCGGAGTGAGAGACAAAGAAGGGATATATATTCCCGTACACATAATAATAGGCCAAATGCAAATTTAAATAGTATAAATAGTATACAAAATGTCAAATGACGCGTTATTGTTTTTTTAAATATGGCTTAGCCAACTTATACCACATATTTCCTATTGTTCGTATTTTTAAAATAAAACGAAAATTAACGCAGAATGACGTATTTGTGACAAACTTAAAAATTTTATGAATTGTGGTCGAATTTCGACCGCTGCGCTGGGCGACCACTAGTACTTATAATTGTTTATGCTTGAAGGGAGGTAAGTTGTACCAGTCGAGGATGAGATTGCGTGAGCTTTAGGGAAAGCAGTATGAAAAAATATTCTTATAAAAATCGGTTTAGTATATAAAAGACTGTACTGTTCTAGATTGTTTTGAGTATTACCTAGACTGCGTCGTGTTCCCAACAAAACAAACCTCTATATTTCATAAAAGTTGGAAGATGTTTACAAATATTGAAGTTAACAAAACAAGTTTTAAATCAACTGAAAAGATCAATACTAATAAAATAAAATAAGTTAAAACATACCTTCGTAGGTCAGAACCGTCGTCCTGAATTTATAAAATATGTATTCTTTATATCTGAAGGCCTTTCAGAACATCCGTTCCATCTTCAGCAGGTCTTTCTTCGCTACATTATCTGATATGATGGTTGATGCTAATGTGGTGTTGTCGTGACAGCAGCATCAACCATCATATCAGATAATGTAGCGAAGAAAGACCTGCTGAAGATGGAACGGATGTTCTGAAAGGCCTACAGACATAAATAATACATATTTTATAAGTTGAGGACGACGGATCTTACCTAAGAAGGTATGTTTTATCTTAAGAAGGTATATTTTATCTTATTTTATTTTATAACTCAAAAGAATAGTTTTGAAACCGAAGATTATGCACACATTTGTAGTGTTTCAAAATTTTGAAATATCTAAAAATTATACTTTTCTTTATGCATGTAAAACTATTACAAACAGGAATGAGATGTACAAAGAAATAAATTAAACATAGTCCCAATTCTATTACACATTATAGAGACTCTTGTTATCCCAACTTCTCTCAAAAAAAGTAAAACTCAAAATATATAGAACTATTATTCTCCCAGTACCAGCCTCATGGGCTAGCGGTCAGCGTTCTTCACTACTGTTCATAAGGTCCCGGGTTCAATTCCCGGTCAAACAATACTAATTTTTCTTTAAAGGGAATTATTCCTGTGGTTGTCCATGGTCTGGAATTTAGGTTAAGTTTAGGTTAAGAACTCTCCTGGCGCTTCATTATCATTTATCACCCATCATATCATCGGGGTGCACCGCTGTGGTCTCGAGGTAGCGTGCTGCCTTGTCACTCAGCAGACCCGGGTTCGATCCCCGGTCGGGACAGTTTTTCTGGGTGAGGTTTTTATCGGGGTTTTTTCCTCACCTGTAAGATAAATGTCAGGAAATTTTAAGGCCCGAACGGTACCCGAAATCATATGGCCATCATTATCATCCTTCACCGGTGAGGAAAGCAACGGAAGCTACCACACCTATAATTCCCTAGTAAGCTACAAAGCATAGCATGAAAATGCTATGACTGCAGTGAAAGACCTGCCCTCGGGCAGAATTACTATGGATGGATATCATCGGGGTAACGTACTCCGCCTTCCAGTGCCCCAACCTAAGAAATGGATTACAATTCCACCAATGCCAGGGGACATAGCCAGAAATGTCATAAAAGACAACCTGGTGGCATTAGACAAAAAAAAAAAAGAATCTATGGATGCGAAATATGCAATTGTTTCTCCTCCCTTAAAGGAGTCAAAGGATTTGATAATAAACTTCTTAGGAAAATTGTTGAACCAAAGAGAGATCGACAGGTGAATGGAGAAGACTACATAACAGTGAGCTACATGGTTTTTATAGGAAACCAGATATAATAAGAACAGTCAAGTCT
The DNA here is from genome assembly GCA_030220185.1 of Diploptera punctata. Classification (NCBI taxonomy): domain Eukaryota; kingdom Metazoa; phylum Arthropoda; class Insecta; order Blattodea; family Blaberidae; genus Diploptera; species Diploptera punctata. Next base: position 50,388 of record JASPKZ010007844.1, read on the forward strand.
CTTAGACTGCGATGGGCGAGACGTGTGGTACGAATTGGGGAACGAAAGAGGGACATGAAAGCTTCTTGTAGGAAAGCCAGAGGGAAAACGCCTAGTTGGTAGACCAAGAATGAGGCTGAAGAATAATGCTTACTAAAGGAGTTGAAGAATTAGGAATCTTACAAGAGGTGAATGACGAGAAGAAATGGTACGAGGTGGATAACGAAAGGATGAAACCGCCCACACGTTCAATTTCCAACACATGGAACAACTGGTTTTGAATAAATAGGTTATTGTAGCACATAACCAGTTTTTGTCTTTCCTGCTGTTTTTTCAGTTTCTGGTTAACTGCTCATTAGTTATTACCGGTAAGTGTGCTTCCTTCCTTTTCTTCAATTTCTAGTTTGATATTTATGCAAAAGTCGCTTTAACACAAAACAACTTCCTTTGAATGAAGAAAAATATACACTGCAAGAATCACATCACAATGTTGGACAGAATCATTCTATGGCCACAGGGTAAACATAGAGAAGTATGAAAACGAGAGCTTATTCATATTCAAATATCTTCTTAACACTTAAATTCGTAATGTATTATTTTGTATACATCAGTTTGTTTAATTAATTTAGTATTTTAAATCCCCTCAGGGGTCCTCATCTAGGGGATATGTGGTTGGCGACCACAAGGTGCCCAAGCCGAGCAAAACATTTCTTCCACTTACTTGTGTTTTGCACTCTTTTAACTTTACTATCTAACCTCTCTTGGTTAACTCTTGTTTTTTCGACCCCGTCGCTATTAGGGCATCCGAGGGCTAGGGAGTATTTCCTTTCTTCCATTTCTTCTTTCCTTTATTTTCTTTTCTTCTCCAGAAAAGCCTGACCAGAGGCTATAAGATGGCAGGCCCATCACTGGTCTTGCCTTCCTTTGGCCAGCAACCAATCGAAGGGACTATTATTATGCTTTCAAGTCTTATACGAGAATTCTCCGGAAGAAGCTGGAGGGAAAATTTTCTATAGGATCGTAACAGGCCTTGGCCTAATACTTGGAAGGAAGAAGAAGAAGTATTTTAAATAAATCAGAAGAAAACGAACAAAAATAACCACTTAAATGTGTGTCTAATTATACCATCCATCCATAGTAATTCTGCCCAAAGGCAGGCCCTTCACCGCAATCACAGCACTTTCATGCTATGCTTGCAGCTTTACTAGGGAATTGTGTAGGTGTGGTAGCTTCCCGTTGCTTTCCACACCGGTGAAGGATGATGATAATGATAAGGATGATCATGATGATGATGGCCATATGATTTCGGGAACCGTTTGGGCCTTAAAGTTTTCCTGACATTTGTCTTACAGGTGAGGAAAAACCCCGATAAAAACTTCACCCAGAAAAACTGCCCCAACCGGGGATCGAACCCGGGCCCGCTGCGTGACAAGGCAGCACGCTACCTCGAGACCACAGCGGTGGACACGCCCTGAATAAAGCATTGTATTTCTGAAGTTTAAATTGGAATATTCAGCACAGAATTGGAGTTAGCACGTTTTATCCACACAACTGCCAAATTGAATCAAGTTCTTATAAAGCTGGAGAAAGCATTTGCTAGTAGCTTGTAAGTATTGATATTTCTAGGTTTTTCTAGTTGCATAAGATACAACCTAACGTATTCAAGACATGTTCAATATAGAAGGCACGCAAGACAAACGCTAGTTTAAAAAGGTAAATAGCTTTACGGTACAAAATTACAAACAAGGCCACAGGTGTATAGATAACATTATCTCATTATATAACTTGTATACACGATAACGCTTTTATAATGTAAAAATATTTCAGCTACTAAGCAAAGCAGCCATTTAAAAAAATTAATGACTAAACCTAAAAAGTTGGTCCGAACTCGTTCACAAATGAACGAGCAATTGAAATAATGAGGTTCTTGGTAAGTCGACTCGAATAATAATAATGACAATAATAATAATAATAATAATAATTCAGAGTCGAGTCTACAACAAGGGAACACCACCTAGAAGCACTCGCCACTGAAGATGTCTTCCGCAGTTGAGGGAGAAACGTCTGGAAGAAACACCAGTTATAGACATAGCCCGGAATCCTTTAATATTGTGATTACAGGCCGTGAAAGCCTGGATTCCACTATTATTACTATTATTAATAATAATAATAATAATTATTATTATTATTATGGGAATTAAAACTATAATAATTAAAGCTATACAAAATTTATATGACAATTGCATGTCTAAAATTAAAATTGGCAGTAAATTGTCACGTGGTTTTACGATAAATAAAGGTCTTCGTCAAGGTTGTTGTCTATCAGCACCGACTCTGTTTAAAATATATGTACATGAAATATTAAAGAATTGGAGGAGAAAATGTTCAAGCTTGGGAATTCCTATTTCAAACAACAAAACTTTATACAACTTACATTTTGCAGATGATCAATTGTTAATTGCACAAGATTATGAAGATTTAGAATATATGACTAGAAAAGTAATAGAAAAATATGATAAATGGGGTTTAAATTTAAACATGAAAAAAACAAAATATTTATCAATTGGTGAACCAGAACAAAATTTAATTTTGGAGACTGGAGAAACAATAAAATGTTGTAGTGAGATCACATATTTAGGAATTAAAATAAATAAAAATGGGAGTTATGAAGAGGAAATAAGAAATAGAAATAATAAAGGAAAATTTGCAATTGCTTGCCTCAATGGAATATTGTGGGATAAAAATATAAGTAATAAAAATAAAATGAATATATATCATACAATTGTTAAAAGCATCATTACTTATGGAGCAGAACTTTGGCCATTAACAACAAAAACAAATAAGTACCTTTTGGCAACGGAAATGGATTTTATACGAAGGGCCGCAAGAATTTCAAGAAGAGAAAAAATTAGAAACTCAGTTATAAGGGAGAAAATGAAGATTGAAGACACTATTTTAGATTATATTAAAACTCAGCAATTAAGATGGTACGGACATGTCCAGCGAATGGAAGAGGATCGACTACCAAAATGTGTTTTGGAATGGAAACATGTGGGAAGACGAAGCAGAGGAAGGCCTAAAACCTCCTGGAGTCAGGGAATATGGTTATATATGAAGCAGAACATCTACAACCAGGAGATTGGATGGACCGACAAAATTGGCTATTAGGATCGGACGATGTCAAAGACATTAATCAACCGTCTATCTATCTATCTATCTATCTATCTATCTATCTATTATTATTATTGTTATTATTATTATTATTGTTATTATTATTATTATAACAATTATTATAACAATTATTATTATAATTATAATTATTATTATTGTTAAGCAGGTTTAAAATGTAATAAAAACCTCTACCTATGCCCAAAGTTTTTTTTAATCTTTATCTTCTTTCTCCATTCCTTTCTATCTTCCCACTCCAATTCTTCCAGACGTATCTCCCTCATACCTCTTCTTACATCATCCATTCATTTAAACCTAGGTGGACCTCTCTTTCCTTTCCCAGGGAAAATCCATTCCAAAGCTTGTCTGGGTAATATTGTCCCTGGTAATAATAATAATAATAATAATAATAATAATAATAATAATAATAATAATAATAATAATGTATTCAGCTGGAATTTCTATAAAAGATAAAATAAGGAACAGTGTAATTAAACAAAATATGAATGTTCAAATTTCAATGGATTTGTGGATTTCGTAAAAAGAATTGTATGGCCATGTAAAAGGAATGATAGAAGAGAGATTTCCAAGAAGAAAATTAGAATGGGTACCACTTTGTAGAAGAGGACGGCCAAAAATTGCGTGAATTGATGGTATTTTAAGCAGCGCGAGGGGAAAAATGATTGCACGATGGAGTCTGAAATGACAGAAATGTGGAGGAGAATGAAGTAGGTGTTGAATATTGTGAAACCTGATGGGTAAATAAATAATAAGCTAATACATAGGCACTACCGAACCCGGAGGTTCATGGCCACGCGGACATAACATCTCCATACATTCCTATCCAAAGCTAATGTTTTCCAACCATTCTCTGTATAATCTACTACTCCCAAATGATGGTCAATGTTATTCTCCCACCTCATTCTTGATCTACTAAAAGGGCGTTTCCCTCTGGTTTTCCTACAAGAAGTTCCCATGTCCATCTTTCATTTCCAATTCGTGCCACATATCCTGCCCATCACATCAACGAAACTTAACTGTTCTTATTATATCTGGTTTACCATAAAGATCGTGAAGCTCACTGTTATGCAAGTCTTTTCCATTCACCTGTCTGTTCATCTCTCTTTGGTCCAAAAATATGTCTAAGAACTTTATTCTCAAATGTTCCTAATTTTTTTCCCTAAAAAAAGAAGAAAGAAAGAAAGAGAGAGGCTAGATGGAGAATCGGCTTCTATTGATCTGCATCTAGAAAATTGTCATTATGCCAAAAACATTGAGGTCATCATAAGATATGGCACTAAATTCTGTAATTTGTTGTTTGTATCAGAAAAATAAAAGTTTATTTTTGCTTGGCAATATTAAATTGTTTAGGTTATATATGTTTCTTTTTTTTAATTTATAGAAATAAAATGTCCGTGAATCCATTGTTTCCGAGGCTTAAGAATCGGTTTTCTAGCATTTTATATTTTTTACGATGAGCGAGGAGCTGGCCCATACATCACTAATTTATAAATCCATACCAGAAACTATAACGTTATATGGATCGGAAGTCTGGACAATGTCACAACATGTCAACAGAATAACTTCAGTTGAAATGGATTTTTGGAGAAGAGCTGCCAGAAAATCTAGACTGGAAAAAATTAGAAATACAGAAATTAGAAAATGGATGAATGCAGAAATATAATGGACGAGATTGAACACAAAAGGCTAAAATGGTATGGACACGTAAGAAGAATGACGGATGGAAGACTACCAAAGGACGTTTATGCATGGAAAATTGAAATAAGGAACAGAAAAGGAAGACCAAGAACAACCTGGAAGAACAACGTTCAAAATTCAATGTGGAAATTTGGTAGATGAAGACACAGAGGACAGAGAACGATGGAGAACTTTAATTAAGGGAAAATTGTGAATGTTTGTTGCAAACTGATAGTCTATAAGTCTGTAGTAATTTATACTTATTTATTTTTTAGTTCCCAAAGAGAGATGGACAGACAGGTGAATGGAGAAGACTACATAACAATGAACTACATGGTCTTTATAGGAAGCCAGATATAATAAGAACAGTTAAGTCTCGTAGACTGCGATGGGCAGGACATGTTGCACGTATGGGGAGTGAAAGACGTGCATGGAAGCTTCTTGTAGGAAAGCCAGAGGGAATACGCCCAGTTGGTAGACCAAGAATGAGGTGGGAGAACAACATTAACTATGATTTGAGGGAAGTAGATTATACAGGGAATGATTGGAAAGCATTAGCTCAGGATAGGGATGTATGGAGAGCTTATGCCCGCGCGGCCATGAACCTTCGGGTTCGATAGTGCCAGTGAGTAAGTTATTTTTTTAGTTCATGTTAATTACTAAGCTTGGTTGGAGAAAACCCTCAATGATGAGGAAAATTCTCAAAATAAAAAAAAAATAAATAAATAAAATTATTTGTGAGATAACTCTTGTCTTTAAGAAATACAGTTTAATGAAATAAAAGTAATGTTCTGATTTACAATGCACCAGTACACTTTATTTTTATTTTACGTATCAAATTGAACTCCACGAAGATTAAATACAATGATGTCTTATTAATTAATTCACTGCACGTGTCTACCTAAATTACTGAAACTTAGAGAACGATGCAGTTTTATAGTTGTTTCAGGCATTAAAACAAACTTATTTTTGTTTTTATTGCTAAAACTTATAAATAATAAAATAGCAAAATTCCAGGGAATATGTGGTACGATAAAACGAACACTAAATAACAAAACAACAAGAGAGACCCAATTGAAATTTTATAAAATGTTGGCAGTACCGGTACTGCTCTATGGTTCAGAAGCCTGGATACATAAAAAACAAGATCTAAGTAGGATAACGGCGGCAGAAATGACATTTTTGAGATCTGTTAAAGGGTGTACTAAGGAAGACAGAATCAAGAACACAGAAATAAGACAGGAACTTGAAATATTTGCAATAACTGACAAAATGGATACATATAGACAAAAATGGAAGCAACACATTGACAGAATGAATGAAGATGGATATCCAAAACAAATAACAAAATACAAACCTAAAGGCACCCGAGATGTGGGCAGACCTAGAACGAGATGGGCTGAAGTCGGAACGGGTCAACAGACCTAATCCATGAATGAAGATGATGATGATGATGATTGCTAAAACTTAACAAATAAAGATTATGAGAAAAGCTCTTCGACTGTTGACCCCAGAAACTTGAGGTCAAACTTGATATAATTACACGCTTTCTGTAGCATGAAAATGCTGACATAATGTTACAGGATACACAAGCAGTAATAAACACATTTCAATAGCATCATACTATTAGACAGCAGGATTAAAAATAGTTTGATTAAAAGCCGAACTTCATTTGGATTAATTATAGCGAGAGTATTAAACTAACTCACTGGCACTATCGAACCCATAGGTTCATGGCCATGCGGACATAAGCTCTCCATACATCCCTATCCTGAGCTAAAGTTTTCCAATAATTCCCTGTATAATATATTTCCCTCAAATCATAGTTAATGTTATTCTCCCACCTCATTCTTGGTATACCAACTGGGCCTTTCCCTATGGTTTTTCTACAGGAAGCTTCCATGCACGTCTTTCAATTCCCATTCGTGCCATATGTCCTTCTCATCGCAGTCTACGAGACTTAACTGTTATTATATATGGCTTCTTATAAAGACCACGTAGTTCACTGTTATGTAGTTTTCTCCATTTACCTATCTGGTTCATCTCCCTTTGGTCCAAAAATGTTCCTAAGAACTATATTCTCAAATACTCGTAATCTCCTTTCCTCCCTCAAAGAAGAAAGAGGCCATGTTTCGTATCCATATAATATAATTGGTAGAATAATAGTTTTATATATTTTCAATTTAACGTTTTTAAAGGAGTTGGGACGTCAAGAGTCCGTGTAATGCATAATAGCACGCATTTCCAGAACTGAGCCTATGTTTAATGTCTTTATGCATCTCATTCCTATTTGTGATTATCGTTCCTAGGTATTTGAATTTAGCCACTTCCTCAAAATTTCCCTCATGTCATTAGCTGTTCATTTCCATTATATAATGTATTTCTATGCGTGACCATATATTTAATTTTATTGATATTTGCATCCAGTTCCAATATCTTAGTGTTACTCAACAGTGTGTGTGTGTGTTGGCCTAAAAATTATAATCTAAAATTATGTAGCTTTTACTCAGTCTCCTGAACTGTTAAAATTATTTTAAAAATTGAAGGCCTTTCGGAACGAGTCCCATCCTCAGCATCCAGCTATTATCCAGGCAATGGTACTATCTAAGATAGATACCAGCTGGAGAGTAACATACAACATTTCGCAGAGTGCGTTGGACATGACATGTGGCACGAATGAGGAATGAAAGAGTGGCTTAGTGCAAGGCTGACAGACTTGATCGACCTGCAGAGGATAATATAATTTGTATGTATTGTAAAATAAGATTATAAGCTGCGGATTTCCTTGCTGACCGCGACACAGTTCCCATGCAGTGTTCCAGTAACAGACTATTGTGGATAAGTGCCAAGTGTGTCCGCTATCACACGTGCATCCGGGGAAAACACACCTTCACCACTTCCATTTCCCCAAATGTTTCTTCCGCTCTCTGTTATTTAAATACAGGCAGGCAACTTATTTCCATATCAATAAGAGCTTTAAACTTCCCAAAAATTCACACAACGTATGAGATTCGAAGCTAAACTAAATGTTGCTAACCTACCCAAATCGTAATTTAATTACGCAAATGTACCGAAACATTAAAATGTATCTTGTAACCTCACGTGCTCACCTCTACACACTTCTCGAAAAGAAAAACCAATCTGTCCAGATAGTTGGACATTTCCATATACTTCATGGTCACAATTCTTCCTCCGGCATAAAAAAAATGCCAAAACGTCTTACTCTAAAGTAGAATGACTGATTTTTAAAACAATCTCGCAAAGGACACCTCATCTCATCTAAGAAATAATGTGCTCTTATGTACCGGCGAAATATGAAAAAATAATGATGTAATAATAATAGTAATAATAGTAATAATTATTATTATTATTATTTTATAAGACTTGAAAGCATAACGACGATTTAGCGCTTGTGGCACTTTCCAAAAATGATCTGCAACGATCAATTTATAATTTACAAAAAAATAGCTGCCAAATTTAATATGGAAATATGAATTAACAAAACTAAAATTATGGCATTTCTTGGGAAGGACCCCATACAAAGTAAAATCTGTCTCCAGAATAAAATTTTAGAGAGATCTAATCAATTTAAATACCTTGGATATTATCTCTCTATTTGGGATGAAAAAGATATACATGAAGAAATTACTAGTTATAATAAAAGTTTGGGAATTATTAATCAAGTTATGAAACCATCCCTTGTACAAAAAAACACCAGATTACGTTTATATAACACTTTGGCTAGACCAGTGTTGACCTATGGTAGTGAAGCATGGACACTAAAAAAACAACATTAAAGCAGAATAACGGCTTGTGAAATGAGATTTATGCGCAGAACAGCGGGTTACACCAGATGGGATCGGAAAAGGAACACCGATATCTTAAAAGAATTGAAGACTACGCCAATTTTGGAATATATTAAACAGTACCAACTAAATTGGAAACACCATCTTGAAAGAATGAGTTCAAATCGGATCCCCAAAGCTGTGTATAATTATATACCAAGAGGACGAAGATCTCTGGGCCATCCTATGAAACGCTGGAGGGAAAATTGTCTATAGGATCGTAACAGGCCTTGGCCTAATACTTGGAAGGAAGAAGAAGAAATAATTATTATTTTATATGTTTTCGCTATCATTGTTATTGTATTTATCTTGTTTGCAATTTCTTGTACGAGTACGTTCCACATGCAACATTCATTAATCTTTTACTGCTAGTTCGTTGTGGGTAATTCCGCCCGGCATTCTTCTCTTTAGTTCTCTAGCATTGTATATTTTTCGGTATATAAGGAGCTGGTCCATTGCTACAACCCCCAACCTGGAGGACCAGGTAATTTGATAATCAAGGTTGTCTTCCTCTGGCCTTTAGCGAATCACAAACCTGAATTACAAGACAGTAGCTGTTAGCTTTGGATTCGCCTCTTGTATTTCATATTTCACCTGATACTATCAATGGTCTGGGAAGCATTCCCTTATACCACCACCTAGGGAGACACCCGATGGGGAGTCTCACACCCCCTGGACAGTACGCAGAAAACAAGTCAAGTTGTTAGCAGTAGAAATGGATTTTAGGAAATGATCGACAAGAATTTCAAGAAGGGATAAGGTCAAAAACAGGACAGTAAGGGAAATTATGCAAGCTGAATAATAAGACATATTAGAAAAAAAATTAAAAACGTTTGAAATGGTATGGACACCTCATAAGAATGGAAGAAGATAAAATACCAAACAAGATCTTTGATTGGAAAGCTAATGAAATAAGTGGAAGAGAGAGCCCTAGAGAACTTTGGATAGATGGAGTGAGGAGAAGTATGGAAGCTAGAGATTTGAGGGAAGAAGATGCTTTAGACAAGAACCTCTGGCGACAAATGACTTTACACTGTATTGTGTAATATTCCTAATACAAAAAATATAAAATATACAATACAGAAAAATAAAAAACTACTAATAACACAGAATAAATTTAATTCTGGACAAAAATAAATTATTTAAAAAGCAATTTAAAGCATGACTTATACCAGTAAGTGTCAAGCGTGCGGGAACCTCAAGTGTCTATACCATGTAGTAGACCTTACACAGTAACAAAATGTATCGTGACATATCGCACTAAAAAAATGTTGGTAGAAACCATAAATCCTATCGATAACATTCTATATAGTTCGCAACCTGTGATCCGTTGTAGCATGCAGGTTCCTACATTTCACTAACAAAACCCAAATATTGTTTTAAAATATCATCATCATAGTACATTCACGAATTTAGGCCATTTGTTGACCTGTTTCGGCCTCAAGTGAAAACCATCCAGAAGTCTTTTGAGTGGACGTCCTGGTCTTCTTCTTCCTGCAGGTTGATATCTTAACATTAGTTTGGGTATTCTGTGATCTTCCATTCGATGAACATGTTGTATCCATCTTGACTTATAATCAGAAATTTTGTTTTCTAAAGATTCCATGTGTAATTCTTCTAAGATGTCTTCATTTTTTTGTGATCTAGTAGTGTGTATCCTGCAGTCCTCCGAAGATATCTCATTTCAGCAGATCTAAGTCTCTGTATATCCTTCTGTTTCAACGTCCATACTTCGCTACCATACAAAAGAGTTGGAAGAGCCAGTGTTTTATACACTTTCAGTCTTGAATGCTTTTGGACTAACTGTGGCTTGAAGATAGAATTTATTAACCCTAAAATTCTTAAAAATTTAGATATTTTTGCATTTACATCCTTTTCTTCTTCATATGAGATATTGCATCCTAGATATGTAAAATTATTCGCCTGCTCCAAAATTTTATTGTCCAGTACAATTTTACTTCTGACAGGATCTACACCTTGAAATGCCATAATTTTTGTTTTTTTCTGTAGATATCTTTAATCCATATTCTTCTGTAATTTTTGTTAAGTTCATACAGACCTTTCTGTAGATTATCTTCGGAATTTGCTATTATTATTTGGTCATCTGCAAACAATAGGGTGTTTAATTTTCTATTTTCTGATATTCTTATTCCAAATTTATATGTTTTCTTCCAGCAACATATTACTTCCATTGATATAAATTGCAAAGAGTGTTGGGGATAGGGGGCAGCCTTGTCTCACAACCACGATTTATAATTCCTTCTTTAGAAAATCTGTTATTTAATTTAATCTTTATGGTGTTGTCTTTGTAAATATTTTGTATGTTCTGCCGAAGTAAATTTGGTATATTTCTGTCTTCCAATATATTTAAGAGTTTTGATCTCTTGATTGTGTCGAATGCTTTTTCAAAATCTATGAAAGCAAAATGTGTTTCTAAGTTGAATTCTCTTCTTTTTTCAAGCAATAGTTTAACAGAAAATGCTGAATCAATACAAGATCGTCCTTTCCTAAATCCATTTTGACATTCCATAAGGAATTTTTCACTGAAACTTTTCAATTTTCCATTTAAAATGTCTGCCTAAATTTTGTAGCATGTGTTTAACAAACTGATTCCCCTATAGTTGTCCATTTTTCTCTTGTCTCCTTTCTTGAACAGGGGTTTAACAATGCTTGTCTTCCATTCTTGTGGTATATCTGCATTTTTGAATACATTATTAAAGAAGGACAACAGTCTTTCATGGAACTGTTTGCCTGCATATTTGTACAATTCAGAATTCAAGCCATCTGTGCCAGTTGCCTTCCTATTTTTTAATTTTCTTTAAACTATTGTTCAATTCTTCCAAAGATATTATGGAATCTGTCTCATTATTATTTCGGAAAATTGTATCTTCATAGCTATTGTCAGTCCAAAGACTTTTATAATAATTGAAAAAATCATCTTTTGTTACTCCGCAATTAATTTTGGTAGATTCTTTAATATCTTTATTCAAATGTTTTAAAATATATATATATATATATATATATCATCATCATCCGGTATCATGGCAGTTGCCGCCGTCTTCCGGAAACCAAACGCCATTCCTCTCTGTCCATCCATTGATCTTCCTCCATTCCTCTGATATTCATAGCTGCTTGTACCCCTTCTATCCACGTTTTCTTCGGTCTTCCTCTTTTCCATTGGGATCCATTCCATAACAATTTTTGGCAATCTTTGCTCTGGCATTCGTTTGACATGACCATACCACTGCAATCTTTTCTTTTCTATGATGTCTATGATGTCCGGCTCCTCTTGTACACCCATAATTTCCCTTATTTCTTTATTTTGTATTCTGTCCATTCTAGATTTTCCAGCTGATCTTCTTAAAACAACCATTTCTGTACTTAAAATTCTTTTCATTTCCCTGGTAGGAATTTGCCAGACTTCAGCACCATATGTTAAAATGCTCTGAATTATGGTTTGATATAATTGTAATTTTCTATTTTTTGTAATATTTTTGCTCCACCAAACAGAGTTTAAAGCATTTATTGCTTGTTTTGTTTGAGCGATTCTATTTTTAATTTCCACTGTGTTATCGGCTGAATGATCAAATTTTGTTCCTAAATAAGTGCATTCAATACTAGGTTTTAGTTCTTCTCCATTGTTGAAATTTATATTTTCCATTTCTTCTCCTATACACAGGTATTTGGTTTTCTCAATGTTTATATAAAGTCCCCATTTTTCATATTCTTCTTTTAGTTTTTTAGCCATATATTCTATGTCATCGTGGTCCTGTGCTATTAATACCTGGTCATATATATATATATATATATATATATTGTCCAGCGAATGGAAGAGGATCCAAAATATGTTTTGGAATGGGAACCTGAGGAAAGACGAGGCAGAGGAAGACTTCCTGGAGTCAGGGAATATATTTTTACATGAAGGAGAAACATCTACAACCAGTAGATTGGAGGCACCGACAAAATTGGCTATTGGGAATCGGACGATGTCAAGGACATTAATCAACCGATGATCTATATATATATATATATATATATATATATATATCCATAGTAATTCTGCCCAAGGGCAGGTCTTTCACTGCTTTCCAGCTTTACTAGGGAATTGTAGGCGTGGTAGCTTCCCGTTGCTTTCCACACCGGTGAAGGATGATGATGATGATAATGATGATGGCCATATGATTTCAGGGACCGTTTGAGCATATATATAATGGAATGGAATATTTTTGTCCCTTCTCCTGTAAAATTTGTGAGAGAGAACGATCCCTTTTATAAATGTACGATTTAATTATACGGTAGTGTAATAAATAACAATAAATAACAATATCACTTACCTTGATAATACAACTTAAATCTGATACATTATTTGAATGCGTGAGATAATTGAAGAAGCAATGAATATGCATATTCGTGCTAACGAGAATATAATTGCGTAATTACGTAGTTAACAATTGCTCACCTGCTGTGAATAAAGGACCCTTACTGATGCTTTATTTTTGTTCGTTTCTGGAACACCCCTGTAATGCGTTAATTAATTTAATAGGAAGCCTAAATAAAACACAACATATAATTTACATTTTCTGTTGCATTGTGTAGGCAACAAATCTCGTAAAGTCAACTAGGCCTACAGATCGCCAATTAAAAACTAGGCTACATCGTACAATAGGCCATTGGCAGTCTAGGGGTTAAGTTCCTCGCCTCTGGTCCCGAGTGTTGCGGGTTGAACCCGGGCTGGTCGATGGAATTTTAGGACGCAAGAATCCAAGGGACAAGTCCTCTGGGAGGGACTTAGGGTCTTTGGTCCTGAGTCAGAAGTTCATCGGGTTCGGAAAAGAAGCTCATTTAAGAGAATGCAAGTTGTAATTGTTGTATTAGGAACCAAAGTGTTGAGTATATTATCTTTGATAGTCATTTGTTCTGCAATGAAAGGTTCGAAATCACCTGTTTTCTAAATAATGCCGCCTGTTTAAGTGAATCACCCATTACAGAACTACTTTTTAACGTCTTTATAAATAAGATTCATAAAACACTTTACTTTGAGATAAAATCATGTAACGTATCACAACGTTGACACCAACTATAACCCTAATATACCTTAGGTTAAATAGGGTATGTAAATGTCGGATGATAAATAATAGTAATAAATTGTAAAGAGTATTTCCTGGAAAAGGGAAACCTGGTAGACCAAAGCCAACGTGGATAAAGGGAATTCAAAACAACATGAAGAAGAGAAATATGGCAGAAGCAGACACACAAGATCGGGAAGTGTGGAAGAAAGAAATTGTTTATTATGGTTGAGGATACCTGTGTAAATAACAGAAACAATCCCGAATAAAATAAAAAATAATAATAAATGAATCTCAAGCTCAATTTAGACCCTTTGAGCAAAATGTAATCGGCCTTTCTCCATCCAAGGCATAATTTAGTTCCGTACTAGAAGTATGTCCATGCTATTAGGTCTATATATTACAGGGACTATTGCCCATTTCAAAAAACGTTAAACTGAACATATACAAAACGGTTATTCTGTCACTTAAATTATATGGATGCGAAACATGAACTCTTACTTTAAAGGACTAAAGGAGATTACAAGTATTTGAGAATAAAATTCTTTGCAATTTTTTTGGACCAAACAGAGATGAACAGACAGTAAGTGAGACACGTGATCTTTATAGCAAACCAGATATAATAAGAAAAGTTAAGTCTCGAAGACTGCAAAGGGCAAGACATGTTGCAAGAACTGGAATGAAAGAGAGGCATGGAAAGCTTCTTGTAGGAAAATCAGAGAGAAAACGCCCAGTTGGTAGACCAAAAATGAAGTGGGAGAATAACGTTAATCACGATTTGAGGGAAGTAGATTATACAGGAGATGATTGGAAAATATTAGCTCAGGATAGGGAGATAGAGAGAGCTTATGTCCGCGCAACCATGAATCTACGGGTTCTATAATGGCAATAATAAGTATATAAATAAATTGTTGGTAAAATTTGCTGTTCTCGAAATTTTATCGCCCTGTCCCATTTTTTTTTTTTTTAGAGTTAATTTAAAGGTTCTGGAATTTGTTTGTAAAAGTAGATTGTTTTAAGTCTAATGTTGAGGATAATTTTGATGCACTCGAAAATCCGGAAAAATGCATGCATAAATAAGACATGCCTGAGATTCATTTGTAAAACATAGAGAAGCTACTATTTGGAACATACTTAAGAATCAGGCCCTTGTTAAAGGTCAGAGAAGAAAACTTGGCAACAAAGCGTGTTGCTTCCTGGAACTGATATCCACCCACAAGGAGATTTAAACCTACTGAATTTTACCTGAAAAAGTAATATCCTGTAGGTGGATTCTGTTAAACATACGAGGTATACAGTTACATCAAGAGCAATAAAATGCCCCCATCTTGTTTTATTACTATACGGAGACTAGACAAAATCAATAAATCCAGTTCTAGCTGATCTACTTTTCAACCGCCACGGTAGTTAAGCGGCCCCCACACGATCAACACACTGCACAGTATTTTGTATAATAGTATTACTTGGCCAATCCACTACTTACTTACTCACTGGCACTATCGAATCCGTAGGTTCATGGCCGAGCGGACAAAAGTTCTCCATACATCCCTATCCTGAGCTAATGCTTTCCAATTATTCCCTGCTCATCTGTTGGAGCTTGCGAGCTCAGTGCTGGACCACAACAGCAGCAGAAGGCGTCCCTGGGGGCACACCAGGGCTCGGCTCGGACCAGTGCAGAGGGGAGCAACTGTACTGGTTCCTGGCTCGGCCTACGGGCACGTCGACAAACTGTGGGGTCGCCAGGAGATGAGCACCTGGATGTACTAAAAGTCTCACACTGTTGGGCTTGTAGCCCTAGCCGGTCTCACAACGGCTGCAGGACACGTCCCTGGAGGCAGAACAGGGGAATGGTCGGTGGATCTGCGACAGCAGTCCTCCCGGCTAGGCTCATGGAGCCCGTGGACCAACTGTGGGGTCGTCAGGAATGAGCGACCTGATGTACTATGTAGCTCAGCAATTCCCAGAACTGCTAACTCCAACACCTTCTCCCTGGAGTGTTGGTTTAAGGACCGTGAACATAGGATAGGGAGGACAAGCACCTAGGACTTGGGAGTATGGTCATGACGACCGAGGTATCCCAAGGGGTGGGGAAGGGCCTAGATGTATAATCTACTTCCCTCAAATCATAGTTAATGTTGTCTCCCTCCTCATTCTTGGTCCTACCAACTGGGCGTTTTCCCTCTCGCTTTCCTACAAGAAGCTTCCATGCAAGTATTTCATTCCCCATACGTGCAACATGTCCTGCCCATCGCAGTCTACGAGACTGTAATTCTTCTGTTCGAGTGTATGTCATTGAACTCCTAAAGGAATGGATCTATTTTGATTTTTTTTTGTCTGATTGGGTCCCTCCATGGTTTAGATTCACAATTGGACCCTCTAAAACCATTAGGTGTAGGAATTCACCTGAACTGAAAATTTAAAAATTGCTCTAGCGGTCACAATTATCCATGTTTCACAACGAAACTAAATATATCGTATTAAAATAAACCGAGGTAGGTATTATCCAAAAATTAGCGAAGTCCGACAATTAAAAATGAATGTTTACTTCAAACCCAAAATTAAATACTGCCTAAACGTATGGACCAATTTTGATTAAATGTTTTGCGAGTCTCTGGATGGTTTGGATTCACAATCTGACTCGGTAGGTGGCGCTGCGATCGGGTTGTGGGATTTTTTTATGACAGTAATGTAGTCATTTGCATTATCGACATATTCCGCGCGAAAGCAATGTGTTAACATGCACGCTTCTTGAGCCACAACGGATGGCAGTGAGGAGTTTCCTTGCGAACATATTTAATAATATCTAATTACGACTTAATTAGTGAATTTTATCATAAGTAATGCCACGAGTGATTTCCAAATTATCGATAAATTCACGACTCACGAAGTGAGGAGTGAATTTATCTAGAGCATTTGGAAATCAAGAGTGTCATTTGTTAGGGCTATTTAACGAATAAAATTAAGCTGTTTACTCACAAATCTTTATTTAAATATAGTTATTTTAAAATATTTATATATTTAATGTAAATGGCGATGTTTGAAAACAAATCAGAAACGATTGGTACGCTTCAGTTGCTTCTTTTGTTCATCAATGCAACCAGATCATAATATTATTTATTGCCAAAAGATCGCAATGTTGTAAGAATGCATCCTAGTGGAGAAATTTATAACCAATGTTATAGGTATTAATTAATTTCTGATGTCTTATTAAGTAAATATGCCAATTATATTTTTCTGTGTCATTTCCTGGAAAATAATTCGTTTAAGAATGCGCAAACAGTGGTTTCTTTGTATTTCTTGGAGGGTCAGTCACTGCAAAAAATGCTATGACCTATTCAGAATGTTAAAAAGGAGGTGCTTTCTTAATTATGATAAACTTTAGTTGCTAAATTTTAGACGAAACACGACTGTGATTGGTTGTAAATCAAAAATCAATTACATGTGATGGGACATTGACTCCCATTTGGGGCACGAGTTAAATAGTCGTAAAAAACTAACTTATTTTTATCGTCCCGCCATGACACTAGAATTGAAGGTTCGGGCAGGACGTCGGTCGGGTCCGCTAGTTAATTATATAGAATTCCCGAACAAAAAAGGGAAGTTTTATAGAAATGCTCGTGGAAATTGTATATAAAAAAAACTTTTCAATAATAATTTATTCCGTGTGGGCAGAGTATTTTACGATTCAAGAAATAAATGTTGCATGAGGAATATTGAATGAGTTTATGAAAGCTGTGGTAAATTTACTCATGAGCGGTCATATTAATGTTAAAAATGACGTAATACTGCGGCAGATGATTCATGTAAGAAAATAAACAAATGAGAATGGAGAATTTTGTTTGAATCATAGAGACAAGGATGTTTATCTTATTACGTCCGATACCCAACGGACGTCACTCTGCAAAGGAAACTCCCAAATTTCATAATGTAAACAGATGTTCCCATTAAATATTCTGTCCTTAATTTCTAAACAGTTTTATAACAACTTATTAAGTTGGAACTGAAATATAAATTACAAATTAATTTCAACATAATTTAATTAAAAACTATGCACAATTAAGAAAATAATCATCGGTGTCCCGTAAGTATAATTTTGTTATTATGAATATTCCACACTGGAATGGTTCTCCTTCAACCCAAAGTGATTTGTCGCCAGAGATTTCTGTCTATACCTTATCCGCTCTTAGGGCCAATTTCACCAACAGAGATAACTGTATTACGCCAGTTTTCCCCATGTATAATGCATAGCTTAAACTGGCGTAATACAGTTACCTCTGTTGGTGAAACTGACCCTTAGAGTAATCCTAACATCAACAAATTTCAATTGTATCCTTCCGCCATTCGCGCCAAAATTACTGTCACTTTTAACAGGGAAATGCTGACACATAGGGATGCAACATCGCTCATAAAAAACATCGATGTTTTCAAAATTAAAATATCGATATCCAAAACATCGATGTTTGTGAACGATATATCGATCTTTTTTTCGATGCTTTGGGAAAACCATTAAAAAACACAAAATAATGTTGAAAATGGTGATTAATTATTTATTTCGCTAAACAGAATTTAAAAACAACAACTCTGACAATCTTGTTCCAAGTAAGCGGTTTCTTTCTTGGGTAATCGTAGCCCCAGCCTCTGAAAACAGCCGCTCACTGGGCACCGACGTTGCTGTGATAGGCAAATATATCATCGCCAGTTTATACAGCCCAGGAAATAAAACTTTCATGTAATCCCACATTTCTAAAGCATCTGATTTTTGGACGAGGAAGCAAACTAGCAGCGAAAATAATACAGTAGATGGCGCTAGACGTGACAAAATATCGTTTTTAAAACATCGTTCATAAGAGACAGACCATAAAAGGAATTCTGAGATTCTCAAAGAATTACAAACAGAATCAATCATGGAATATGTGCAAAAATACAGAAACAACTGGAAATCTCACGTAAGAAGAATGAGCAGAACAAGAATACCACGTCAGATCTTAAATTACCAGCCACTAGGCAAGAGATATTTGGGCAGACCCTTCAAAGTTAGTTTGAGACCGTAACAGACCGCTAGGTCTATCACATGAAAGGAAGAACAACCATCATCATCATCTTCTTCACTTCAAGGTTTAGGCGATTCGCCTGTTCCGAATTCACAATGATTATTTCCATATATTTCTAGGTCTTCCTACATCTCTTAATCCTTTCGGTTTATAATGATATGCTATCTTGGGCAATCTTGTTTATTCCATTCTCTAAACATATTCACGTCTCATTTATTCATTTCTTATGTGATCCAATTTTGTGCATGTTTTGGTCCTTCTTAGAAAAGCCATTTCTGCATTTTGTATCGTACTCAAACTCCTCTTCGTGGGGCCCGTAGGGGGCCTTGTAACCCCTATCGGGCGCGTCCCCCGGATGGCGGATCCCACCAGTTATGATGAGGTGGTCCGAATAGCTACAGTAATAAGGACCCGTGACCAACACGGAGCCCAGTTCCTGGGGGCTTAAAAATGCTGAACACCCTCTCTCCAGGGGTCTTAAATATGGAGGGCCCATGTCCAGGGTAACAAGAGTGAAGACTCCAAAGGTCAAGACAGAGCGGAATGAGCATCCCTTCATGTAGGGCTAATATACATGATTGCTAAATGGTTTAACCAATAAGACAGCAGCCCTGTTACCATTAACTCCACAAGAGGCTGGTAACCTCTTTGGTGTCATAATTACTCACTGTATTCACAATTTTAGCTTTAATAGGCTATTGTCCTTGGAATGTCATCACTTTAATATAGTATTCTTGTACACGTAATAATACGAAAGTGTCAAATTATGCCCCTCTGTGTTAAGTACATAATTCGACGTCATAGCAGTATGATTCCTCTCAACGGGAGGTAACAAACTACTTTTACTTTTTTATCAAAGTATAACAGTAATGTTCTAAGGTGTGATGGTACATTACGTAACTCAAGCAATAATTTTAAACACAGCTTTTGGAATATTCAACAAAAAAAATCTACGAGGGCGGATCGGAAAGTAACGCACAATATTTTTTTTAAAAAAGTTTAATAGTAAAAAAAGGGTAAAAATCACAAATGAACTTACATCTTGTACCTACTTTTCGACATAGTCACCAACTTTCTCAACACATTTTTCCCATCGTGTTACCAGTTTCAATGTGCCCTGTTCGTAGAAGTCCGTTTGGTTGGAGTGTAGCCATCTGCGCACTGCTGATTTCACTTCCACATCTGTCTCAAAGCGTTTGCCGGCCAGGAATTTCTTCATGGGACCAAACAGATGAAAGTCCGATGGTGCAAGATCCGGACTGTATGGTGGATGCTGGAGCACCTCCCAACCAAATTCGGTGATTTTCTGACGAACGACAGCAGCAACATGGGGGCGAGCATTGTCATGAAGAAGTTTAACGTTAATGTTGTGACGTTTGTCACGACGCAACTTCACCAAAGTTTTAATGTAGGCCGCAGCATTCACAGTGGTCCCGTGTTCAGCAAAGTCCACCAATAAAACACCATGCATATCCCATAACACTGTCACAAGCACTTTCCTGGCAGATTGAGTCACTTTGAATTTTTTCTTTACTGGGGAACCAGCATGTTTCCACTCCATTGATGCCTGCTTTGTTTCGGGCATGTAGTGGTACGCCCACGACTCATCACCTGTGACGATTCCTTCCAGAAAGTCATGTCCTTGTGCGGTGTACCGCGTTAAGTGGTCCAAGCTTGCCATCATTCGCTGGCCCTTGTGGTCGTCTGTCAGGTTCTTAGGCACCCAGCGAGCACTAACTTTACGGAATTTCAAATTTTCATGAACAATATCGTACACCGCACCATAGGAAATGTTGAACTTCTGCGATAAGGCTCGCAGTTGCACACGCCGGTCGTTCAGAATTGCTGCCTCAATGCCTCTGACATTCTGCGGGATTGCTGCTGTTGTCGGCCGGCCGGCCGGAGCGTGGCGAATCACTAAGGTTCACGCGTCCCTCTTGGAAGAATGTGCACCACCTGGAGACATTGCTACGGTCCATACAATCATCCCCATACACGCCATGCATGTCCCTGTGAATTTCACTGGGTTTATGCCCTTTGGCCCACAAAAATCGAACAACACTTCTCTGTTCCTCACAGGTGGACGACTGTAGCATGCGCGCCATCTTTGTTGCATAGTTCAAGCTTCTCTCGCAAGAGGTGCACCTGAGAAAAAAATACTATCTGTAGTGAAAACTTCAAACTATATCTCTGTGAAATTTCAACATTCTAGCTGCAATACCAAGGCAGAAAAAAAATATTGTGCGTTACTTTCCGATCCGCCCTCGTATTTCATTAACGCAATGTAACCTGAATAGTATTAATAAGCTGTTAGTTTATGTTGATGATGTAGTACTACTGGCCGATAGCGAGGAGATACCAAAGGTCAACACGCACACACTATTGAGTAATACTAAGAAATTAGGACTGGAAGTAAATATCAGTAAAACTAAAGATATGATCACACGTAGAAATTCAGTATATAATGGAAATGGACAGCTAATGACAAATGAGGGAAATTTTGAGGAAGTGGCTGAATTCAAATACCTAGGAACAATAATCACAAATAGGAATGAGATGCACAAAGAAATTAAACATAGACTCAATTCTGGAAATGCATGCTATTATGCATTGCAGAGACTCTTGATGTCCCAACTCCTTTCAAAAAACGTTAAGCTGAAAATATATAAAAACTAGTATTCTACCAGTTATATTATCGAAACATGGACTCTTACTTTAAGGGAGGAAATGAGATTACAAGTATTTGAGAATAAAGTTCTTAGGAACATGTTTGGACCAAAGAGAGATGAACAGACAGGTGAATGGAGAAGACTACATAACAATCAACTACATGGTCTTTATAGGAAGCCAGATATAATAAGAACAGTTAAGTCTCGTAGACTGCGATGGACAGGACATGTTGCGCGTATGGGGAATGAAAGACGTGCATGGAAACTTCTTGTAGGAAAGCCAGAAGGAAAACGCCCAGTTGGTAGACCAAGAATGAGGTGGGAGAACAACATTAACTATGATTAGAGGGAAGTAGATTATACAGGGAATGATTGGAAAGCATTAGCTCAGGATAGGGATGTATGGAGAACTTATGTCCGCGCGGCCATGAACCTACGGGTTCGATAGTGCCAGTGAGTAAGTAATGTAACCTCTCACCTTACATGTACTTTTACGTGCTACTTGCTGCCCGGGTCTTACATTGAGAGGGATTTTAAACTATGGAACACATATTTTTTTTAAAAAACACTGGATATGGAATGAGTGATCAGCTGAATGTCGGGGGCTCCTCCAAGACAACACAACATTAAGATGAAACACGCCCATCCACACCACACACACATCCGTACTAAACATGAACACGATGACCAGATGATGTTCGGGGACTGTTTGGATCTTAAAGTTCCCTGGCATTTGCCTGACGGGTGAGGAAAAACCCCGAAAAAAACCATCATCCACAAAACTTCGACCGGGGATCGAACACGAGCACGCTGCGTATCAGGCAGCAACGCACTACCTCGAGACCACAGCGGTGGACATATATATGACATGAAAAGGAAAATAAATGCCTGAACCGGGATTTGACCCCAGACGTCTGAATTGATACTTCAGTGCGCTACCGATTACGCCATCTAGACAATCATAGCACAACAAACATTTATTTCTCTTTATACGTATCCGTCGCTGTGGTCTCGAGGTAGCGTGCTGCCTTGTCACGCAGCAGGCCCGGGTTCGATTTCCGATCGGGACATGCTCCTGAGTGAGGTTTTTTTGGGGGGGAGGTTTCCCTCACCTGTAAGACAAATGTCAGAATGCTTAGGGCCCAACGGTCCCCGAAAACCATCCGGCCATCATCATCATCATCATCATTCATCACATAGCATGAAAATGCTATGATTACAGTGAAAAACCTGCCCTCGGGCAGAATTACTATGGATGGGTGGATATATATTCTCTATTACGAGAACTCTGTCTCACTGCCCTCTAGTGGCTACTATAACAAGTAAGCAAATTAAAGAGAATTGTTACTATATATTGTACGTTGCCGTGGCGTAGTCGGTAGAGTTGCTACCTTCCACTCCGGCGACCCGGGTTCGATTCCCGGCGGAGTAGGGGATTTTAAATCTCCACCTTGGGTCTGGGTGTGTCCTGTCTTGTGTTTGTATGTGTGAATAAGATAAAAAGGTTGACAAAGGTAAAATAAAAAGGAAGAACGGTGAAAACGAAAGAAAACGAGAACGAAAAGAAGAAATGGCAGCAACGCTTCTTTATTTAGATGTTATAATTAAAAACCAAACATAAATTCACTATTCTGCATATGAAACGATAAGCATGTTTTAGAATAGATAAAAATGAATTTAAAAATCTTCCTTTGGAGCATACAACACATGTTGAAGTAGATGTTTGACCTGAATTATAATAGCATTTCCTTAATTATTCATTAGCCCGCTTTTTTTAATCACTATGTACTAAACATATACCGGTACACATGATGTAAGTTTAAAATTAAATTTTATAGCAGGATTTTAATACCATAATAAATATGAAAGTTTAAGTTAATAATTGTATATTTTAAAATTCTTTTAATATTTAAATATAACTTAAATAAAGAAAAAACATCTAAATAATTGAATGGTTTTGTTCATTGTTGAATAAAATGTCCTCAGTAACCATTAAAGAATTGGGTAATTATATAACAGACATCTTTTCTAAATAATGCTTTTAAAAATTGTGTGTCTTAAGTCACATTTTTTCTGAAAATATAAAGCATTCTGTTATAACTGTAATAGGACAACCCCCATGCCTTAACCTTAATATTTTTAAATAAAAGTATATTAAATTCTGATTTGATGTTAAAACAATTAACTTTTTTGAGTTAACAAATCAAATTTAAAACATGGTATTTAATTAACCATTAACCAATAGAATGTAAATATAAAATCATGTGATGCACTAATGTTCTTTAAAATTACAACAGAATTACGCGAGTCAATCAGCATATCACTTTCATCAAGGATAGAAGCAATAACAGCTCTCCTCATAAAATGTGATATTTAATACAAGAAGAATAGTTGACTCAAGAAAAGAAAATAATTTAATTTTAATTGACAGTGAAGAATAATACCACTTAAATTTACTTAATCTGCTGGGAACCTACAAAATGAATAAATTTATAACTATTTCTACAAGATCAGTTATTAGTGATTTTTAAAGTGTTTTCCTATCCTGTGTACCAACTTCGACCTTGAGAAGAGAATCCAGCTCTACCGAAAATAAACCCAACCTGAACCAGTAATTCTTTTTGGGACGTCAATCCTTCAAAATGTTACTACAACATCGGGTATGAAGAGAGTTAGCTGCTTCAAAACATCGCCACAATATGGGAAAAGAATAACTTCTTCAAAATTGTCGCCACAACGAGGGACAATGAAGATCTGACTAAAATACTTCTTCAATTTTTAACTATCATCATATGACTTCACCTCAACGGAATTTGATGTGAATTTCACTAGTATTGATACCGGTACAATTAAAGCTAATCCGACACTTTTTTTACATAAGCTCGTAAATAACACGCTGGGAGTGTTTCAAGGAAGGTGAGTCAGTGGTGGCGGAAATCCCGCCTGCACTCTCATCGCTAAATCATGTTAAATACATAAACAAATTCGTTTTAATTATACATCACTAATCGAGTGGGATGTGTTTTCACGGTAGCGTCCGAGATTCGTAATAAAAAAATACTAAAAGTCCACTAAAGTTCGATTATATAAATATTGACAATTATATATTAACTAGTCCACCGCTGTGGTCTCGAGGTAGCGTGCTGCCTTGTCACGCAGCGGGCCCGGGTTCGATCCACGGTCGGGGCAGTTTTTCTGGGTGAGGTTTTTATCGGGGTTTTTCCTCGCCTGTTAGACAAATGTCAGGAAAACTTTAAGGCCCAAACGGTCCCCGAAATCATATGGCCATCATCCTTATCATTATCATCATCTTTCACCGGTGTGGAAAGCAACGGGAAGCTACCACACCTATAATTCCCTAGTAAAGCTGCAAGCATTGCATGAAAATGCTATGATTGCTGTGAAGGACCTCCCTTCGGGCAGAATTACTATGGATATATTAACTATAATTAGATTAATAACACACAGTGCAAATATAGAACTAATTGATAATTGTACTAAATATATATTTTTTTTTCAAATGCCCCAGGTTTGTCTTCCGACATTCCTGGTTTCTCTCCTAGCATGGCGTACTTGTAACCCACTTCTGAGGTTGGGGCACCTGGAAGGCGGGGTTACGTTGCCCCGATGATATGATGGGTGATGATGATGATGATGATGATAATGGTGCGCCAGGAGAGTCCCTAATCATAAGCTTAACCTAAGATGAATATGAATGATGATGATTGCGATGGCCATATGATTTCGGGGACCGTTTGGGCCTTAAAGTTTTCCTGACATTTGTCTAACAGGTGAGGAAAACCCGCGAAAGAACCTCACCCAGGAGCCTGTCTTGACCGGGAATCGAACCCTGGTCCGCTGCGTAATAACGCAGCACGCTACATTGAGACCACAGCGGTGGACTTACTGCTTATAGAGGGATTTTTTTTCTGCAGAATCATATTAAGTCTGTATCGAGTCGTTTGAAAGCAGAAACAATTTCACGTAGACAAGGAAAAGTAACAGCTAGAGACAGGGACGACAGTCGCAATTCCAGTCAACTTTCACCCCGATTGTCTTGCAAGTTGAACTTCACTACTGTGCAGGGACTACTTTTACTCTTGGAGAACAGCAACTTACTAAGTATATCCATTCGTCTCCTTTTTCTGACCATCAATAGGCCAGAGTAATGAAGAGTATTAAAAAAAATCCTGGTCACCTTTTTCAAAGCGATAATTAGCAAAAAAAATCATAGGAATTCAATTCATATATTTTCGAAAATAATATATACGGGGCAAGTAGATGCAAAAAAATGCATAAGGTGTCAAAACTTAGTTTTTCACTGTTTCAGTTATCATTAGTCTTGGAATTTTAACATATAATTTTTATATTAATTGTGAGAAACTCTAAAAGCTGAACAATTTTATTGAAATGAGAAAGGGCATTACAAAATTTAACAGAAATCATGATAGTACTAACTTTGTTTTACAGCATCCCATGACAAATCTCCAAAGCTTGCGATCTTGGGCATCTTCAAAGCTTAGCCCTCTTGCTTGCATTGCTATCTTCATGCTTCCCTTCCACGTTAACTTTGGTCCTCCTTTTTTTCTTCTTTCTGGGAGGTTACCATTGATATAGTTGTTTCGGCCATCATCGCTCATCTTCCATTCTTAAAATATGCCCTAACCATTTTAATTCCTTCTCCTCAATTCTCTCAATTATGCTTTCTTCTGCTTCCATTATGTTTCTAATTTCCTTATTTGTGACATGTTCTAATAAATAGTAGTAAGAAGTACAATTTATGCTATACCTCTCTCCTCCGAGCTAAGTTCCAGTTGTATGTAAACAAGCAGATGTATGACTGCATTTTCATTGGTCGAATAACAATTTTGCATTGGAGCGCGTAAGAAAATGCAGTTCCCTCTCTAACGCTCGAAATAGAGAAAATATAAATATAACACATGCCTATATAATAATAATAATAATAATAATAATAATTTATTTTAGCTGGCAGAGTTAAGGCCATAAGGCCTTCTCTTCCACTCAACCAGCGAATAGTAAAATTATACAAAAATTCCGTACATATTACAATTTTAAGATATTAAAATACAGACTAAACAAAAATACAATGATGATGGATCTAATACTAGCTAATGCTAACAAAAACATAGAATATAATAAAATTAAAATGATTATAAAATAAGTAAGTAGCTTCCTACATGATTATTAATGGAATGCTCTATATAGTTGTTATGTAGTTAATGTTTTCATTGTGTCGAACTTAAGATATCAGTTAATTTGGATTTAAATAATGATAGCGATTGATATAAGGTATATAGGAGAAACTTAAAATGTGTAACACTTTGATAGATTAAATAAACAATGTTTTATTCTTACTCATGCGCAAAGCAGAATACGTTGTATTTTCAATTGTTTCAAAATGGCATCTTCTGTATAATACCTTAAAACATTGAAAAGAAAAGAATTTGAAAAGCGGAGAGAAACAAATTACATTGACTATTTAACTCATGCCCCAAATGGGAGTCAATGACCAATCACGTTTCAATGATTTCTGTTTTACAACCAAACAGAGTAGTGTTTCGCGAAATATTTATCAGTGTTATAATTACCATATTAAAGAAAGCTCCTCCTTTATTCTGAAGAGGTCTGACCATTATTTTGCAGTGACAGAGCCTGTGAGAAATGCGGCTACCAGATTGTATATATAGTTAATGGATGTCAACACATGCCGCACGTGGGAGTTAATATAAACACATTTGTAGCAATTGATTATACCACCAAAAAAAGAAACCACTGTTTGCACTTTCTTAAATGTATTTTTTCCCAGGTAATAATCCAGAAAAATATAATTGTCATATTTACATCATACGACATCAGAAATGAATTAATATACAGTTTGATGTGTTTCATTTTTTCTCCACTAGAGAGCATTCTTACAATATTGCGTTCCTTTGGCAATAAATAGTACGATCAGGTTGCAGTGATAAACAAAAGAAGCAGATGAAGCGTACCTATCGTTTCTCATTTGTTTTCAAACATCGCCGTTTACATTAAATATATAAATATTTTAAAATAACTATAGTTAAATAATTATTTGTGAGTAAACAGCTTAATTTTATTCGTTAAATAGTCCTAACAAATGCCACTCTTGATTTCCAAATTCTCTAGATAAATTGCAAATCACTCGTGGCATTACTTATGAAAATGCGATATTATAAATCTTCAAATTAATATGCGTTACCATCTGCCACACTAGCAATAACTCAACACTGAAGAGGCCATACATCCACATGAAGGGATTGCAGTTTTTTTTAAGTGTGAAATCTTGTTTGAATATGTATGTGTTATGAACGCATGCGCAATGTGTATTCGTCAATGACGCACGTCCTATTTGCGAAGTTTTTTTATTTGATTTTTAAAACAATTTCCGCCCCGGGCTTCTTGACACAGCCTTCATTCTTGTCTCTTGTGTTATTAAAATTCATTCTTCGTTTCAAGACATCGCCTGCTTCTTCCAAATTATTAATATTGCGAGGATATAATACATCCCTATCCTCGGCTAATATTTTCAAACCAAAACTCCAAACTCGACAGGCCTAGAAAGCCCTTCGACTACCAGCCGGTTGCTGGCCTCACACCCACGGGTTAATTACAGAGGTAGACGATCATCTAACCAGTGTTGGGGTGGCATATGGTCAGCATGTCGGGTCCCCAGACGTTATAGCTGGACTTCTCAACCTGGAGTCGCTACTTATCATAGCTACCCAAATGCCTCAAGATGCTGAGTGGGCACCGGTACCATACTGGCCAAAATGCCATGAGAAAATTTCCTCCCCCATAGAGACTCGAACCAGCGCAAGTCCCGTACCTCTGCGGCAAGGTTTCTTGCCTTAACCACTCTGCTACTGGGCGGGACCTTTTCAAACCACCCTCTGTATAATCTACTTCCCTCAAATCAAGTTGATGATATTCTCCAACCTCATTCTTCGTCTTCCAACTGGGCTTTTTTCATGCCCCTCTTTCATTCCCCATTCGTGTCACATGTCCCGTCCATCGCAGTCTACGAGACTTCACTGTTATTATATCGACTTCCCATAAAGATCATGTAGTTCATTGTTATGTAGTATTTTCTATTCACTTGTCCATCTCTCTTTGGTCCAAAAATTTTCCTAAATTTTACTCTCAAATACTCAATATTTTCTCTTCCCTTAAAGTAACAGTTCATGTTTCACATCCATATAACTGGGAGAATAACATTTTTATATATTTTCAGTTTAACGTTTAAGGATTTGGGACGATAAGAGTCCCTGTAACGCATAATAACACGCATTTCCAGAATTGAGCCTATGTTTAATTTCTTTGTGTATCTTATTCCTATTTGTAATTATTGTTCCTAGGTTTTTGAATTCAGTCACTTCTCAAAATTTCCCTCATTTGTCATTGTCTACCTCCAATAGATATTGTATTTATTTGTGTGACCATATATTCAGATTTATTTATGTTTTATTTCCAGTCCCAATTTCTTAGTGTTACTCGATTGAGTGTGTGTGTTGGCCTTTAGTATTTCCTCGCTATCTCCTAACAATACATCATCAGCATAAACTAACAATTAATACCACTTAGTTGTAGGCCTCCTTCATCATCTAAAGATCTGATAGCATGTTCTAGTTCAACACTGAGTAGTAGAGAAGATAATGCATCGCCTTGCTTTAACCCATTGTACATTACAAAAGTGTTAGGAAACTGTTTGCCTACACCCACCCTACTCTTTGTGCCATTTAGACACATTCTAGTAAGACATCATCAGAATTAGGAACGAAAATCAATTTAGATAATATTTTTAAACACACTATAAGACTGTATAAATATGATTCACGATTTTAACAGTTCATCACTGGAAACGATACACCCTGTGGCAAGACGTGACTCAAGTTAGAAAATAACACACTTGAAAACAGATCCTTCAATGTGACTGGTTCATTGCAACATACACTTTGCATGATAAAACACTCAAACACATCACTGTGAATAACTCTAGTTGGAGCACTTAGGTTCAATGTGCATTCACTGAGGTCCCCCACTGGTCCATGTCGTCAGCTAACTGAACTCAGTTCATATTGCCGATATCCAATTCTCTATGATCCATCCTAATACTATTCTCCCATCTACGGCCTTCTCCCAGTAGGCCTTTCCTAATGAATATAAAATTCTCTATGATCCATCCTAATATTTTCTCCCATTTACCCCTAGGCCTTCCTATTGAATTTTCCGCTCAAGGGTTTCCCAATAACACGCACGCGCGCAGCACCACACACACACACACACACACACACACACACACACACACACACACACTACTGAGTAACAGTAAGAAATTGGGACTGGAAGGAAACACCATTAAAATTAAATATTTTTAATGTCCCAGTTTGTCATTTTTGGACATTTCTGGTGTTCTCTCCTGGCATTGGCGTGATTGTAACACACTTCTGAAGTCGGGGCACCTAGAAGGCGGGGTTACGTTGCCCCGATGATATGATGGGTGATGATGATAGCGGTGCGCCAGGAGAGTCCCTAATCCTAAACTTAATCTAAGATGAATATGAATGATGACGATTGCGATGGCCATATGATGTTCGGGGACCGTTTGGGCCTTAAAGTTTCCTGACATTTGTCTTACAGGTGAGGAAAACCACCGATAAAACTTCACCCAGGAAACAGTCCCGACCGGGGACCGAAGCCGGGCCCCCTGCGTGACAAGGCAGTACGCTACATCGAGACCACAGCGGTGGATATGAAACTAAATATATGCTCACACACAGAAATCTCCTTCTTCTTCTTCTTCTATTACAAGGTTTAGGCTATGCAGCCTGTTCCGGCGAAGTTAAAAATGGAGTCCATCTTCTGCGTGGTCGGCCAACATCTCTTGTTCCTCTGGGATTATACAGGAAGGTTCTTTTTGGTATTCTTTCGTTGTTCATTCTCATTAAGTGTTCTTTCCATTTCTTATTATTTTCGCTGATGTTATCTTCAATTTTATATATATTTAATTCTTCTCGTATAGTTTCATTCCTTATTCTATCCGCTCTTGTGCATCCTTTCACATTACGTAAAAACAGCATTTCCGCAGTCTGTATCCTGCTTTTATCCCTTGATTTCATTATCCAATTTTCACTTCCATACAACAACAAAGGAACAGTCATTTATTTATATAATTTAAGTTCGGTATCTTTCCTTGTTTTCCGACCTAAGGTTCTTTTTATGGTTCCACAAATAGCCTGAAATTTATTTACTTTATTTTCTATATCTTTATTTTCTCTTTAAGTTATATCACATCCTAAATATTGGAAATACACAGAAATATATTATATAATTCAAATTTTGGATGTTTCAAAATGAAATGCAGTATATACTATTGAAATAAACTGATTTTATAAAAATTAGGTAAAACCCAACCATAAGAAGTGGGGGTTTCCTGAAAACAGAAATTAAAAAATTACTCTGGCAACCGCCATGTTTTGTTTATTTCATTTTCAGACGTATGAGGTATCTGAAAAGAATTAAGATATAAATTTGTAATTATTTTTTTCTTTTCTTACTTATTAAAGTAAAAATAAAAGCACGTTTGATTTATTTAGGCGTAGGAGCGTACGCCGGGTATTAGCTATTGTTTAATGTTATTTCATAAACTAGTTAAACTATATTATTTAATTAAACATACCTCTAGATTCGAACTTATCGACAAGTTTTCATTATTTAGCAATATAAGGTGAAGTGGAGAAAACTGCACAATTGTGAGCTACATGATATGTATAGGAAGCCAGATATAATAACAGTAAAGTCTCGTAGGCTGC
Source organism: Diploptera punctata (assembly GCA_030220185.1). Lineage (NCBI taxonomy): Eukaryota > Metazoa > Arthropoda > Insecta > Blattodea > Blaberidae > Diploptera > Diploptera punctata. Next base: position 81,715 of record JASPKZ010007844.1, read on the forward strand.
GATTGGCAGGACAAGTGGCACGAATGGGGAATGAAAGCCGTGCATTGAAGCTTGTTGTAGAAAACCAGAAGGAGGATACCCCCAGTTGGTAGACCAACACTGAGGCGGGAGAATAACACTATCTATGATTTGAGGGAAGTAGATTATACAGGGGATGATTGAAAAGCATTAATTCAAGATAGGGATGTATGGAGGGCTTGTGTCCGCGCGGCCATGAATCTACGGGTTCGATAGTGTGAGTTAGTTAATTAGCAATATAAGGAGACAATCTACCGCTGCGGTCTTGTCAGCTGGCCCGGATTCGATTCTTGGAAACGGCTCCTGGGTGAGTTTTTTCGGCGTTTTTCCTCGCCTGTAAGAGAAATATCAGGAACTTTTGGGTCCAACGGTCCCCGAACATCATCTGGTCATCATCCATCAGCATCATCCATCAGGTAAAATAAAAAAATAAATAAATAAATATTATTTTCATCATGCTTCACCGGTGTGGAGAGCGACAGGAAACTACCACACCTATAATTCCCAAAACTGCAAAGCAGAGCATTAAAATGCTATTACTGCAGTGAAAGACCTGCCCTCGGGCAGAATTACTATAATTATTATAGAATAAGGAGTCGATAGTCTCCAGTAAGCTCTTAAAGTAGGCCTATATGTTGATGACAAGGTACAAAATAGGTTAAATTCTAAGAATTCCAAATAAGTTCATAAACAATAACAAATCCATGCATATTAGTCATTCAAAATATCTCTGCAGGCGAAAGAATTACGAAGCTCTGTTTGTTGCTGCAAGTGACGTCATATACTGTCAGCGTCCCACGTCCCATCGACTCTGCACTCGTAGATAGCAGTGTCACGTGTTCTATTCCTGCATAAACACGACTGCAGTGCCCTCCGTCAACAACTGCGCTTACTCCTTAAACGGGTAATAATTCATAAGTTACACAAACTGAAAATTAAGTTGGTTGACCAAGAGTGAGGTGGGAGAATAACATCCATGATTTTAGGTAAGACGATTATACAGGAGATGATTGGAAAACATTAACTCAAGATAGGGATGTATGGAGGGCTTATGTCCGCGCTACCATGAATCTGCTGGTTTGATATTGTCAGTGAGTTAGTTAGTTGGCAACATAAGGAGACAATCTACCGCTGTGGTCTCGAGGTAGCGTGCTGCCTTGTCATGCAGCGGACCCGTATTCGATTCTCGATCGGAACAGGCTCCTGGGCGAGGTTTTTTTTTTGGGGTTTCCCTTACCTATAAGAATAACATCCGGAAGCTTGTGGTCCAACGGTGCTCGAAAATATCTTGCCATCATCGTCATCATCATCATCCTTCACCGGTGTGCAAAGCAACAGAAAACTACCACACCTATAATTCCATAGTAAAGCTGCAAATCATATCATGGAAATGCTATGATTGCAGTGAAAGACCTGCCCTTGAGCAGAGGTACTATAGAATAGAATAAGGTGTCGATAGTCTCCGGTAAGCACTTAAAGAATATGTTGATGACAAGGTACAAAATAGGTTAAATTCTAAGAATTCCAAACAAGCTGATAAACAATAACAAATCCATGTATAATTCATGAATTACACAAACTGAAAATGTATCATTTAACAACGTGTGACATAAATCATAGATGGAAAAATCCAGTAGCCCATTTCAGATGATCACATACTTGTTTAACAGATAATGAATTCTAATACAGGAAGTGCATTCCAACAGATTGTCGAAAATTATGTTTCATTAAATCGGTTTCACCTTTCACGACTGTTCGCTGTAACCAATTTCGTGCGCAATTTAATTTCGATACAAATCTTATATTAAACTGCTCTTATTCAGAATTTGAAGCTGTGTGTGTAAGGAGAATTGGGGAGATTTGATATTATCCAAAATTAATATCCGATAGTTGGACCCATCGATAACACATCTTTACATATAAAAATGAACAACTTTGAGTCCGTCCTTTACGGAAAAAAATGCTTATTTTAAAAATATATAACTTTATTGGCACTATCGAACCCGTAGGCTCATGGTCACGCGGACATAAGCTCTCCATACATCGCTATCCTGAGCTAATGTTTTCCAATCATTCCCTGTATAATCTACTTCTCTCAAATCATGATTAATCATCATCATCATCACTCCAGGGATTAGGCAATTGCCCGTTCCGACTTCATAATGCATCAGCCCAACGTCTTCTAGGTCTTCCAACATCACGTCTTCCTTTTGCTTGATAATTTCTTGCTAACAATGGATATCTCTCCTTACTCATTCCATCCATGTGATCAATCCATTTCTGTCTGTAATTCGTGACTTTATCCAATAAAGGCTGTACTTTCAATTCTTCTCTTATATCCTCATTTCTTATTCTAGCGAAAGTCTGTGTACATTCCTTTTGAAGTGTCTTAAGAACCTCATCTCCGCATCGTCTGTATTCTATCTTTCTGTTTTTTTCATTGGAGTCCAAGTTTCACATTCCATACAATAGTGTGGGAACCGCCATAACATTATACATTTTTATCCTGGTTTATCATGATTAATGAAGCACCAATACAGTCCTAAACTTACTAAATCCAGACCACAGGAATAGTTAATAATAATAATAATAATAATAATAATAATAATAATAATAATAATAATAATAATAATAATGTTTTATTTATTCTGGCAGAGTACAGGCCAGAAGGCCCTCTCTTCCACTAAACCAGCACAAATACAAATAAATATTTGACCAAATATAGATATACACCTATAATAATTATAAACAGTTAACGTGACATTCAATAGTAGCGATGGTAAATTTCATGTACAAACAACATTTTATACGATACTAATAATTATAAATTAACTTTTCGATAACGATGATAATGTAATTATACTAGAATAATAATGATAATGAGTAATATATGATAAATTATATGAGAAACACCAATTAATATATGTACCTTACACTGGGTAAAGATGAAGTCGAGGTTAGAGCAAACATAAATTTAGATTTCCCTTTAAGGGAATAAAAGTGCCTATGTCCTGACTGGGAATCGAACCCAGGACCTCATGAAACTGTGACTACTAGCCCGTGAGGCTGATTGCAGAGAGATTTAGGATGTTCCAGGCCTTGGTATTGTCGGCTCAGCCATTTAGTTTACAGGTGCTTTGTGGTTAGGTAGGTCTATTTTGCATGCATAAGTACTTAACATGTCACGTTTATACTCGGACCAACGGATCTGTGCCCCTACAGCGCTGACACCGTTCTTAGAAAAGTGCGCTTCTACACTCACACCATTTCACCGCACTCCCCTCCCACTACGTCAAACGACAGCCATCGAGTAGGGATGTTGCCTAACTTCCCCCAGTGTCACGGCTCTTGAATATCGAATATGCAAGGTTGGAGTCAAGTTGACAATACTGGAGTGCAAGTGCAAGAGAGAGATAGGACTGCAAAGAGGGAAATGATTTGCCGAGGCAGAAAAGGAAGTAGGCTTTAGTTCGCACGTCTTACGGGGCACAGATCCGTTGGACGGACGATAATTCACTAGAATAAATGTTTACCAACTAAAGATAATGCAAAAGATAAAAATTGCAACGCTGTTAAATTAATTATATTCACGTCATTTAAAAATGCGAACACATTATTGGCAGATAACTCTTTTCAGTTTTTTGTGATTGGAGGGGCGTCTTAGAAACAACTCCCCGGCTCTACCTGGCAGTAACAATGCATTTTTTTAAACCAGTGCGAAACAGTTGCCTTTGATGTCGTCTGAAAACTAAATGTCTGAGCAGACTGTACTCAGTCTACTGATAACACCGGTCAACATGATTTTTGTCTCACGAGTACCAACAGTTGTACTTAATGCAGTTTTTATCGTGTTTTCAATTATGTATTCGGAATTTCTCCATCACCCACATTTTTTTCTTCAATTAATGGATTTAAATAATAATTTTTAATAAACTTTTTTCGTCCATTTGTCCATTGTAAAATAAAACCAAATAAGCTAACTCAAATGGTTTTCAGCTATGGAAAAGAGATATCAAGGCAAATGGAATCCTAATATGCTGGCAGATTATTATTGGACCATCAAGAGGGATGCTCCACAGGCGAAATATAGCAGAAAATCGTCATTTCTTACTTTCTATGTGAGTCCGAATGTTCGAATATTGTGTAGTTACAAATGTAGAAAACATTTAAGTGTTTGAAATTATAAATTCCTGTCTCTCGGAAACCTTGCGTGATGGAGAAAAACCGATATCATATTTGAATTCAGGAGAAAAAATACTATCAGAATAGCATATTTTTCTTTCCGAGACAAAAAAAGAAAGTGTATTTTTTGTTTGCCCAGTGTTATCTTTCACCTTGAAAAATACTACCCCGGCCGGGTTTTAACCCGCGGGAACCTTGAAACCAAATATGAGTACGATAGCCACCAGGATCTACACTGGCCTCGAACTAACAATTTCGGGGATGGGAGAAAGTTACTGAAGTGAAGAAAGAACTGTGTTGAATGAGTTGTGATAGAATTTTAAATAAATAAGAATCAATTTCGAAACTTGAAACTTTCAAATGGTAGTGACAATAAATATATTTAATTTTCCCTGAAGATGTGACTAACGCTTGTAATAAAAAGTGAAAGGGAACTCTTTACAAGGTAATGACTATCTATTTTGATTACGTAATGACACATACATGACATTGTTTCATGGGAACATCTCACACCGCTACATTATTAAACGAGATAATATAATTTTGTTAACTATTTCTATTTCTGAATGACACGCATATTTCTGTGAAGAAACATTACAGTAAAGGACATAATATTCCCTGTCCTTTACATGGAAAAACTTTCCCGCCAAGTAGTAAAGCAATTAAAAACCTATGAATACTAAAAGAATTACATTTAAGGGCATCAGAAATATCCAATACCACTAAGATTTTTTTTTAATGTCACTAGCAGGGCTCGAAAGTTGACATATAAAATGCCTATAAAAGATATAAAGGTATCTTACAAAAGACGTAAAAATGTGTTGCAGTTGCTAACGAATGGATAAAGGCACCTCGCTGCCTTCACCCTCTACTCCAGGTAATTTTCACTAAGTGGTAACTTATCAGAAAATTTCTCTGAGTCGAAATACAATAATTCAAATACCTAGGAACAACAATCACAAATAGGAATGAGATGCACAAAGAAATTAAACATAGGCTCAATTCTGCAAATGAATACTAGTTAACCATTACAGAGACTCTTTACGTCCCAACTCCTTTCAAAAATGTTAAACTGAAAATATAGAAAACTGTTAGTCTACCAGTTACATGGATGCGAAACATGGACTCTTACTCTAAGGGAGAGAAGCAGATTACGAGTATTTGAGAATAAAGTTCTTAGGAAAATTTTTGGATCAAAGAGAGATGAACAGACAGGTGAATGAAAACTACTTAACAGTGAACTACATGGTTTTTACAGGAAGCCAAATATAATAAGAACAGTTAAGTCTTGCAAACTGCGATGGGCAAGACATGTGGCACGAATGGGAAATGAAAGACGTGCATGAAAGCTTCTTGTAGGAAAACCAGAGGGAAAACACTCAGTTGGTAGACTAAGAATGAAGTGGAAGAACAACATTAACTATGATTTGAAGGAAGTAGATTATACAGGGAATGATTGGAAAATATTAGCTCAGTAGAGAGATATATATGGGCAGCTTATGTCCGCGCGGCCATGAACCTATGGGTTCAACAGTGCCAGTGAGCTAGTTAATTAGTTATAAGGCTAGAATGAATCGATTGTTAGTATTTTCGGTTAACTGACTTATGCTACACTCTGTATATTATGTTGAACCTCGTCTTCAGACATAAAACAAAAAATATTTTTTTCTGAACTTCCGACCTCCTGCTCATAAGGACAGCTGGGTAGATATTTGATATGAGAAGTAGTAAAATCTGGTTAAAAACTGAACTAAGATTGATGGAGTGTCAGCATACTCACGTGATACAATGTTCTGGCAGACACTAACAATGAACACTTGTCGGCATAAGGTCTTTGGATTTCTGCCGCACATTTATTTTTTTATGCATGTATAAATAAGAATAAAATAAAGTTTCATTTCTTTGTTTTGTTATTTATGACATGTATGACATGAACAACAAAAATAAAGGAGTTAAAACAAAATATAAGATCCTGGGCGAGGATGGGAAAATATGACGTGTTTCATGAAGAGGCAAATAAAAGAGATCGTTGTGCATCAAATGTCTGCAGCTCATCCTCATCTCAACTTTCACTCTTGTCCCACTTCATCGCCTCAAATTCCGTTCCATCTGCATACTAAACCACAACATCAATCATTTCTATACTCCTCTCTCAAATAAGGCTCAGAAATAGATTTCAGTGCGTCAGGTAGTAATCTGCGTTGAAATAATAATAATAATAATAATAATTTATTTTAGCTAGCAGAGTTAAGGCCATAAGGCCTTCTCTTCCACTCAACCAGCGAATAGTAAAATTATACAAAAAATTACATACATATTACAATTTTAAGATATTAAAATACAGACTAAACAAAATAAAAAGATGATGTGATCTAATACTAGCTAATACTAACAAAAACATAGAATATAATAAAATTTAAATTATGTAAAATAAAGTAAGTAGCTTCCTAGATGACTATTAATGGAATGCTCTATATAGTTGTTATGCAGTTAATGTTTTCATTGTGTCGAACTTAAGATATCAGTTAATTTGGAAATAAATAATGATAGCGATTGACAGTCCCTGACGTGACTGGGAAGTGAGTTCCATGCTCTAGTCATAGATATTGTGTAAGATTCAGAGTACAGACAGGTCCTGTGTTGTGGTATCAAAAGTAAAGAAGAGTCTTGTGATCTTGTTCCTAAATTGTGATGAGCCGATAAATTTTGAAAACGTGTTGTTAAATAACTTGGTAAATATGTGAGCAGAATTTGGAATAGTAAGGTATGTGAATGTAAAGTTCTTCTGTCATTTAGGCGTAGCCATGATAAGGCCTGACACGTGGTCATAACGACGGAGATGGAATGCACGCATTATGAGCACGCTGTAGTCTGTCAGATAGATCAGTTGTCAGATTAGTCAGTAATATGTCGCAGTAGTCGAAGTGTGGCATATATTACGATGCTAGGTTGGGAAGTGGTTTTTACAGAATCGAGGAAAAATGTTTAAAAACCGAGCGATATTTTTTGTGCGATGGTGTTTTCATTAGTAATGCCACGAGTGATTTCCAATTTATCTAGAAAATTTGGAAATCAAGAGTGGCATTTGTTAGGACTATTTAACGAATAAAATTAAGCTGTTTACTCACAAATCATTATTTAACTATAGTTATTTTAAAATATTTATATATTTAATGTAAACGGCGATGTTTGAAAACAAATGAGAAACGATAGGTACGCTTCTACTGCTTCATTTGTTTATCACTGCAACCAGATCATACTATTTATTGCCAAAGGAACGCAATATTGTAAGGAGGAGCTTTCTTTAATACGGTAATTATAACACTGATAAATATTTGGTGAAACACGACTCTAATTGGTTGTAAAACAGAAATCATTGAAACGTGATTGGTCATTGACTCCCATTTGGGGCATGAGTTAAATAGTCAAAGTAAATAATAGTAAAATAATAACATCTTTGTTGGAAATACAGGGTGGACCGCTCGAATGGACCTAATTTCAATTGCTTGTTACTGGCAAACGGTTGAAGATAGAAACTTAAAACAACGTTCATATTACAGAAAAACTCACCAAGTTTTGATATCCAGATCACCACATCTCTATATGAGCCCCAGCAGTCACTGTGACGATATCAAAGCGATGAACAATTTCTTGCCAAGTACGTTGGAGTATGTCTTCTGGAATGTTCTCAATAGCCTCTATGATGCGCTCACGAAGATCACGAAGGTCTTTGACTGGGGTGGTGTAAACTTTATCTTTGACATAGCCCCAGAGAAAGAAATCCAGTGGTGTTAAATCGGGCGATCTCGGGGGCCACGCGATTGGTCCTCCCCTACCAATCCAACGGCCAGGGAAAATGTTGTCCAAAGTCGTACGAACTTCATTGGACCAGTGGGGAGGAGCACCATCTTGCTGGAAAACGATGTTAGGCTGCAGTTGTTTCAATTTGTGGAAAAGAAGAACTGCTCCAGCATGTCAAGATATGTGGTACCACGAACAGTTTTCTCGGCGAAGAAAAAAACGGTTTCAATGACCTTATTATGTGACAAACTGCACCAAACATTCATCTTCGGACTATCACGAACATGCTCTTGAATAGCGTGAGGATTCTCCGATCCCCAGATCCGCACATTATGCCGGTTTACCTTGCCTGACAAATGGAAAGTGGCTTCGTCCGAGAAGAAAATCTTGGTCATGAAGTCAGGATCAGCGCCGAGACGGTCCAGCATCGTATTGGCGAATTCCACTCGTTTCGGCATGTCATTCGGCTCCAGACGTTGCACTAACTGCACTTTTATATGCGTGCAGTTTGAGGCGTTTGTGGACAATCCGTTGTAATGTCGATTTTGGTATTTGAAGTTCCCGCGAAGCTCTTCTTAATGACTTCCGGGGGCTTCGCCTCAAATGCGGCTTGAACATTTGCTACCATTTCATCGGATGCTCTGCGACCACCACCATGCTTCTTCAACACAGATCCTGTAGCTAATAATGTATCCACGCCACTTCTTTATGCTTCTAGCAGTTGGAGCATCACGGTTAAACACACGCCGGAACTCCCTTTGAACTCTAATGATTGATTTAAACTCCGCATACCACAAAACAGCTTGCGCTTTCATCTGCGGAGTCGCCATTTTCACAAACAATTAAATCTAAGAACGAGAAACGTATCTTTGTGCCATCTACCGACAGGATTCGAAACTTGGTGAGTTTTTCTGTACTATGAACGTTGTTTTAAGTTTCTATCTTCAACCGTTTGCCAGTAACAAGCAATTGAAATTAGGTCCATTCGAGCGGTCCACCCTGTATTTGCGCTCATTATAAACAATTGACTAACGTTATAACAGTGTGGGCAATGTTTATTAGTTGAAACAACAGGAGGCCTTGATAATATGGCCGCAAGTAGGCCTACGTATTTATTGTTTTATATTGTTTCAAATAAAGTTCAGTTCATTTAAAATGCAGTGATATTTGTTCCGTATAATGTATATTAACACTATCTTTAGGATATTTTCTGTATATACATTGTACTTGTTCTTCTTCTTCTTCCGTATGCAGTATTGGGTGCATGATGCCCGTTCTGCGACTACAAAAATTTATCTTTCCATCGGTTGAAGGGTCTTCCGAGGTCTCTTTTGCCTTTATGGTTGAGGTGGTAAATCATCCTTGGTAAACGGGAATTTGACATTCTCTGGACGTGTTGGAACCATTTAATCTAATAATTTTGTATATGTTCAACCATTTCCCTACTATTCCACTGTACGTAGTATACAAAGAGGGTGGTGGTTTTACTTCCCGCACGTGGGTGTAAATGTAATATTACAGTATAGTTATTTAGGTTGGCAACCCCGAAATGTAGGAAGTTGAACTTTCAATAATGGTCGCCATTGCTGGTAAATATGACAAAACGCACTATCGCGCCTTTTTTTTTTGGCTATCAATAAAACTAAATATATGGTCACATGTGAAACGAATAGGGAATGAAAGACGTGCATGAAAGCTTCTTGTAGGAAAACCAGAGGGAAAACGCCCACTTGGTACACCAAGAATGAGGTAGGACAATATTGAGGAAAATAGATTATACAGGGAATGATTGAAAAACATTAGCTCAGGATAGGGATGTATGGAGAGTTTATGTCCGCGGGGCCATGAACCTACGGGTTCGATAGTGCCAGCGAGTTAATTTATTCTATGCCACCGTGCCACCAGTGAAGATACGATCAGGGAACAAGTGACATTTAGCGTCGGCCAAGTACATGTTCCTGCTAGAACCAATTGCCAACGTGTTTGCTAACATATAAGGGAATTCTATCCTAAGAGTCCAGCTACATTAGTGGGCAAGTTTAGGGTGAGAAAATGGGAAAGTTAGTGTTAGTTTGAGAAAATATACGAGTTAGTACACCAGATTAGTTTATCGTTCGCTTGTTTGTTAGCGGGATCTTGTCAAAAGTTGGCTGAGTAATGACTAATACACATTTTACATTGCAAATATTCTGATTTTAGGTTAATTTGAGCTCAACTCGTCACTCTTATTTTAAGTCATTTTTCACTCTTTTTTTTTCAAAAAATCAACATATATATCTCTGAAGTAATTAATTTAAAAAATATATAAAATTTAACAGAGTGAGAGGAATTATAAATAATATTTTCAAGCCAAACACAGTACAGCAACACACACGAACTAGAATTTATAAAACACTGGCCAGACCCATATTATGTTACGGCAGTGAGGCCTGGACAATTCGCAGTGTACATGAACAAAGACTAACTGCGGCAGAAATGAAATTTATGAGACGTACTGCAGGTTACTCAACAACAGACCATAAAAGGAATTCTGAGATTCTCAAAGAATTACAAACAGAATCAGTCATACAATATGTACAAAAATACAGAAACAACTGGAAATCTCACGCAAGAAGAATGTGCAGAACAAGAATACCACGTCAAATCTTAAATTACCAGCCACCAGCAAGAGATCTTTGGGCAGACCCTTCAAACGTTGGATTCAGACCGTGAGAGACTAGGTCTATCACACGAAAGGAAGAAGAAGAAGAAGAGTAATCACAAACTGCAAAAATATTTATTTTTATTTTTATTTGTATTTATGTTGGTGGTACAGATTTGTTTTAACGCCACCAGATGTTTTTACATGTTTGTATTTTTCTCCTGACACTGGGGTAATTATAACCCATTTCTGAGGTTGGGACACATGGAGTTCCGTTGCTCTGATGATATGCTAAGAATAATCTCATACCTAAATTTAAGAGCCCAAAATTTGGCTTTAAATGATTGTTATACCTATGGAATACATTCCTGAACATGGTATATTTTTTTCACTGAATTTAAATTCCTCTCGAAGTTTTTGTTATGTAATTAAGCCTATTTATTTTACCATTTATATTTATTTCACTTTTTATAAGTATAATGGATGAGATTGAACAGAGAAGGCTAAAATGGTATGCACACGTAAGAAGAATGCAGGATGGAAGACTACCAAAGACTGTCTGTTCCGTTGCTCTGATGATATGATGGGTGATAAATGATAATGAAGTGTCAGGAGAGTTCTTAAACCTAAACTTAACCTAAATTCCAGAGCATGGGCGACCACATGAATAATATTCCTTTTAAGGAAAAATCCTTATGGTCTAACCGGAAATCGAACCCGGGACCTCATGAACTGTAGTCAGAAGCTCTGACCACAAGACAATGAGGCTTTGTTCTTAAATAATATCTCAGGAGAAAAAGTGAACATTTTAAAGACGTATATAAAAACCAATCCAAAACCGTTTTATAAAACATGTATCAACATTCACATTTTTACGGTTAAATTCATTCATTCATTTTGAGAATTTTCCTCATCATTGAGGGTTTCCTCCAACCAATCTTAGTAATTAACATGAATTTTAAAAAGTACATAAATGGCTACGGACTTATAGATTATCAGTTTGCAACAAACATTCACAAATTTCCTTTAATTAAAGTTCTCCATCGTTCTATCCTATGTGTATTTGTCTGTTACACCAAATTTCTTCATTGAATTTTAAATTTCATTCTTCCAGATTGTTCTTGGTCTTCCTTTTCTTCTCCTTTCAATTTTCCATGCATAGATAGCCTTTGGTAGTCTTGCATCCTGCATTCCTCTTACGTGTGCATACCATTTTAGCCTTCTCTGTTCAATCTCATTCATTATACTTATAAAAAAGTGAAATAAATATAAATGGTAAAATAAATAGACTTAATTACATAACAAACTTCAAGAGGAATTTTTTTAGATTTATTTATTTAGTCTGGTGGAGTTAAGGCCATGTGGCCTTCTCTTCCACTCACCAGGACAAACATATATTACATCAGAATATAACAATCTCAATTTAACTCTAATATTAAATAGTAAAAAAAAATTTGATCAAAAAAATATTTATTATATTACGATCTATAATGCAACCAGTTAATGTTAGTTAAAATTAAGACTAAAACTAATAATAAAATGTATACAAGCAAGACATATTAAATTGTCCCTGTCTAGTGTATATAAAAAAAACAAAGAAAAATAATGAGATATAGAAAACTAATTTTACGATTATACAATATTTAAAACAAAACAAATGAAAATATTTGTTAATCTTAATATTAGATTTAGTGAAAAATATCATGTTCACAAATGTATGCCAAAGGTATAACAATCATTTAAAGCCAAATTTTGGGCTTTTAAATTTAGGTATGAGGTTATTAACCACATATTTTATCAAATAAAAAGTGTAAAAGTTATCATTAAACGATGTATTGAGCAACATACCAGTTATTTACCAAACAAAATCGATAATATTGTTATAAACTAGCACGAGATAAAGGAAAATATTAAAATCATTCTGAGTGTTACAAAATATCAAGTTGGCAATACAATTGGAAGCAATATGAAAGTAACAGTGGCTTGTTGCATTGTGTTATGACCAAACAGTTTCACGTGACATTATAAAACACGCGGAAATAGTTTGTCTGATGTTTCCTGCCACGTATGTAGCCTACAGTTAAAATGCAACACCCGGAAACTGCCATTTTTTGTTATACACATATGAAAAATCAAATAATGTTATAAATCAATATATTATACACAATTTTTAATTAACATATTAACTAACTGGCACAGTCGAACCTTTAGGTTCATGGCCGCGCGGACATAAGCTCTCCATACATCCCTATTCTGAGCTAATGTTTTCCAATCATTCCCTGTATAATCTACTTCCCTCAAATTGTAATGTTATTCTCCCACCTCATTTTTCGTCTACCAACCGGGCGTTTTCCCTCTGGTTTTCCTACAAGAAGCTTCCATGCACGTCTTTCATTCCCCATACGTGCCACATGTCCTGCCCAACGCAGTCCTACGAGACTTAACTGTTCTCATTATATCTGGCTTCCTATAAAAACCATGTAGTTCACTGATGTTGAGTGATTCCGGGTTCTGTGGCCGTGGTCCATAGTTGGTGTTGATACCAGACGTTTCGCCCTCAACTGCGGAGGGCATCTTCAGTGGCGAGTGCTTCTAGGCGTGTTTCCTGGTCGGAAGCTCTACTTAGAGTGAACGCTGCGGGTGTTGTATTGATACTAGTGGTGGGAGCAGGGTGAGCGGGCGTGGCTCTTGCTGATTGGCTAAGGAGACGACCATTAGCCAATCAGCAAGAGCCACGCCCGCTCACCCTGCTCCCACCACTAGTATCAATACAACACCCGCAGCGTTCACTCTAAGTAGAGCTTCCGACCAGGAAACACGCCTAGAAGCACTCGCCACTGAAGATGCCCTCCGCAGTTGAGGGCGAAACGTCTGGTATCAACACCAACTATGGACCACGGCCACAGAACCCGGAATCACTCAACATCATGATTACCGGCCGTGAAAGCCTGCATTCAACATGTAGTTCACTGTTATGTAGTCTTCTCCATTCACCTGTCCATCTCTCTTTGGTCCAAAAATTGTCCTAAGTACTTTATTCTCAAATACTCGTAATCTCCTTTCCTCCCTTAAAGTAAGAGTCCACGTTTCGCATCCATATAATATAACTGGTAGAATAATCGTTTTATACACTGTATTATATAATGTATTTTCAGTTTAACGTTTTTTTTAAAGGAGTTGGGACGTCAAGATGTTATAGTATTTTAAATTTGAAGAAAAAAAAACAATAAAACTTTCATTATATTTTAAGATTTAAGCTTTTTTAAAGGTAAGGGAATAAAATGGCATGGATTTGCTCTCAGTTTTGTTACACATTTGGACGGTGTTATGCATCAACCGCCTATGTGCCATCGCCTAAGTTTGAGAAAAATACAATTAAAGTTTAAGTCAATCTTAACTATTTATTGCAGCGTCAAACTAACATAACTGGGTATTACAAGTTATTTTCCTTGTTAACAGTTATGCATCAACAATCTAAGAGTGGGAACGTTTGGCGCTTATCTGCATAAATCAATATTAAGTTTTAGCATTTATGAAGATCTGGTTTGTTGCAAATCAAGAATCTCTGATAGGACTGATGGCGTTTACATTTTTCTTTAATAACAAGGCTATATTTAATGATTTGGCGCTAAAGTGTGCATACTTCATGAGCCAGTGCAACAGATGGCATAAAAATCTCAATTATTTTAAATGGTGTTTAGCCGGTTGATGCACAACATGGTTTATTTTAAAATGCAATTGTTTACATTTTTATTTTTGGAAAAATACTAAATTCAGGAAATTATTCCTATTAATCAGAGCATTTTGTATGTTGTAACATGCGCATGTGCACATTGTAAAGTGCTTTAAATATATTTATTGGATTTAAATGAGCAGATAAGCTCGGTAAATCACATATTTCACTCTATCCGCTAATAATAAAAAAATTGAAACGTACGATTTATACAATTTAGGCAATAAATTAGCAAGTATAAAAAGTATTAAAAAGGTTAAAGAATTTAAATAATTAGTTCATATGATTTTGAAACTGGATACTAACAAAAGAAAAACAAAATGGTTAATATACTTTAGGGAAAATTTTGATTTACAAAAGAAATTCAACATTTTTTATTCAATGCCCCAGGTTGTCAATTCGACATTTCTGGTGTTCTCTCCGGAAAATATTTAGAAGAGTGCTAGGTCCAGTAAAGGAAAATGGAAATTGGAGGTTGAGAAGGAATGACGAATTATACCTCAAGAATAATAAAGAAAATATAGCTAGTTTCATCAAATCCAAAAGATTACAATGGTTTGGACATACACTAAGAATGCCAAAGGGAAGATTGCCGAATTATATTTTAAATTGGAAGCCACAGGGAACAAGACCAAGGGGAAGACCCAAGGATCGATGGGAAGATGGCGTAATTGAAGATTTGAGAGAGATGGGGATTTTTGATTTGAAATCTACTGCACAAGATAGGAAGAAGTGGCGTAAACTGGTTGAGAAGGCCAAGACATTCCACTGGAAGTCGTACAGCCTGACGAAGAAGAAGTGGTGTTCTGTCCCGGCAATGCCTTAATTGTAACCCATTGCCTAGAAGGCAGGGTTACGTTACCCCGATGATATACATACATACATACATACATACATAGTGTTCTGCCCAACAGCAGGTATTTCACTGCAAACTCAGCATTCTCCACTCTTTCCTTAACTTAGCCTTCCACTCTTTCGTTAACTCAGCTTTCCTTTTTGTATCAGCATACAAACCATTTATTTTAATATTGTCTATTATCTGATGTCTTTTTCTGCTTCCAATTTTCTTTCCGTTGACCATTCCTTCTATGGCATCGTCAGCAGGCAGTTTCTTCTTAACCAGAGACCAATCAAATTCCTTTTCCTCTTCTTTATGACCCGATGATATGAGTGATAAATGATAATGACGCGCCAGGAGAGTTCTTAACCTAAATTCCAGACCATGAGCAACCACAGGAATAATTCCCTTTAAGGAAAAATTCTCATGGTTTGACCGGGAATCGAACCCGTGACCTCATGAACAGTAGTCAGAAACGCTGACCACTAGCCCATGAGGCTCGTCACGAATTAACATATTCCGGCTTATCTGCGGAACAATTAGACGAACAACTGAAAAATAATACAAGGAAAGGCATTCAAATCAAATTCTATAAAACGATGGCCACAGTTATATTAACAGATGGCTGTGAATCATGGGCACTCAATTGGTTTTAGAAAAGAAAAACTGAGAGAGAAGAAATGAACATTTTGGGATCACTTGCTATAATAGATGAAATTACTAACCTTACAACACGAAACTAACTACAAATTTATAAATTAAACGAACTTTTAAACAAGAAGAAAAAAAAATGGCAAGAACACTTTCTCATGATGAGCAGAATAAAAATCACCCGACAGTCGATGATTTACCAGCACACCGGAAGGAAAGGTGTTGGGCGACCAAAAAAGATGGCGAGACCATTTGGATTCCTGGGTGAGCGGACTGGGCCTGAAGGTCCAATCTATGAAGATGATGAAACATTTTATGGAGAATGTTTGTCGTATATGCTATTATGCAATACAGGGGCAATACCTCCAGAAATTTAACATCAGAGTAAATGCAAATTGTAATTGTGGCATTTAGCAACCAAAGCGTTGAACATATTATATTTGATCGTCCTTTGTTCTGGAACGAAAGATTCGAATCCTCATGTCTTCTAAATAACACCACCTGTTGGAGTGAACCACCCATTACAGAAGTGCTTATGACAAAAAAATAACTACAGATTTTTAATGTTTTTATGACTAAAGTTCGTAAAAAAACTTCAATTTTATAAAAAAGTATATAATGACAACTGTAACAAACTATAACCCTAATGTACCTTACGTGAAATAGGGTTTATAAATTGCGGATATTAAATTATTATTATTATTATTATTATAAAATAATGGTATTTTGGGGAAACGAATATATAAAAACAAAAATCGTAATAAACAACAAATCTCTGAAACAAGTAACAAATTTTAATTATTTGGGTTGTAATTTTACTATAAAGACAAAAACTGAAAGAGACGTAAATATGAAACTGTGGAAATTTCAAATGATGTGCGGAACTATACATAAAACATTAAAGAATAAAACAAGAAGAGATATTAGATTGAAGTTTTATAAAACATTGGCAGTTCCTGCGTTACTTTATGGGAGCAAAACTTGGATGATAAAAAAAACTGCAAAGTAGAATACAAAGCGCAGAAATGAACTTCCATAGAAGAACAAAAGGCTGCACAAGATTCGATCGGATAAAGATTGAAGATATAAGAACAGAGTTAAATATATATCCATTGAATGAGAAAATTAAGAGAATATATAGAGACATGGTTTACACATGTGGAAATATGAATGTAACAAGATTACCAAGAGCAGCATTCAACTACAAGCCAAGAGGTTCAAGGAATGTAGGAAGGCCAGTGTAAAGATGGACAGAACAACTGTGAGGCGGAAAAGGCAATTTTTGCCTAGCCCGTGAAGTGAAGAAGAAGAAGAATTATGCATTTATATACAGATGTTTAGTGTTTGCACATCTTTCTGTGCTTAAAGTTCTATTTTCCTTCTCCACTCATCCCTGAGGTCGACTCAACCTCTAACGCAAATGAGTACCAGGCGCTTGTTCTGGGGGTAAAGGCGGCCGTCACAACCCGGCTGACATCAAGTGCCGATTTTTCAGAAAAAGTGGAAACCTTAACCTCCTACTAGCCCAAGGGCCTCCTGAGGTCTGTAGTGGGATCACATCACTTTACTCGTCTCTATCCATCCACTCAATGCCTCCAGTCTCTTGTTCTCATTCCAGTTCTTATTTCTTGCATCCACGAGTTTCATGGATGATGATAATTTTGATAATACAGGTACTCTTTCGTCCTAACTTCTCGCAAAAACATTAAACGGAAAGTATATAAAACTTATTCTCCGAGTTATGTGGTTGCGAAACATGGACTCTTACTATAAGGGAGGAGAAAATATTACGGGTATTTGAGAATAAAGTTCTTAGGTAAATTTCTGGACCAAAGAGAGATGAACAGACAGGAGAATGGGGAAGAATTTTGGTGAAAATCGGTGAAGAACTTTCGGAGTTTCGAGAACATAAACATACGCAGGTTGAAAATTTATATACAAAGATATACAAATTGTCCACCGCTGTGGTCTACAGGTAGCGTGCTGCCTTGTCACGCAGCGGGCCCGGGTTCGATCTCCGGTCGGGGCTATTTTTCTGGGTGAGGTTTTTATAGGGGATTTTCCTCACCAGTAAGATAAATGTCAGGAAAACTTTAAGGCCCAAACGGTCCCCGAAATCATATGACCATCATCATCATCATCATGCTTCGCCGGTGTGGAAAGCAAGGTGAAGCTACCACACCTACAATACCCTAGTAAAGCTGCAAAGCATAGCATGAAAATACTATGATTGCAGCGAAAGACCTGCCCTCAGGCAGAATTACTATGGATGGATGAATATACAAATAGTTGATAAAATAAAGATGTAATCAATTGAGTTGGTGTTTACTTGATGAAAATCCATATTTATTAATTAAATAAAAATAAAACGTAGTTTTATTTGATTTTCATATTTATTATATAATTCAGTGACAGCTGTTTCGGTACACTGTACCTTCTTCAGACATGTTAACAAATTATGAATTGTGTTCCAACTGTTCTAAGCAACAATACAACAATATTTATTATATAATTCTGTGACAGCTGTTTCGGTACACTGTACCTTCTTCAGACATGTTAACAAATTATGAATTGTGTTCCAACTGTTCTAAGCAACAATACAACAATATTTATTATATAATTCTGTGACAGCTGTTTCGGTACACTGTACCTTCTTCAGACATGTTAACAAATTATGAACTGTGTTCCAACTGTTCTAAGCAACAATACAACAATATTTATTATATAATTCTGTGACAGCTGTTTCGGTACACTGTACCTTCTTCAGACATGTTAAATTATGAATTGTGTTCCAACTGTTCTAAGCAACAATACAACAATATTTATTATATAATTCTGTGACAGCTGTTTCGGTACACTGTACCTTCTTCAGACATGTTAACAAATTATGAACTGTGTTCCAATTATGAATTGTTGCTTAGATCAGTTAACAAATTATGAATTGTGTTCCAATTATGTATTGTTGCTTAGATCAGTTGGAACACAATTCATAATTTGTTAACATGTCTGAAGAAGGTACGGTATAGTGTACCGAAACAGCTGTCACTGAATTATATAATAAATATGAAAATCAAATAAAACTATGTTTTATTTTTATTTAATTAATGAATAAAGATGTGTTACTCTTTTAAATGAAAACCATACTTGAACTGAAAACGGACGTAAAGTTATTCTGAAATGTCTGTCCTTATTTATATAATCGTTATAAAATACATAATTACCTTTACTACATCACACAGACCCAGTTTATTTAAATTATATTAATTTGTAGCGTAGGTTACACTAATTTGAAAAGTCATTTTAAATAATTACATAAATTAACAAGTTTACATTAAAACTATGTGACTGTATAATTACATTCGAGTATTTTATTCTAATCTCAGTTAAGCAAGAATAAAATAACGCCATTTTAATATTTATATCAGTCCTTTATAGGTCAAGGATTGTGAGTTCTTCGCTGGAATATAAAAATTTCTCCTTCACGAAGTCCACAGTATTTTTCTTATTGTCACTGTGGGATTATTTTTACATATTCATTGTTTTACAATTCAAGGTCCGTTTTGAGAAAAATTTCAAGGAAACATTTATCTTGATGACTAATTCCAAGTTTATCAGATTAAATGTTACATACGTATCTAATTCAATGAGACTATCAAATCTGTTTGTTTATGGCTGCGCGGATATAGGTCCCTAAGCTCTCCATACATCCCTATACTGCGCTAATGTTTTCCAACCATCTCCTTTATAATATACTTCCTTCAAATAACGATTAATGTTATTCTCCCGCTTCATTCTGGGTCTACCTACTGGGCGTACTTCCTATGGTATATTTATATACAGATTTTCAATGTCTACACATTTTTCTGTGCCTAAAGTTTTATTTGCCTTCTCCACTCGTCTCTACCCATCCACTCCATGTCCACCAGTCCTCTTGTTCTCATCTCACTTCTTATTTCTTGCATCCACGAGTTTCGAGCTCTTCCTTTTCCTTCTTCCAGGTGGATCATTTCAATGTTTTTCCTGGGTAACCTTTCTTCTTGCATTCGTCGTACATGCCCATACCAATTTAATTGCTTGCATTTTATATAATCTACTACTGAATATCTAATATTCATGTTTTCTCGTGTGACAGTATTTCTTATTTTTTCTAATTTTGAACAACTTGCTGCTCTCCTCAAGAAAAACATTTCCAGCGACGTAAGTTTTTTTTTTAATTTCCAAATTTCAGCTCCATATGTGACACAACTTCTCACTCATATGGTATGTGTAATATAATACAGTATATCGATTCTCGTGGATTGGCGATTACCATTCTCGCCTTTAGTTGCGAGATTGGCGGATTCCTGGGTCACATGTCAGAGATTTACGGAATGTGCAAGAAATTTAAGCCTGAAAAAAAAAGAGGCTTCTGTGTATCTTTGTCGGCCCTTCACGCCCAAATTTAATTTCGTCACTAATAAAACCGTAGCTGTTAAAGACGAGCTCTGCTGTGACCTGCCTAAGCAAATGGTGAGCAGTTATTTGGCCTCAAAAATGTGGGCACAGGATTCCAAGACTTGAATCGATTTGACACGGTAGAATTTAGAATTTGTTAATGATTTTGAATTTAATGTATCAATGTTGTCTAGAAAAAGTAGGAGCCTTAACCTTCTACTACCCCAAGGGTCTCCTATGACCTGTAGTGGGATCACTTTACTTTACTTTGCATCAATGTTAAAAAGCGTTGTTAAATGAAATGCGGTAATCATAACAAAGTATTAAGTTAATAAATCATCATCATCCTTCACGAATTAGGTCTTCCCATGTTCCGATCTCACATCTGTTCAGCCCGGCGCTTTCTTGGTCTTCCTATCGATCTTCGTCCACCAGGATTACACATCAGTGCCATCTTTGGTATCCTATCCTGTGTCATTATTTCCAGATGTTCTATCCAATTGTTGCTGTGTTCTTCTATTTGTTGAAGAAGTGGTTGTACTTTTAGTTCCTCTCTAATATTCTCATTTCTAATATGTTCTTCTCTTGTACAACCTTTCACAGCCCATAGGAATCTCACTTCCGCTGCTTGAATTTTACTTCCCCCCCCCCTTCAGGGCCCAGGTCTCACTTCCATATATCGCCACTGGTAGTGCCATCGTTGAGTAAAATCTTAGGTATGTCTGCTCTCTTACTTTCTTCCTCAGTGCTCATCTGATTGTTCCACAAATATGTTGAAATTTCTGCATTTTCTTATTTATATCTTGTTCTTCTTCTTAAGTTATATCGCAGCCCAAATACTGGAAGTGTGAAACCTGTTCCAACATTTTATCTTCTATTACTATTTTTTTGTTCATAGTGGGTACCTTCCATGGAACGCCATTACTTTAGTTTTTAATTTTTAAATTATCAAATTACATTTCTTACATATATTATTTAATTGATAGACTGTTTTGCAACTTAACTTCTCTGTCAAAAATTAATACTATATCATCTGCAAAACATAACGCATTCAATGTTTTATTTCGTTAGTAAGTGCAGAGAGAAATTAAAAATGAATGGGGCAAAAACGAAGTATTCCCATGACTAGAAATACAAATGTAGCATGAAAGGTTGCCTCCCCTAGTACCCATGGGTATTCACAGATGTTAATATGGACTTTCATTTGTGACACGTAGATGTCTATGCGATATTCCACTTATTACCACCAAGATAGCCTGATCAATTGATCAAATGAATTATAACTGCCACAGAATACATTTTACTTTAGCTGTTGTAAGTCCTGTGGAAAAAGAGGTATGTGCTAAGATTTTACTCAACGATGGCACTACCGGTGGTAATGTATGGAAGTGAGGCCTGGGTCCTGAAGGAAAAAGAAAAAACGTAAAATTCAGGCAGCGGAAATGAGATTCCTATGGGTTGTGAAAGGTTGTACAAGAGAAGAACATATTAGAAATGAGAATATTAGAGGGGAATTAAAAAGTACAACCACTTCTTCAACAAATAGAAGAACAGAAAACAATTGGATAGAACATCTGCAGAGAATGACAGAGGATAGGATAAGATGGCACTGATGTATAATCCTGGAGGATGAAGATCGGTAGATCAGAAAACGCTGGGCTGAACATATGTGAGATCGGAACAGGCAGAGACCTAATCTGTGAAAGAATAAGATGATGATGATGAAAGAATTCACTCTGATTTTATTTATTTTTTTTGATCCCACTACAGGCCTCAGGAGGCCCTTGGGGTAGTAGAAGGTTAAGGCTCCCACTTTTTCTTGACAATCGGCATTTGATGGCAGCCGGGTTGTCAGCCCTGCGTGACGGCCGCCTTTACCCCAGAACAAGTGTCTGGTACTCATTTCAGTTAAAGGCTGAGTCGACCCCAGGGCCATAGTGCCGCCAGAAGGTTTGGGTCAGTTTAAAAATCCTGACCCCACCGGGACTCGAACCCTCGACCTTCCGGCTTGTAGCGCAGTGCCTTAACCACTACGCTACGGCGTGCCCCCCTGATTTTATTTAGTGTAAGTTAATTAGTACAGATTATGTTGGCTGCACTGGGACACAGAATATTCGTTAAAATCAATATGGCTGCCAGGTCTTCATATATCTGAATATAGTGAAAAAAAATATATCCAAACAACCGTTACAAAACATGTAAAAATCATTGTAAATGTTGGGAAATAATTTGAAAAATGAAACCCTAAGAATAAAATTTGACAGTTTATGAAGCAATTTAAAAAGTCGCGTCACAGGTTGTAAAGTTTAGCCCAATTTTGTAAATAGGGCTTTTATTAAAAATATTACTGACAGTAATCGCCACAAAAATGTGATAGCCGTTAAAAAAAAGTATGTAGGTCAAACTAGATATTACGACCGGGAATTGAACACATGATCCAATCTCTCGTTTAATCACACGTTTATAATTCAGACGTGGGATACTGACCTGCTTACGTCAGGATTTAATGAAAACTGAGATTATTCAACAAATAATCTCTTCCCATTACAAGTAATGAGTAAATCCAGGTCAATTCCATCCGTCTTCCCTCGTATAATCTTTCCACTAATACCATATCTAAATCAATACATTTTCCTTATACAAAATGGATACTATATAACTATCATCAGCATCAAAGAGTAGACCTTAAGGTCTACTCCGATCTCATGTTAGAATTGCTTTTACCATCTTTTAGTAGGTCTTCCTAAATTGCTTCGTCCCAGTGATCTGTAGTGAATAATTTGTTTCGGGATTTCTATTGATGTGGTCCATCCACCCGTCTCTGAATTGTGCAATCCTATCTAATAAAGAAACTCCAAGCGCTACAGGCCTAGAAGACCCTTGGCCTACCATCCGGCTGCTGGCCTAATATCCACGTGTTAATCACAGATGTTGACAATCATAAGCCATAGTAGAAGTGACATGTGATCAGCATGTCAGGTCCTCAGCCGTTATAACTGGTTTTCTCAACCTGGAGCCGCTACTTGTAGCTACCCAAATGCCTATACTGGCCGAAATTCAATGAGAATATGTCTTCCTCCATGAATACTCGAACCAGCTCAAGTCCCGTAGCTCTGCGCGAAGGCTTCTTGCCTTAACCACTCGACTACGGCGCTGCTTGAATATATTTAAATATATTCGTATATTTTCATTTCTTTTCCTACCTGCTATTGTAGGCATACAGCCAGCCACACCCCTCAAAAACTTCATTTCTGAAGTTTCTATTCTTCTTTCCAGATTTGTTGTTACAACTCGGTGTTCCGATCCATATATTAGTGATAGAACCGCCAATGTTTTATTAAATTAAAAAAACACTAGATGTAAATGTAAAGCTGTGTAAAATACAATTTTTTTCTTTATTTTATTTATCCCAGACGGCAGCATGAGGAAAAATGATTGGACGATGAGATTGGAAAGACAGAAATGTGGAGAATAACAATAGAATAATTGAGTGCAGGAATATGTCGTGAAACATTATAACACCTGCTCAATAAAAAAATGTATTCGGTGAATAAAAAATAGCAAACAGAAAAAAAGTTGACAAATCTATTAAGAATGGCGCAAACGCTACACATGCACGCTTTGAGATGAAATATAGCAGGATATACTCTGCTGGATAAGAAAAGAAATGAAGATATAAGAAAGGAACTAAATATTTTCAAACTTACAGACCGAATAATTAAATAATAGGAACGCCTGGAAAGAACATGCTGATAGAATGCGGAAGATTTTCATAAATTATTGCTGAATTATAAACCACACGGAAGGAGAAATGTTGGACGCCCACACAGAAGATGGTCTGAACAATTCTAGCTTTCATGAAACCGGAATGAGCCAACAGGCTTGAAAAAGAAGTTCGGAAAGATAATAGTATGAAATGGGAGCCTGAACAGAACATTCCTACTGATGACGAAATTCCATTTAAATGAATAACAGCAAGACAAATGATTAAAATCTACACACACATAAATGACACATGTACTTCTAGTAACAGTGTTATTTTAGTGAGTGGCTAAGATGACATCACTACATTCTAAGTGTATTTATCATAAGTAACGCCACGTGTGATTTCCAAATTATCGATAAATTAACGACTCACGAAGTGAGGAGTGAATTTATCTAGAGAATTTGGAAATCTAGAGTGGCATTTGTTAGGACTATTTAACGAATAAAATTAAGCTGTTTACTCACAAATCATTATTTAACTATAGTTATTTTAAAATATGTATATATTTAATGTAAACGGCGATGTTTGAAAACAAATAAGAAACGATTGGTACGCTTCGTCTGATTCTTTTGTTCATCACTGCAACCAGATCATATAATTTATTGCCAAAGGAACGCAACATTGTAAGAATGCACTCTACTGGGAAAAAATTAAATACATCGAACTGTATATTAATTCACTTCTGATGTCCTATGACAATTATATTTTTCTAGAATGTTATTACCTGAGAAAAAATTAATTTAAGAAAGTGCAAACAGTGGTATAATCAATTGCTACAAATGTTTTTATATTAACTTCCGCATGCGCTATCTGTTGACATTTATTCACTATATATACAATCTGGTAGCCGTATTTCTTGGAGTCAGTCACTGCAAAATAATGCTATGACCTATTCAGAATGTTAAAAAGGGGGTGATTTCTTTATTATGATAAACTTTAGTTGGTAAATTCTGGGTGAAACACGACTGTGATTGGTTGTAAATAAAAAAATCATTGAAATGTGATTGGTCACCGACTCCCATTTGGGGCATGAGTTAAATAGTCGTCATAAGGCTGTGCAACCCATTGCTTCGTGATTGGTTGGGAGGATTAGCAAACATATAATTCCACGATTTTTAATTTGGAAAAAATAAGTGTCAATTACAATTTAAAAATTTCAAAGAATAAAACTAAAATGTTAGCATTTAAAGGACATGATACCTTAAGAGCAAAAATAGTAATTGATAATAAAATTTTAGAGCAAGTGAACAGTTTTAAATATCTAGGTTTCAATTTATCATGTATTAAAACTGAAGATATTAATGACAAAATAAATAAATTTAATCTAATGTGTGGCACTATTAAAAGAACCCTTAAAAACATAAGAAAAGAAACAAAAATGAAATTAAAGAAAGTAATGGCTGTTCCTGTATTGATGTACGGATCAGAATGTTGGACGTTCACTAAAAGACAAGAACAAAGATTGGAAGCAGTTGAGATGAGATTTTTAAAAAATATAGCAGGATATACTCTGCTGGATAAGAAAAGAATAGAAGATATAAGAAAGGAACTAAATATTTTCAAACTTACAGACCGAATAATTAAATATAGAAACACCTGGAAAGAACACATTGATAGAATGCCAGAAGAAAGATTTCCAAAATTATTGCTAAATTATAAATCGCACGGAAGGAGAAATGTTGGACGCCCACACAGAAGATGGTCTGAACAATTTTAACAATTCTAGCTTTCATGAAACCGGAACGAGCCAACAAGTTCAAACCCTGGATGATGATGATAATTCCTCTTTTTTATGAATAAAACGTGTAGAAGCAATGTAAATACAAAAAAATGTTTTATTAAATTCCCCCGGTTGACATTTCTAGTGTTCTCTCCTGGCATTGGCGTAATTGTAACCCACTTCTGAGGTAGGGGCGCCTGGAAAGTGGAGATATAGCTGCCCCAGTATGATGGGTGATGATGATAAAGGTGCGCCAGGAGAGTCTTTAATCCAAAACTATCAATGATGACGATTATGATGGCCATATGATGTTCGGGGACCGTTTCGGCCTTAAAGTTTCCTGACATTATTAAACTAATGCATTCTGGCTTTTATTCCATAATTCTCTTAACCAGACAAATAACTATTGCACTTGTTATACTTGTAATAAGTAACTGCTAAAAGTAGTAATTTTATTAAAAAGGGCTTTAAAAAGGGCTCTGGAGTCTAAATGTCTCTTGTATCAGAACATTCCCTCGATATCCCTGAACATTGTTAGTAGAGTTCGTATCCATTTAGCACAAGATAAAGCTGGATTATCGTCAAGTTTTGGAAAAGGCACAGCTGCAAAGTGTTTCCGGGTGGCTGTGTCCTGGATCATCCACGCGTTACCCACAATCTGTTGCCAATGTCTTTTGTTGAGGTTCCAATTGAATCGCAGCATCTTTCATTACGATTACAAGCATCACAAATCGCATGGAACAAGATCACGTGATCCCTAGCACTTCCATTTGAAGAAGAAAATTGCTGTCCCACGTTGTGGTGACGTTTTGAAGTAATTCTCTTCATGCCCGATGTTGTAGTAACATTTTGAAGGACTGGTGTCCCAAAAATAATTACTGGTTCAGGTTGGGTTTAGTTTTCGGTAGAGCTGGATTCTGGAAGTTGGTACACTGGATATGAAAACACTTTAAAATCACTGAAAACTGTTTCTTGTAGAAATAATTACAATTTTTTTTCACTTTGTACGTTCCCAGTAGATTAAGTAAATTGAAGTGGTATTATTCTTCACTGTCAATGAAAATAAATTATTTTCTTTTCTGGAATCAATTATTCTTGTATTAAATATTACATTTTATCTTGAGAACACTTCTTGCTTCTGTATTTGTGGAAAGTTGTATGTAGAATGACTAATATAATTCTTTTATAATTTTAAAGAACATTATTACATCACATGATAGTAATTTTAAATTCTACTGGTTAATAGTCCATTAAATATAAGGTTTAAATTTGATTTGTTAAATCAAAAAGTTAATTGTTTTAACATCCAGTCAGAGTTTAGTTTACTTTCATTTTAAAATATGAAGTAAAGCAGGTGTTCTTATTACAGTTATAACAGAAAGTTTTATAATTGCGACAACAATGCCTTAAAACAATTTTTAAAAGCATTATTTACAAAGACTGTTATGTAATACAATTTCTTTAATTGTTGCTGAGACATTTGTATTCAACAATGAACAACAATGAATTATTTAGATGTTTTTATTTATTTAAGTTATATTTAAATATTAATAGAATTTTAAAATACAAAATTACTAACTAAAAGTTTCATATTTATTATAATATTAAAATCCTGCTATACATTTTACAGGACACTTGGAATTATCAAAATTCTAAGTTTTGAAAATTATACTTTAAAGCTTGCATTAAAAAGGGGCATATATTCATGACATAGAACCTCCTGAGATGATTTGCAACAAAATAATATTTGGCCAGCATGATCGTTAATCGTGATATACCATTTGAAAAACGTTTAATTCAAACTGCTGTAATAAAAAAAAAGTTTGTCTCGAATCTCAAACGAACATTTAAACTGTCCCGGGCCCGCTGCCTCGAGACCACAGCGGTGGACCAACTTAAAATATATTTTTCTTCGTTCCTTTGTTAAAAATATTAAATACAGTAAGTTAAACCAATGATAACTTATATAACACATTACCAATTCAATCATTAAAGATAAACGTTAGCCTATATTACTTATATGAGAACTGTCTATCACTGCATACCGAAACCTGTCTAAAAAGTTCTTCCAGAGCAGCCGTGTGATGTACAAATGTCGTGTCCAAAAAAAAATATGCCATTTTTAACTGCAAGGCACTAAAATCAAGCTCAAAATCTCTCATTTAAGCTGTAGGGAAGTAATATAATTGCTGAATCGGTACATTGGATAATCCTACTTGCCTTGCCGCTTTACTCCATACCGCTCTTATTCATGCAGGGAGTCAATCTGCCCCGTGCAGTGGGTTGTCATTGCTGGATTCTGGCTTCGATTTATATGCCTTGAAGTTAAAAACGGCAGCTAATCTCTTGGACATGACCTTGGTACATCACAACGCTTCTCTGGAAGAAATTTCAAGGTAGATTTCGCCATTGGTTGACAGTTGCCTTGTTGGCTAAAACGCAGTATTTATTTTCTCATGATGATCCGGCTCATAAGCTAGTGGTCAGCGTTTTTGGTTACAGTTCATGAGGTCCCGGATTTGATTCTCAGTCAAACCATAGGATTTTCTCCTTGAAGGAAATTATTCCTATAGTTACCAATGGAAAGGATTAAGACAAGGATGCGGGAACTCAATATTAATGACCGTTTACTGCACAATTTATTATTCGCTGATGACCAGATTATAATAGGACAAGATAAAGAAGATATAGAATATATGATTAGAAAGTTAGTCGATGCATTTGAGGTAGGTGGACTGAAGATAAATCATATTAAAACAGAATATATGGTAATCGGAGCAAATTCAGAAGACCTACAAATGAATAATATGACAATTAAATGTGTTGAAGAATTTAAATATCTTGGATCTATAACAGATAAATCTGGTACTTGTGGAAAAGATATTAACAGAGTAAATTGTGCAAGGAAGGCGATTAGATCCCTGAATGGTCTTTTATGGAATATAAATTTGACCAGTAAAACAAAAAAAAAAAAGATTATACAGACAATAATAGAAAGTATACTTGCATATGGATCAGAAAGCTGGACAATAAATGAAGGGATGCAGAAAAGAATCTTGACAACAGAAATGGATGGATTGCGGAGAAGTATGAGAATATCCAGGCTACAACATATTAGAAATACATATATCAGACAAGAAATGGATGCACAAGAAACTGTTATCAATAGGATAACAAAGAGAGCTCTACAGTGGTATAGACATGTACAACGGATGTCGGAAGACGAGTGGCCTATACAGGTGTTGGATTGGATGGTACCAGGCAGAAGGAAGAGGGTATGAGGGAATATATGATGCCATGATGAAGAAGGGCATGGAAGATGGTCAATGGGAAGATACGAATCTCTGGAAAGCAGGAATCAAGGCAAACTGCTGTAAAGTGGAAAGCCTGTATTAAGTAAGTAAGTTACCAATGGTTTGGAATTTAGGTTAAGAACTCTCCTGGCGCTTCATTATCATTTATCACCCATTATATCATCGGGTAACATAATTCCAACTACCAGGTGTCCCAACCTAAGAAATGGATTACAATTACGCTAATGCCAGGGGAGAAAGCAAGAAATGTCCACAAAGACAGCCTGGTGGCATTGGACAAAAAAAAAATGTTTTCTCGAGATTGATTTTGACAAAAATAATGGTACAATGTTGCTACTTGTAATATAAATATCTACTTCAGAAGTCATTTTTCTTTTTTGCATAATTAAGTGAAAAATAACTGCAAACATTATTTGCGTGGGTGGACAAGTTAGAATGAATGTTAGGAAATACTAGTTTGTTTGTGCAAATGGATAACGGAAAGAATGACGTCACAATCGAAGTTAAATAAAGAACTTTATGTGACATGACAGAAGCTGCGAACATTTGTAGACTTGTCTACTTTTTGTTAGATACAAACTAACTTCCGGAAGGATATCATCTTGACGTCTCCGAAGCATGACCATACAAAACAAACATATTGAAACATTAAAACTCAACAATGCCTTTCTTACAGTTAACACTTCACTTCATAAATCAGTGGCGTACAATTACATCGGCCATTTTGAAAATCATATAAATGTGTTCACTGTATGAATTTTCCAAGTCCAAGGAGGCACAAAAGATTGAATAAGTACATAGATTAATATAATTTTCAATAGCATATAAATCACCACAAATTACAACATATTTATTTATTTAACCTGGTGGAGTTAAGGTGACTCACCAGGTTAAAAATGTTATGTTAGAATGCAGTAGTGCCAATTAATTCTAATATTCTAAATTGACTAACAGGGTATAACATAATGTTAGCGTTAATTAAAACTAGTAATAAATTGTACACAAGCAAGATAAATTAAATTGTTCGGTAGACAGAGACAGTCTTTATCTACTATAACTTACATTACAAAATACAAGGAAATATGACGATATATAACACATTTACCGGTTACACAACATTTAAAACACGAAAGTAAAATATTTATCATAAGTAATGCCACGAGTGATTTCCAAATTATCGATAAATTTACGACTCACGAAGTGAGGAGTGAATTTATCTAGACTATTTAACTCATGCCCCAAATGGGAGTCAATAGCCAATCACGTTTCAATGATTTCTGTTTTACAACCAATCAGAGTCGTGTTTCACCAAATATTTATCAGTGTTATAATTACCATATTAAAGAAAGCTCCTCCTTACAATATTGCGTTCCTTTGGCAATAAATAGTATGATCTGGTTGCAGTGACGAATAAAAGAAGCAAATGAAGCGTACCAATCGTTTCTCATTTGTTTTCAAACATCGCCGTTTACATTAAATATATAAATATTTTAAAATAACTATAGTTAAATAATGATTTGTGAGTAAACAGCTTAATTTTATTCGTTAAATAGTCCTAACAAATGCCACTCTTGATTTCCAAATTCTCTAGACAAATTCACTCCTCACTTCGTGAGTCGTGAATTTATCGATAATTTGGAAATCACTCGTGGCATTACTTATGAGAATTTGTAAATCAAGAGTGGCATTTGTTAGGACTACTTAACGAATAAAATTAAGCTGTTTACTGACAAATCATTATTTAACTATAGTTATTTTAAAATATTTATATATTTAATGTAAACGGCGATGTTTGAAAACAAATGAGAAACGATTGGTACGCTTCATTTGCTTCTTTTATTCGTCACTGCAACCAGATCATACTATTTATTGCCAAAGGAACGCAATATTGTAAGAATGCTCTCTAGTGGAGAAAAAATGAAACATCAAAATGTATATTAATTCATTTCTGATGTCGTATGATGTAAATATGACAATTATATTTTTCTGGATTATTACCTGGGAAAAAATACATTTAAGAAAGTGCAAACAGTGGTTTCTTTTTTTGGTGGTATAATCAATTGCTACAAATGTTTTTATATTAACTCCCGCATGCGGCATGTGTTGATATTCATGCACTATATATACAATCTGGTAGCCGTATTTCTCACAGGCTCAGTCACTGCAAAATAATGGTCAGACCTGTTCAGAATATTAAAAAGGAGGAGCTTTCTTTAATATGGGAATTATAACACTGATATTTCGTGAAACACGACTCTGATTGGTTGTAAAACAGAAATCATTGAAACATGATTGGTCATTGAGTCCCATTTGGGGCATGAGTTAAATAGTCTAATATAACCTACATTAAAAATATACAAGAAAATATGATATATAATAAATGTATTTGTTACACATTATTTAAAACACCAAATTAAAATATTTGTCAATCTTAATATTATTTTTATAAAATATAATAAATTATTATTAATTGCTGAAGAATACTATTGGTGAGGTGTACTAGTTGGTTAATAAATAAAGTCTTCAGTTTGCATTTGAACGATATTAAGTTTGACGATTTCTGACATAAGGCGGAAGGGAATTCCAAAATCTGGCAAGTGAAACTGTAAAAGGTAGTGAGAATGCACAGTGTGATGAGGAGGGACAATGTGCTGATGCGATCGAGTGTCAAGATTATGTGTGTCGGATAGTCTGATGAAGCGGCGCGATACATAATTAGGCGATTTGTGTAGCATTTTATACAACAGAGATAAGGAATGGACAGTTCTACGATCTTGTAGATAAATCCATGACAATTGTTCCAGGGATGTGATCAAATCTGCAAATACCATAAATAAAACGTTTGCAAGTATTGTGGACACATCTCAAGGATCAGCATATTTGTAATGCAAAATGTGTATTAAATTGTTCAGACAGTGTAGCCAACTTATACTTGACAGTGAAAAATCTTAAGAAACTGGAGAACGTTAAATCAAGGTTTCTCAAAAGAGCACTGTCAATTTCAAAATATACAAGAAATAGTTATGCCTATACAATAGCCCAGGAATCCTTCTTCATCGAAGATATCAGACACTGTTTCAGACTACCGGAAACGCAAGCATACAGAATCGTCATCGAGGAGAGACAGAACAAAGCCGCCCAGATACCGACAGAAATTATGGAAACAGACGCAATGAAAACAGAAACCTGGAAGCAACCGAATTTCGAACTTAGGCACCTGTACACACGTTTCGCAGCCCATGGATTTCATGGGAATATATGCCTGAACAACATGTACCATGAACCCAAGGAGGACTGCATCTGTAAATTATGCAACTATCCATGTCCAAAATATCATCTAGCGAAGTGTAAAAACAGGACTCTGCCTCTAAACAATTTAATTAAAGACTGGTAAAAAGCTAAATTTAATTTGATGTACACATTGTGTTTAATAAATATATTAAAACTCGTTAATAACGAGTGAACGCTAAACTAATCTGTTCGCCCATTTTCTCATCCTAACTTGCCCACTAATGTAGGTGGACTGAATCTCTTTATATATGAGCAAACATGTTGGCACTTGGCTCTAGCGGGAACATGTGTTATCACATTGATCAACACGACGCTTCTCCGATCGAATATTCACTAGTGGCAAGGTGTCATAGAACAGTCCCACTAAATAATACAATTAATTGTCAAAAACAAACTTCAAATAGAAAGGAGAACTAATATAGTAAAAAGGTTGCCGCTACATCACAGAACTAGCTCCAGCTAGTGATCTAAATGGTGACATCCACTTTTACCTACATCAGTCAGTGTAAAACTACACAAGCCATCCCTGTCGAAGCAGTTAGACCCGGTCAGTAAGACATCGACATTTATATTAGGCTTCATTTTATTTGGAACTAGCTAATACCCGGCGTGCGCTGCTACTCCTAAATAAATGTTAATGTGTTTTTACCACCAGCCTTGACCTGCTATGCTTGACCGGGAATCAGCTTATCCCGATCTTCTTGGCATCAATGAAAGACAAGAATGGTTATTGTGAGTTATCCGTAAGAGATAAACATATGCTGTCGCGGACTTTTTTGTAGAGCTTTTTGAGATATTCAATTCTGTGTACATTAATTTGGTGTATTTGTTATGGTTTAAGCAGCGTAAGCCATTTAAGCGTCAAAATAGGGACTTTATTTCACGTTTATCGCTACAAAGGGTGATTTTTAGGGGAGAAGGGATTGAGTATTACAACTCCCTTATAGCCTATGTTCATCCTGGGAATCTCCTGAACATTTTGCAAAAAGCCCCATCACAATCGGATGACCGATGGCAGAGCACGTTTGCCCGGGAATCTACAGTACTTATTTCGATCTTCTTGGCATCAATGAAAGACAAAAATCGTTATTGTGAGTTATCCGTAAAAGATAAACATATGCTGTCGCGGACTTTTTTATAGAGTTTTTTTTTAGATATTCAATTCTGTGTATATTAATTTGGTGTATTTGTTATGGTTTAAGCAGCGTAAGCCATTTGAGCGTCAAAATAGGGGCTTTATTTCACGTTTTTCGCTACAAATGGTGATTTTTAGGGGAGAAGGTATTGAGTATTACAACTCCCTTAGAGCCTATGTTCATCCCCGGAATCTCCTGAACATTTGGAAAAAGCCCCATCACAATCGGATGAACAGTATGGCAGAGCACGTTTGCCCGGGAATCTACTGTACTTATTTCGATCTTCTTGGCATCAATGAAAGACAAAAATGTTTATTGTGAGTTATTCGTAAAAGATAAACATATGCTGTCGCGGACTTTTTTGTAGAGGTTTTTGAGATATTCAATTCTGTGTACAATAATTTGGTGTATTTGTTATGGTTTAGGCAGCGTAAGTCATTTAAGCGTTAAAATGGGGGCTTTAATTCACGTTTTTCGCTACAAAGGATGATTTTTAGGGGAGAAGGGATTGAGTATTACAACTCCCTTATAGCCTACGTTCATCCTGGGAATCTAATGAATATTTTGCAAAAAGCCCTATCACAATCGGATGAATGATGGCAGAGCACGTTTGCCCGGGAATCTACAGTACTTATTTCGATCTTCTTGGCATCAATGAAAGACAAAAATGGTTATTGTGAGTTATCCGTAAAAGATAAACATATGCTGTCGCGGACTTTTTTGTAGAGTTTTTTTTGGGATATTCAATTCTGTGTACATTAATTTGGTATATTTGTTATGGTTTAAGCAGCGTAAGCCATTTAAGCGTCAAAATAGGGACTTTATTTCACGTTTTTCGCTACAAAGGGTGATTTTTAGAGGTGAAGGGATTGAGTATTACAACTCCCTTATAGCCTATGTTCATCCTGGGAATCTCCTGAATATTTTGCAAAAAAACCATCAAAATCGGATCAACGGTATGGCCGCGCATAGAGTACGAACAAACGAACAAACAAACCAACCAACAAACAAACATTCATTTTTATATATTAGATGAGCATCAATAACAGCACATTATGAGCTTTAAGATCATAGTAATTAGGTTAATGAGTCCACGTTACTTTTGGGACTAAATTAAGGGCGACTTTAGACGAGACACTAATCTGATTTACATTGTATTTTTTTTATCTGGCGCAATATCAGTAGCAAATAATTGTATGACTACCTATCGACAGCTTCCTGCGCCGCATCATGTTAAAATCGGTCAAAGGGTTAAAATGTTAATTCAGACACGCAAACAGATGCACGCAGTTGCATAACGGTCCAGCGCTTAACAAGGCAAGAGTGCTGCATATCTTAAGGGGTACATATACACCTGCATAATAATTACAGTGGATACAAATATTAATTCTTACATATTTAGTAAATATATTTTAATTCATAAATATATTGTACACTCTACACTGACAAGAAAATAAATGTCAACATAAATTATCGTATATCTGAAAGAAAAAATGTTAATAATAGAGTTGGACAAGGTTGTCCACTATCACCAACAATATTTAATATTTATACGAATGAAATAATTTATAAATTGAACCTAATCTATACATCAGGAATCATAAAATCAGTACCTTAAAATCAAATACCCTATTTTTCGCAGATGATGAAGTTATAATTTCCAATTCAGAGAATAACTTACAAATAGGACTATTTACACTAAGTACTAAAAGGTTTTGGAATGGAAATATTAGTACAAAAGTCAAAAGTAATGACATTCATGGGAGAAGATCCAATCACAAGTAAGATAATACACAATAACCAATGTCTAGAACAAGTACAAATTTTCAACTATTTGGGTTGTGAAATATCAAAATAAAAAAAATAAGAAAATCGCCAAATTTTCGCTAATCATAGGAATAATAAATATTACATTAAAAGCTAAATTAGTACAAAAACCACAAGAATAAAAATATATAATAATTTAACATTACCCTCCCTTTTATACGGAAGTGTGATTTAGACATTAAGAAAAAGAGACAGGCGCAGAATCGAAATAACGGAAATGAAATTTCTCAGAAGGACAGCAGGATGCACTCTTTTAGATCGAAAAAATAATGAAGAAATTGTAGAACAATTAGAAAGAGAATCAGTACATAAAAACTCAACAAATATAAATTAAACCATGTAAAAAGAATGGAAAATTCAAGAATCCCAAAAAAGATGATGCAATATAGGCCCAAAGGATATCGTCGACCAGGAAAACCTCTTAAAAGACTCCTGGATACAATCAATTGTTACAAATTTGTTTATATTATCTACCGCATGCGCTTTCTGCTGACATTCATCCACTATACACCCGTATAGCCTACAATCTGGTAGCCGTATTTCTTCGTAAGTCAGTCACTGCAAAATAATTATATGACCTATTCAGAATGTTAAAAGGAGGTGCTTTCTCTATTATGATAAACTTTAGTTAGTAAATTTTAGGCGAAACGCGACTGTGATTGGTTGTAAATAAAAAAAATAATTGAAATGCGATTGGTCATTGACTCCCATTTGGGGCATGAGTTAAATAGTCCATGTAAATTTTAACTAATATAAATTTCAGATGGTTTGGTTCTATTTATTTATATCTTGGCTCCCTAATTAATTATAGAAACATCAGTGAAGAAATTTGAAGAAGAATTAAAAATGCCAATAAAGCATACTTTGATTCATTGAGATACTTCAAGGCAAGGCTTCTTACAAGAGAAACAAAATGTAATCTATATAAAACTCTGGTGAAACCAATAGTAATATATGACAGAGAAACATGGACCTTGTCCAAGACCGATATGTCAGGACTCAGTTCATTTAAATAGAAAATATTACGAAAAATATATGGCCCAATATGAACAAGGGTGAATGGCGTATAAGATATAACTGTGAGCTCTATCAGGTGTGTAGGTCTCCTGATGCGGTTACATCAATTAAAGTTTCAAGGCTGTAATTGCAGGATGAAGAATGAACATGAGATACCAAAGAAAATCATAGAATATAAATTTGAAGGAAAAAGGAATGTGGGACGACACAGACTGCTTTGGAAGAATAGAATTTAGAAGGATCTGAGGAAGCTGGGAATCGAGGGACGGTGGCTGGGTGCTACAGACACAGAGATGCCTGGAAGAGGGTTCTGAGGGAAGCAGAGGCTCAAATCTGGTTGTAGTGCTGCTGCAGATGATACTTGGCCATTGCTAAACTTATCAATGATTTTTAGTTGGTTTATTACATCATAATCATCAGCATCAAGGATTAGACCTTAAGATATGTTCGGATCTCATCTTTTACTGGATCTTCCTACATTTCAAATTTCAAAACATAAAATATGTGGGAAAATGGAAAACAGATTTCACTTCATATGTTACGCAGATGATGTTCTCTTTTCAGAATCTGAAGATAATTAACATAGATATTTACATCAATTTAATGTAAACGCCAGAAAATACAATATGGAAATTAACACGAATAAGACTAAATGCTTAACAATATCAAAAGAATCAGTAAGGTGCAAATTAGAAGTGGAAAGAAAAATTATAGAACAAGTGTCAGAATTTAATTATTTAAGTGTATTAATAACAAATACTAAAAATTTAATAAAAGAAGTAAAGAAACAAGCTGATAAAGCAGCACAAATATCAGGATATATAAAAGATTTAATTTGGCGCAACAAACATATGTTCAATAAAAAGCAAAATCCGCATATACAAAAGATAGTTCGACCAGTTTATCGTATATGGAGCAGAAAATAGGGCTGATACAACAAAAACTAAACAAACAATAAGCACATGTGAAATGATCTTAAGAACTATTCAGGGGAAAACATTATTTGATAAGATAGAACACAGAAATTAGGAACAAATGCCATTCAAAACATAATCAAATTTATTACAGATAGACGAAAATATTGGAAAGGTAATTACAAAGAATGGAAGAAAACCAACTTGCAAATAGAGGTAAAGAAGATAGACCAATGGACGAGAGAAGAACAAGAGGAACACCAGCTAAGACATGGATAGACAGTGGATGCACATCCAATACGTATTCCTCAAGGAGTGATTTTGGAAATAAACAGGATGAAAATCTTACAAATTATGAATAGGAAGAAGAGAAGAAAAAATAGGTCGTCCTCAACTTTATAAGACTGTAAAATGTGAAGTACTTTGGGAACATATCGCTCATTTGCTGCAACAACGTCATAACTCAAAAAACATAGTTTAAGGAGAAGCATTTAAACGTTTTAAAGCCATACACCTTCGCATATATTTGTCATAAATACCAAATTACTACACCAACTCATTGTATGTAATACCTTATATCGTTCGTCCTGAATACAGAATTGAGTTTTGTCTTTCATGTAGTACCAATAATTCAAAATCGACATTTTTACACGCTTTATATTAGCTTGACCTGTATCTATGTAACTGAATCTTTTAACGCGATTTTCACCCACTTAAAATCATTGGATCGACTTGAAACTTTGCATACTTGTAAAAGACCCGTGACAATGTAATAATTTCATATTTTGTTTCTAGAATCCTGGCCAGAATCATCAGAAAATCAAAAAAAATGAAAACTGGTATAATAGGTTGCGGACTTGTCGACTTTTTAGTAAATCGTTGTAAGAGCTCAGTTGGTAGAGAGGTACATTCTAGTGGTATATAATTTCTGTAATCCATGGGTCGCTGGTTCAAATCCAGCTGGGAGGTTTTTTTTAGAAGAGTATTACTTTCAGCTCATACTACAATAGGATCGAATTTAAAGATACTTACATTTTTATCTTATTCTGTAAAATATTAAAAATAAATAATAAATAATAGTTTTAAAAAACTAAAACAGCACGCTTTATTAGAAAACCGAACTAAAAAAATGAAAAATAATTTTAATTTCCAACACGCTTGGGATAAATAATTTTACCATCAAAAGCGTGGGGTGCTTTTTATGATTTTTACATTTTCTTCTTAGAGACTTTACTTTTACCAATATCACTTTATTATCAAATATATTAATTGATAAAGAGCACCCCACGCTTTTGATGGTAAAATTATTTATCCCAAACATGTTGGAAATTAAAATTATTTTTCATTTTTTTAGTTCGGTTTTCTAATAAAGCGTGCTGTTTTAGTTTTTTAAAACTATTA
Source organism: Diploptera punctata (assembly GCA_030220185.1). Classification (NCBI taxonomy): domain Eukaryota; kingdom Metazoa; phylum Arthropoda; class Insecta; order Blattodea; family Blaberidae; genus Diploptera; species Diploptera punctata. The sequence continues at coordinate 120,399 of JASPKZ010007844.1, forward strand.
TTTTTTTAGTTATGACGTTGTTGCAGCAAATGAGCGATATGCTCCATCCTCAGCAAACGTTCCGAAAGTACTTCACATCTTACAGCTTTTATAAAGTTGACAACGACAAAGATCTCTTACTTACTCACTGGCACTATCGAACCCGTAGGTTCATGGACGCGCGGACATAAGCTCTCCATACATCCATATCCTGAGCTAATGCTTTCCAATCATTCCCTGTATAATCTACTTCCCTCAAATCATAGTTAATGTTATTCTCCCACCTCATTCTTGGTCTACCAACTGGGCGTCTTAACGTTTTTTGAAAGGAGTTGGGACATCAAAAGTCTCTGCAATGCATAATAGCATGCATTTCCAGAATTGAGCCTATGTTTAATTTCTTTGTGCATCTCATTCCTATTTGTGATTATTGTTCCTAGGTATTTGAATTCAGCCATTTCCTCAAAATTTCCCTCATTTGTTATTAGCTGTACATTTCCATTATATAATGAATTTCTACGTGTGACCATATATTTAGTTTTACTGATATTTACTTCCAGTCCTAATTTCTTAGTGTTACTCAATAGTGTTTGCGTGTTGTCCTTTAGTATCTCCTCGCTATCGGCCAGTAGTACTACATCTCTCTCTATCTATCTTCGGGTTTTTACAGCTGCTGCCGTCTTCCCGTGCCAAACCTCCAAAGCCTACGGTCTTGGGCATCTTCGATGCTTAGCCCTCTAGCTTGCATTACTCTCTTCATGTTTTCCTTCCATGTTAACCTTGGTCTTCCTCTTTTCTTCTTTCTGTTAGGATGCCATTCATATATTGTTGCTTCGGCCATCGCTCATCTTCCATTCTTAAAACATGTCCTAACCACTTTAATTCCTTTTCCTCAATTCTTTCAATTATGCTTTCTTCTGCTTCCATTTTGTTTCTAATTTCCTTATTTGTGACACGTTCTAATTTAGACTTTCTGGCACTTCTTCGTAAATAATCCATTTCTAGAGCTATTAGTCTATTCGTGTAGTACTTATTGATTGTCCATACCTCACTTCCGTACATTGCAACAGATTCCACCAATGTTTTACCAATATATTTTTTTGTGTCTTTCCAAATATGCTTATCCCACCATATGGAATTTAATGATGATATTATTTTGCTACTCAATTCAATTCTATGTTTTATGTTCTCTTTGCCTATACCTTCGATGTTATCCATAATCATTCCCAAATTAGTATACATCATCAGCATAAACTAACAGCTTATTAATACCATTCAGTTGTAAGCCTTCCTCATTCTCTAAAGATTTAATGGCATGCTCTAGTACAAAATTAGATAGTAGAGGAGATAGTGCATCTCCTTGCTTCAACCCATTCTGGATTTCAAAAGTGTCTGAAAACTGTTTGCCTACACGCACCCTACTCTTTGAGCCATTTAGACACATTCGTATAAAGATCTCAGGTATCTATTTTATATTTAAAAATTTTAAATAGTGATCTCAACGGTGTTTCCTCATGTATTTTAAAAGTACTGATTCCTACATTTCTTCGTCCTAGTGGTTTGTAATGAAGAATCTCTTTAGAAATCTACTGTTATGGCATCTTACTTGTGTTCATATTTTGCATGGTGGCAGAGAGGAAAATAACACACAAAGAACCGCCAGGTTGGCACACCTGCATTAAGAAATAATTAGGATGGAGGCACATTGATCTACATTAAAATGTCACAGTATCTATAGCTATAAACGTTTGTAATAAAAACCATCTGCATGCGAAGTTTTGTAAGAACCAATAAAACAATCCACACTTAACGTCAAAGCACTAAGAAATGTGTGTGTATAATCAGCAAGGTTCGATTACGTCATCCATTACGTCATTCTAGTAAAACAAGTCAAGGTAAGCACGGCTTCACCTGGAGACATGGTTCCGTCCTCTAGCTTAGGGGGCGTAAGAATCGCCTTTCCAAGACCATTTTTTTTTAATTTTACATAATTTATTAATTATAATAAACATATGTTGTATATCCATCTTCAATTACACTGGTCAACATGATTTTTGTCTCATGAGTACCAATAGTTGTACTTAATGCAGTGTTTTATCGTGTTTTCAAATATGAATTCGGAAATTCTTCATCACCCACAGTTTTTTTTTATTTCAATTCCAATTAATGGATTTAAATAATTATTTTTTAATAAACCTAGATTTCTTCCCGGAAAATCTTGGCGCAGTGAGCGATGAGCACGGGGAACACTTTCATCAGATTTCAGCTATGGAAAAGATATACACGGTGATTACAAATGATTGGAGCGATTTCATGATTTTATTGTAGCGATCTTATTTGACATATCTTCACAGAACTTTAAAGTTATGTATAAAAACTCATAAGGTTTTTTTTTGTTTTCTCTCGCAGCCGTGTTTCAGCTTTAAACCGAGAGAGCGCAGCAGTTATCAAAGATGGCGACAGGCGAGGAGAAAGCATATGCTGTGCTTGAATTTCATTCAACTCAATCTGTGATAACTGTGCAACGACACTTCAGAACGAAGTTCGAGAAAGATGCACCGAGTGCCAACTCCATTCGGCGATGGTATGCGCAATTTAAAGCTACAGGATGCCTCTGTAAAAGGAAATCAACGGGTCGTCCTTCAGTGAGTGAAGAAAAGGTTGAGAGTGTGCGGATGAGTTTCACACGTAGCCCACAGAAATCAACACGAAAAGCGAGCAGAGAGCTGAACATTCCACAACCGACCGTTTGGAAGATCTTGCGGAAAAGATTGAAGCATAAACCTTACCACTTGCAATTTCTACAAGCCCTTACGCCCATTGACAAAGTGAGTCGGTTTGAATTTTGTACACAAATGCAGCAGTTTATGGATGAGGATGGTTTTTGTGAGAAACTTGTCTTCAGTGACGAAGCAACATTCTTTGTGAATGGCAAAGTGAACAAACACAATGTGCGAATCTGGGGCACAGAAAATCCCCGCGTTATTGTGCAGCACATTCGCGACTCCCCAAAAGTTAGTGTGTTCTGTGCGGTTTCTCAGTTCAAAGTTTATGGCCCTTTTTTCTTCTGCGAGCAGAACGTTACAGGACACGTGTACCTGGACATGCTGGAAAATTGGCTCATGCCGCAGCTGACGACCGACAGTGAGACCTTCATCTACCAGCAGGATGGTGCTCCACCACACTTCCATCACGATGTTCGTGAATTTTTAAACATGAGATTGCCAAACCGATGGATCGGTCGCAGTGGAGAGAATGATCAGAAATTGTTGTCATGGCCTCCACGCTCCCCCGATTTGACGCCGTGTGATTTTTTTGTTTGGGGGTATGTGAAAGATTCAGTGTTTGTGCCTCCTTTACCAGTAGACTTACCAGAACTGCGAGCTCGCATAATCAATCCCTTTGAACAAATTAATAGGGACATGTTACGTCGAGTATGGGACGAACTTGATTACAGACTTGATATCTGCAGAATCACCAAGGGGGAGCATATGGAGCACCTGTAACATCTCAAAAAAAACCTGGGAAGTTGCTCTATGTATCTGTAAAAGTTCGTGAAAATATGTCGAATACTACAGCTACCATAAAATCATGAAATCGCTCCAATCATTTGTAATCACCCTGTATCTAGCAAATGGAATCCTAATATGCTGGCCGATTATTGTTGGACCATCAAGAGGGAAACTCCACAGGCGAAATATAGTAGAAAATCGTCATTTCTTACTTTCTAGGGGAGTCCGAATGTTCGAATATTGTGCAGTTACGAATGTAGAAAATATTAAAGTGTTTGAAATTATAAATTCCTGTCTCTCGAAAACCTTGCGTGATGGAGAAACCCCAATATCAAATTTGAATTCAGGAGAAAAATTCTATCAGAATCACATATTTTTCTTCCTGAGACAAAAAAAAAGTTTATTTTGTGTTGCTCAGTGTTATATACAGTAAAAGAGTGCGCTGCTACGCTTAAATAAATGTAACGTGTTTTTATTTTTAGTTGTATAAGTTAAAAGAAAATTACAGGTTGATTAAATTTTATGGTAACAAACCAAACATGGCGTTGGAGGTTACTAGAGTCAATTTATAATTATGGATTTCAGGTAAATCCCCACTTCTAAATGTCGGATTTCGCTGATTTTTGGATAATACCTACCTCGGTTTAGTTTAATAGAATATACCGAGTTTCGTTGTGAAACATTGAAATTGTGACCGCTAGAGCATTTTTAAAGTTTCGTCTCAGATGAACTCCTACGCCTAAAACTTTTTATAGAATAGATGATTAAAAACTCCCCGTACCTGAAAACCTGTATGTACAATTTTTTATACAGATTTGTTCAATTGTATCTTCCACATATTCCAATATCTGTAAATAATTTTAGAATTGAGTTTAACGGTAGCGATTCTTTTTCACTTCAACATATAGTTGCACGTATATTTACGAATCCACGTCTATTTCCCGGTTGCTTTCAAATTCCCGACTTATTCCACGTTTTCAAGATATTCCCGACTGCTGGTCACTCGGAATTCGTTCTCCTGAGAATTTTTATTAACGTGATTCTGATTTCCACCCCCCTTTTATCCTTCGCATATATACAATCCATCGCACAATGCAGCTTGTAGCTACAATATTTATTAAGTTTCAAAGACCGCGGTGGACTAGTGGTTATGCTCCTTGCCTCTGGTCCCGAGGGTCGCGGGTCAAACCCCGGGGTCGATGGATTTTTTAGGACGGAAAAATCCAAGGAGCAAGTCCTCCGGGAGGGACTTCAAGCCGTGGGTCCGAGTCTGAAGATTTTCAGGCTAGTAAAAAATCCTCAAGCCTGAATGAAAAGGCCTCTAAGCAAAATTTACCGAATTTTCCCGTCCTAGTACTACCTTGGTTTCCTAGATGTCAGTATGAGGCGGAACGCTGACCATGGACCACCCAAAATTACATATATAAGAAAACAAGCGTAACTAAATTAGTATGGTTCAAATTCTTCCCTGTAGGGAGAGAGCGCCTAAATATCTGTAAAGGGAAAACATGGGCTTAGAATACAAAAAAAAAGGTCTCGAATACGCACTAATACAAATCATTATTAATCTCTAGATCCGTGGAGGGTGTGTCTTGGTCTGATAACTGTCTTCCTCTGGCATCAAACAAAAACAACAATAATAACATCTAACATAAAACTGAAAACAGGCATATTAATAATGCTCAATGACCGGATCTTTGCTTCCGGATCTGCGGCGGATTACGAACGGCAGCTGGTTCATCGCTCTACCTTTAACTTAGAAATAATACCTATGGGCTGAAGAGGGCATTTAAGTCCCTAAAGCAGCCGGAAGAGACAGGCCTCGGGCCCTGCTCGTTGATTCCACCTGGCAAACCGAGTGTAATATCGACGGGCCTGGGGGCAATGATTATGGGTACATACAGGGTGGGCTCTGCTGTTGTCTTGTAGCTAGTAAAACATATAATCTCAAAACAATATAATTAGAAATTAAGAACAAATGATCTCTGTATAAAACGTGAATATTACAGTAAGCTTTAATAAAAATGTTTATACGCTGATATCTGAAGATTAAAACGTGATAGAATGATGAATAGATATTGTATTATTCCACGCTTTAATATGGATTAATGGATCATCAGATAAAGTATTGAAGATAACGAATCAACATATATTTCAGTGGCGATTGCGTGCGGATACTCGTACAAGAATAGTCCAAATGTTTAAATAATTTAGAAAAATCAATGGCGTGTGCCAATACTGAGATCATGTCTGTCTATGGGGGTGACAAGAGACCGCCATGTCGACTCCCCTTGTTACAGTTGATTTTGACAATCTAAATACGTTTCACGTTTTATTTATTTACTTACTGATGGAGTTAAGACCGTAAGGCCTTTTCTTCCACTTCACCAGTATAATTATACATATATTAACAAGTATGAATTATAAAAACTTGATGAATAATACATAACAGACACCGATTACACAACATGCAGATGATAAGGAAATAAAAAAATATTAAAATAAATAATAACAATAATAATATCAACAATAGCATATGTTAATAAGCTGTTAGTTTATGCTGATGATGTACTATTGGCCGATAGCGAGGAGATACTAAATGACAACACGCATACACTATTGAGTAACACTAAGAAATTAGGACTGGAAGTAAATATCAATAAAACGAAATATATGGTCGCACGTAGAAATACATTATCTAATGGAAATGGACAGCTAATGATAAATGAGGGAAATTTTGAGGAAGTGGCTGAATTCAAATACCTAGGAACAATAATCACAAATAGGAATGAGATGCACAAAGAAATTAAACATAGGCTCAATTTTGGAAATGCGTGCTATTATGCATTGCAGAGACTTTTGATGTCCCAACTCCTTTCAAAAAACGTTAAACTGAAAATATATAAAACTATTATTCTACCAGTTATATTATATGGGTGCGAAACATGGACTCTTACTTTAAGGGAGGAAATGAGATTACGAGTATCTGAGAATAAAGTTCTTAGAAACATTTTTGGAACAAAGAGAGATGAACAGAAGGTGAATGGAGAAGACTACATAACAATGAACTACATGGTCTCTGTAGGAAACCAGATATATTAAAAACAGTTAAGTCTCGAAGACTGCGATGGGCAGGACATGTAGCGCGTATGGGAAATGAAAGACGTGCATGGAAACTTCTGAGGAAAGCCAGAGTGAAAACGCCCAGTTGGTAGATGAAGAATGAGGTGGTAGAATAACTTAAACTATGATTTGAAGGAAGTAGATTATACAGGGAATGATTGGAAAACATTAGGTCAGGATAGGGATGTATGGACAGCTTATGTCCATGCGACCATGAAACTACGGGTTCGATAGTGCCAGTGAGTAAGTAAGAGTAAGTAAGTAATAGCATATTTGATTAAGTAATTGGCTTGGTGTAAAGACACTGTAAAATACAAAAGAATAGTGGAAGTATATCTGGAACACGGTTGGATACATATTATATTGTCTAATCAAATAGTGAGTTTTTTAACTGATTTTGAGTCGGGCAGTCATTGATATACGAAGGGAGGGAATTCCAGAGTCGGATGGCTGAAACAAGGATGAGGAATAGTGAGATGCTCGATGTGCAGGGACAGCTAGAATTATACTTTCTTTTGAACTTGTAGCTAACCAAAATCATCACAAAGCATTTAGTTTAATGAATCTAATTTACTGAGCTGATCAAAACAAAAGAATTTTTTATCAAGAAATATTAATGTGAGAAATACTAAATCAATATAATATAGGTCTGTTGACTATTTATTAAACTCGATGCAACTTCTACAATTTTGTTCGGAAATCGTAAATTCCTTCTCTCAAAATCAGCAATTTTGAAATTATCACTAATCAGTAACAAATATATGCTGTGCAGTTTCTTAGCAAATGAAAGTAGCCATTATGTCTCGTCAAAGCTAGGATCTCCGCAACCAGCCATTATGTCTCGTCAAAGCTAAGGTCTCCGCAACCAGCCATTATGTCTCGTAAAAGCTAAGGTCTCCGCAACCAGCCATTATGTCTCGTCAAAGCTAGGGTCTCCGCAACCAGCCATTATGTCTCGTCAAAGCTAAGGTCTCCGCAACCAGCCATTATGTCTCGTCAAAGCTAGGGTCTCCGCAACCAGCCATTATGTCTCGTCAAAGCTAGGGTCTCCGCAACCAGCCATTATGTCTCGTCAAAGCTAGGGTCTCCGCAACCAGCCATTATGTCTCGTCAAAGCTAGGGTCTCCGCAAGCAGCCATTATGTCTCGTCAAAGCTAAGGTCTCCGCAACCAGCCATTATGTCTCGTCAAAGCTAAGGTCTCCGCAACCAGCCATTATGTCTCGTAAAAGCTAAGGTCTCCGCAACCAGCCATTATGTCTCGTCAAAGCTAAGGTCTCCGCAACCAGCCATTATGTCTCGTCAAAGCTAGGGTCTCCGCAACCAGCCATTATGTCTCGTCAAAGCTAGGGTCTCCGCAACCAGCCATTATGTCTCGTCAAAGCTAGGGTCTCCGCAACCAGCCATTATGCCTCGTCAAAGCTAGGGTCTCCACAACCAGCCATTATGTCTCGTCAAAGCTAGGGTCTCCACAACCAGCCATTATGTCTCGTCAAAGCTAAGGTCTCCGCAACCAGCCATTATGTCTCGTCAAAGCTAAGGTCTCCGCAACCAGCCATTATGTCTCGTCAAAGCTAGGGTCTCCGCAACCAGCCATTGTGTCTCGTCAAAGCTAAGGTCTCCGCAACCAGCCATTATGTCTCGTCAAAGCTAGGATCTCCGCAACCAGCCATTATGTCTCGTCAAAGCTAAGGTCTCCGCAACCAGGGGAAACCCGCTTGCAGACCTAATCCATACGAACTATTCTTCCAATTAATTGTTTAAGAGATCATAACTCCATCGGGTAAAATAAGGATTTACTACAGAAGAAAGAGAATACCAAACTAAAACAAAAAAATGTCCCTATAAGATGTCACAAGGGGTCTTTAAATGCAGACGAAAGTATCCACTAAATACCGGAAAAGAAATCAGGAGAGAGGTACAACCTTGGGCTCCGGCCGACTTTTCCCAAGTTAATTTGTAAAAATAAATTGCACTGGTCAACACAATAAGTAGTGAGGATTCACTTAAACTTTAAACGCATATTTCTCGAAACTTACATAAGGTGCATAGCCGGTTGATGCATAACACAGTCCAATTGGACCACCGCAGGAACAAAAACAGTGAATAAGGAAGAAAAGAGAAAATATGTAATCCAGTTATGTCGGGCCAATGTTTGCCAAGACTAATTCTGAGAAAAACAAACTTTAAACTGTCAAAAACGAGTGACAATTTCCTTAACTCTTGTAATAATTATGAACTGAAATGAAAACCAGTTTCACTTTGATAACATATACATGACTCACGTGCCATTCATTCAGGAACTCGACACCAGGAAACTCAAGTAAATTACCTGCAACAACAACAAAAATTACAAATTAATACCAATATATTAAAACTGTTGAGTGAGTTCTCTCGGGCAATCGGGGTTGACACTTGAATTCCCAAGATGGCAAGTTCAAACCCTTGTACCTACCAATCTGAAAGTTTTTTTTCTGATTTTCCTAAATCTGACGAGGGAACTCTCACCATTACATACACTTTGGCTGTACAGCCCTTCATGAGTTTTGGCCTCCTTCACAATCTTCTTCCAATCCTCTCTCTGATGTATCAATCTTCTCCATCTTCCTATCTGTAGTTTTTTTTTCAAGTCCTGTTCTACATCCTGAATTCACTTCTTTCTCGGTCTCCCTATTATTTTATCTATATATAATGACAAGGGCAAGGCAATTAATGATTCTGCATATCTTTCTTATGAAGGTTGAAACTTTGTTTGCATATATGAAAATGTATGACATTAAAAAACGATTAAATAAAATCAGTTTGTTAGGGATTTTTTTTTTGCATTTTCTTAACTTTTTTAGGGATAGGTCATTTTTTGGCAATTTTAGGTCATTTTGAGCATTTTTTACACTTTTCCGGAAGGCTGTGACATTATTTGTATTTGATTTAAGATTTTTATTATAATTCAGTATTTTTCCTTGTCAATACAATTTCTTGGAATTAAGTAGTTGTTTTGCTAACCACTACCCCTATTTTTCAAGGTATGAACCTAATGAACTTGCCCACTTCTACGAATTTTATTCAATTTCTTAGAGCTTATGCTAGCTTCTACCCTTGTTCTGATTGTTAACTGCAATTCAAAATTGCTGTAAAAGTGCACTGTGTAATTGAAATGGATTTTCTGCAATAAAAAGGTGCTGTCATATGTATATTTTTAATACTTTTCTTTTAATGTCTTGATGTTAAGTTAAATTTTATATAATTCAGTAACCAAGTGAGTACTTAATCTAATAAATAGTATTTTTACTGGTAATTCTTAACTTTTTATTTGCCATTTTTTTATTTTATTGGTCATTTTTTGCATTTCTTAGGTCATAATTGCATTTTTTACCAATTTATAGGTCATTAAATGCCTTGCCCTAATAATGACCCATAGCCTCTCCTTTGTAAGGAGTTATAGTAGCCTCACTATGATGGTTGTCCAGCGGTTCGCTTTGTTTCCCCCGCAGCTGTTATATATCTAATATTGTATTGTATTGTATTGTAAGCCTATGTTTTCCCTTTACAGAGATTTAGGCGCTCTTCCCATACAGGGAATAATTTGAACCATACTAATTTAGTTACACTTGTTTTCGTATAGATGTCATTTTGAGTGGTCCGTGGTCAGCGTTCCGCCTCATATTGACATCTAGGAAATCAAGGTAGTACTAGGACGGGAAACTTCTGTAAATTTTGCTTAGAGGCCTTTTCATTCAGGCTTAAGGATCTTTTACGAGCCTGAAAATCTTCAGACTCGGAACCCAGGGCTTGAAGTCCCTCCCGTAGGACTTGCTCCTTGGATATCTAACAAGTTATATAAAAATGAATATTTGTTTGTACTTTATGCTCGGCCGTACCGTTGATCCGATTCTTATGGGTCTTTTTGTAAAATGTTCAGGAGATTCTCAGGGTGAACATAGGCTATAAGAGAGTTGTGATACTCAACTCCTACACCCTTAAAAATCGCCCTTTGTAGTGGAAAACGTGAAAAAAGTAGCTGCCTAAACCATAACAAATGCACAAAATGAATGTACACAGAATTGAATATCTCAAAAAGCTCTAGAAAAAAGTCCGCGACAGCATATGTTTATCTCTTACAGATAACTCACAATTACCATTTTGTCTTTCATTGATGCCAAGAAGAAGTATGTAGATTCCTGTGCATGCATAGCAGCACATGGCGGGTAATCTTTTACGGATAACTCGCAGTAACGAATTTGACTTTCAGCTCATTTATGCCCGGGCAACACCGGGTAATCAGCACGGGGAATCTTAAAATAATTACGATATACATTATAATTATTTTTCATTTTACTTATTCAACTAATCATAAGAAGGACATTAATTTCTGTCTTTCAGCTCATTTATGCCAATAAGATCGGGATGAGTACATTCTCGGACAGCGCACGGGGTATCTAAAAATAACTACGGTATCAATTTTTGCCCTTACTTATTTAACTAAACATAAAACACATTGTATTCACGTAGACTTTCACGGCTGGAGCTGCTATGATGATCTTGAAGAAGATTTTCGGGCTTTGGCCGTGGTCGTGAGGCTTGTAGTTCCCCGACGTTTCGCCAAAGACTGCGTCCGGCATCCTCAAGACAACCCTTAAGGATGCCAGACGCAGTCTGGCGAAACGTCGGGGAACTACAAGCCTCACGACCACGGCCTACAGCCCGAAAATCTTCTTCAAGATCATCATAAAACACATTAATTTTCGTATTTTGAATTCATTTATGTCAAGAAGATGGGGATAAGTAGATTCCCGGGCAACGCCGGAAAATCAGCACGGCGTATCTAAAAAATATAAATGTATAATTATTTTTCCATTTACTAAACATAAAAGCACATTAATTTTCATTTATTTAGGCGTAGCAGCGCACGCCGGGTATTAACTAGTAATTAAATACGAAGATGCTGACTACCGTCACTATAATAATTTAGCGTGTTAACCATTGTCAAGCATGGTCGCGCGGCACCCGCTTTTATATAAACAAACAACCATCACAGTGAGGCGATTATACTAGACCAAGTTAATTTTAGTTACCTTATTTGCTCAGAGATGTCATGGATGGCATGCGGTCGACATACCGACCCAATAAGAGATCTAACAGGCAGCTATGACGTTGAGGTCACTAAATTTTGCTTAGAGGTCTCTCTATTCAAGCTTAAAAACGTTTTACGACTTTCTCCTTGGATTTTTTCGTTCTAAAAAATCCATCGACCTCGGCCGGGTTCGAACTTGCGACCCTCGGAACCAGAGGCAAGGAGCATAACCACTAGTCCACCGCGGCCGATCCCTATTCTTTTAACATCTATAATATTGCCTTGTAGGCGTGCTGCTTTGTCACGCAGCGGGCCAGGGTTCGATCCCCGGTCGGAACAGTTTTTCTGGGTGAGGTTATTGGGGTTTTTCCTCACCTGTAAGACAAATGTCAGGAAAACTTTAAGGTACAAACGGTCCCCGAAATCATATGGTCATCACAATCATCATCATTCATATTCATCTTAGATTAAGCTTAGGATTAAGGACTCTCCTGGCGCACCATTATCATCATCATCACCATCATATCATCGGGGCAACGTAACCCTACCTTCCAGGCGCCCCAATCTCAGAAGTGGATTACAAGTACGCATGCCAGGAGAGAACACTAGGAATGTCGAAAGACAACCTGGGGCATTTGCAAAAAAAAAAATGCTTTGTAGCAGACTTTTGGGTATTCCGTTTTTCTCCATTCTCTCTACGTGACCTAACCACCCTAGCCGTAAAGACTTTACATACCTTACAGTATCTCCATTATTTGTTCAATCTCTATAGTATGTCTTACTTTCCATACCTCATTTTCACAGATTATTTCATATATCCTTCTTATAATTTTTCTTTCAAATATTTTCGGGGAATTCTTTTTAATTCCCCAGATTGTCCTTTTTGGACATTTCTGGTGCTCTCTCCTGGCATTTGCGTAATTGTAACCTACTTCTGAGGTTGGGGTGCCTGGAAGGAGGGCTTACATTGTACCGATGATATGATGGGTGATGATGATGATACTGGTGCGCCAGGAGATTCCTTAATCCTAAACTTAATCTAAGATGAATATGAATGATGATTGCGATGGCCATATGATGTTCAGGGACCGTTTCGGCCTTAAAGTTTCTTGACATTGTCTTACAGGTGAGGAAAAACCCCGATAAAAACCTCACCCAGGAAACTATCCCGACCGGGAATCGAACCCGGGCCCGCTGCGTGACAAGGCAGCACGCTACCCCGAGACCACAGCGATGAACTTTTCGGTGAATTTCTATCTTCCTTATTCATAGCCGCGTACTATTGATCGTATTAAGGTCTAACAGTTTTAATGGTGACCTGATGAAATGAGTCTCGGTAATGAAATTCCAACCCAGAATTTGCTTCACAAGGGAACTGTCAACCATTGCATATACCTTCAAATTTCTCCCAGAGAAGTGTTGTGATGTACCACGGTCATGTTCAAAAAACATCTGTCGTTTTTAACTGCAACGCACAGATATCGAAGCCAGAATCCAGCAATGGCAATGAACTGTATGGAGCAGATGGACTCCCTGCTTGGTAAAAGCTGAGTGGATCGAGAGGGGAGACGGCGCGGACGGCAGATAGTGAGTGTTATCCAATACGCCAATTCAGCTATTGTATTACTTCCCTATAGCTTAAATGAGAGATTTGGTATTGCATTTTAGTGCGTTGCTGTTAGTCTTTGGATTTTAGAAAATCCAGCTGACATTACGATTGTCTAGAAAAGTGGGGGCCGTAATCGCCTACTACACCAAGGGTCTCCTATCTCCTTGTCCGCTCTTAGAGTGATCCCAACATAAACGCGAATTGTATCCTTTTGCCATTCGCACCACAATTGCCGTCACATTGACACGTGTGAAATATATAAAACATGCGATCGTTGAATGGGGTAGTTTACAGAACAGCTGGTGAGATTTTTCACTGAACTTGTGAAATACATTTAAAATAACTGTTACTTGACCAGTAGTAAAAGATTTGCCAGATTTGTGTTTTATAAATTTAGATGGCGACACAGTAACAGAAGACTCGACACCTTCAGCCATTTTGTTGCATTGATGCAATCAATGATAAACTGAAGGATGATTGAAATGCATCATCCACATGCAATAAACTGTTTTAACTTCTAAATAAGAGCAGCTTAATATAATATTTATATCAAATTAAACTGCGCAGGAAATTGGTTACAGCAAAAACAGTCGTGAAAGGTGAAACCGATTTAATGAAAAATAATTTTCGACAATCTGTTGGAACGCACTTCCTGTATCCAGTTCATTATCTGTTAAACAAGTGTGTCATCATCTGAAATGGGCTACTGGATTTTTTCCATCTATGATTTATGTCACACGTTGTTAAATGATACATTTTCAGTTTGTGTAATTCATGAATTATACATGGATTTGTTATTGTTTATCAGCTTGTTTGGAATTCTTAGAATTTAACCTATTTTGTACCTTGTCATCAACATATTCTTTAAGTGCTTGCCGGAGACTATCGACACCTTATTCTATTCTATAGTACTTCTACTCAAGGGCAGGTCTTTCACTGCAATCATAGCATTTCCATGATATGATTAGCAGCTTTACTAGGGAATTATAGGTGTGGTAGTTTCCTGTTCTTTTCCACACCGGTGAAGGATGATGATGACGATGATGGCAAGATATTTTTGGGGCACCGTTGGACCACAAGCTTCCTGATGTTATTCTTATAGGTGAGGAAAACCCCCGAAAAAACCTCGTCAAGGAGCCTGTTCCGACCGAGAATCGAATCCGGGCCCGCTGCATGACAAGGCAGCACGCTACCTCGAGACCACAGCGGTAGATTGTCTCCTTATATTGCCAACTAACCAACTCACTGACAATATCAAACCCGCAGATTCATGGCAGCGCGGACATAAGCCCTCCATACATCCCTATCTTGAGCTAATGTTTTCCAATCATCCCCTGTATAATCTTCTTACCTAAAATCATGGATAGTGTTATTCTCCCACCTCACTCTTGGTCTACCAAGTAGGCGTATTCCTTCTGGTTTTCCTACAAGAAGCTTCCATGCACATCTTTCATTCCCCATTCGTGCCACGTGTCCTGCTCATCGCAGTCTACGAAACTTAACTGTCGTTATATCTGGCTTCCTATACATAACATGTAGCTCACAATTGTGTAGTTTTCTCCATTCCTCCCTCTATTGGCTAAATAATGAAAATTTCTCGAAAAGTTCGAATCTATCAGTATGTTTAGTTCAGTAAAACACGGTGCCCCATTCAAACCTCCCACATTTTAATTAATCATTTGTTGTAACTGGTTTATGGAATGACATTATTAAACAATGGCTAAATACCCGGCGTAATAATAATAATAATAATAATAATAATAGCTTTATTTTACCTGGCAGAGTTAAGGCCTTAAGGCCTTGTCTACCACTCAACCAGGTTTAAAAAAAATACAAACAAAAAATAGTCTTAAATCTAAATTACAATATATATATAAACGATTACAAGTTATGAATACAATACAATTAATATTTATAATGTATTTTGATTTACTCTAAATTTAACGAATTAAATATATATGTACAATATATATAAAAAAAACAGGAAAAGATTAATGACATAGTATAAAATTAAATAAATAGAGAAAATTAATTATTAGACAACAGGTAACTGTATAAGCGTGACTTAAAGGTACCAAGTGTGCGGCAACCCCTGATATCTTGAGGAAGGAGATTCCAGGAGCGGGCAGAGGCTACTGTGAAGGAAGTAGAATAGGAGGAAGTGCTATGAAGAGGAATTGTTAGCAGACTGCTATCTTGTGATCTAGTGTCAATATTGTGGTAAGAGGATAACTTCTCAAATCTAGACGCCAGGTAAGTAGGGATGTAGGAATTCAGAAGCTTGAAAAGTAGTGAAAGAGAGTGCAATTTACGTCTGTCAGTAAGACGGAGCCAAGAGAGGTTATTAAAGTGTTCGGAAATGTGGTCATAACGGCGGATATTGAAAATGAATCGAACGCAAGCATTATGAACACGCTGCAGTCTCTGCGACAAGTCATAGTTTAGATCATTATATATAATGTCACAATAATCGAAGTGTGGTAACACAAGATTCTGCACAAGGATTTGTTTTAACGAAACTGGGAGAAAATTCTTTAAACGTCTAAGATAATGTAAGATGGAGAAAGTCTTTTTACATATGTGTTTCACTTGTGTTTGCCAGGTTAGATTTGCGTCTAGATGTAGTCCAAGATCTATTACTGGGCTGCTACGCCTAAATAAACAAAATGTGTTAATAAGTAAAAAAGAAAAAAATAGTTATAAATTTATATCTTAATTCTTTTCAGATACCTCATACAATTCAAAATGAAATAGACCAAATATTGCGGTTGCTAGAGTAATTTTTTAATTTCTGTTTTCAGGTAGTAAAGTCCCGCTTCTAATGGTCGGATTTAACTGATTTTTTATAAAACCCACCTCGGTTTATTTCAATAGCAGATACTGAATTTCGTTTTGAAACATCCAAAATTCCATTATATAATGTATTTCCACGTGTGAACATATAATTAGTTTTATGTCCACCGCTGTGGTCTCGAGGTAGCGTGCTGCCTTGTCACGCAGGGGGCCCGGGTTCGGTCCTCGGTCGGGAGCTTCCTGGATGAGGTTTTTATCGGAGTTTTTCCTCACGTGTAAGACAAATGTCAGCAAACTTTAAGGCTCAAACGGTCCCCGAACATCATATGGCCATCGCTATCATCATCATTCATATTCATCTTAGATTAAGCTTAGGATTAAGGACTCTCCTGGCGCACCACTATATCATCGGGGCAACGTAACCCCGCGTTACAGACGCACCAACCTCAGAAGTGGGTTACAAGTACGCCAATGCCAGGAGAGAACACCAGAATTGTCGATAAAGAACTGGGGCATTAAATAAAAAAACATCTAAGTTGTAATTATTAATTAAGTATATTACAGAATATTGCAGGATATACTCTGCTGGATAAGAAAAGGAATGAAGATATAAGAAAAGAACTAAATATTTTCAAACTTACAGACCGAATAATTAAATATAGGAACGACTGGAAATAATACATTGATAGAATGCCAGAAGACAGATTTCCAAAATTATTGCTAAATTACAAACCGCACGGAAGGAGAAATGTTGGTCGCCCACACAGAAGATGGTCTGAACAATTTTAACAATTCTAGCTTTCATGGAACCGAAACGAGACAGGCTTAATCCCTGGATGATGATGATGATGATTACAGAATATTTTCTTATGTTTTGAATATTATTATTTTCATTTACGAAGAAGACCAAGTATATTCTGAGGACATATGTTTAATTAAACGAAGGGAACTACTTTTTCGCGTACTTATTGCTTCTACATCGTACGTAGGTTTCCATTATCATCCATGCAAGTATTAGGCCGTGTGGCCTGTTACGGTCTCAAAGAGGAATTTTCCATCCAGGGTTTTTTTGGACGTCCCAGCGATCTTTTTCCTTGGGGGCAGTAGCGAAGTATGGCTTTTGGAATTCTATGAGACGGCATTCGTTGAAGATGGGCTTTCCAGTTGTTCTGATAGTTTTGTATATGGTGAAGAATGGGTCCTACATCCAACTCTTCCATAATTTCCTCATTTTTTATGGCCACACTTTGTGTAGCCTGCTGTATGGTGCATTAATCGCATCTCATTTGCTGTTATTCGTCTTTCATCTCTTCTTCGTATTGCCCATGCTTCACTACCATATCTTAAGTTGCAAGGGATAGTGACGTGCATTTCATCACCTCAACCTGCCCGTGGTGCAACCTGCTACAAATGAGGCTCTGAGGACCGAGTACTGGTGGTATAACCACATCACCTTAATGTAGAGGAAATGCTACATTAGTGGGAACCCCACAATAATACCCCTCTGGGCCAGCAACCCATTGGGTGGATTTCTCAATCTAGGTCTAGACCACGACCGCGGTTTTCCGATTATTTATTGTTTACATAACACCTATAAAAATGACTGAAAATTCACAGAATGTTTTATGAAACCATAGACATGATTCAGACATTTGTTTTAGGAATTAACAGCCGTAGATTTTCAGTTTTTTATGGTTGTTATGGAAACAATAAATAATCGGAAAACCACGGTCGTAGTTTAGACTTCGGTTGAGAGATCCACCCATTGGGTTTTCATGTTTGAAACGTCGGTTTCCATAACCAACGAAAAGAGAGAAGGTCACATGATTTTGTTTTGATGAGATCACTCTAAGTATGTAGTGAAATCACTTAGTGATTGCAAGAACCGCACGTAAGAAGATCATTCTCGCTAAACTGAGACATGAAGCAAATTTGATTGATCTGCAATGAAGTTGAGGTTTGCAAAAGAAGTAATATCAACCCGAGAACAAGGACAGAAGAGAACAATGTGTAACACTTGGCATTCCTTCACATGCATCACGTAGGAGTGAAACCCGGATACACATTACTGCTTTAAACATATTATTCCATTCATGAACGTTCCATAACACACATCAACATTATATAATTCGAACTCTACAAAATTCCTTAGCTATAATCATTACAAAACTAAATATAATGAAGAAGAATAGGTATTGCATATATTCCAGGAGTCAACATTTTCCTATCAACAGTTATCTTCCTTTTGAAGATCCAGGCCAGTGTTGCCAATTTATCTACCTTATAGCTATATCTGGCCATTTCAAAAACGAAACTAGTTTCAAATTTGAGAAAAAGTCACTAATAGCTTTTCTGGTCATTTGCTGCCTTTTCTTTAGCCATTTCAAGTCATTTTATTACTATTTGATTATATTGTATAAATTTTGTAATAACAGCGGATGGAGGTTGATAGATTTTACGACTACAAATATAAATTAAGCAAAAAGAGTACGTTCATTCCAAAGAAACGTGGACATAATCTGTGATCCCACTACAGGCCTCAGGAGACCCTTGGGGTAGTAGGAGGTTAAGGCTCCCACTTTTTCTAGACAATCGGCACTTGATGTCAGCCGGGTTGTCAGTCCTGCGTGACGGCCGTCTTTACCCCCAGAACAAGCGTCTGGTACTCATTTCCGTTAGAGGCTGAGTCGATCCCAGGGCCATAGTGCCGCCAGAAGGAATTGGGTCAGTTTAAAAATCCTGACCCCACCGGGACTTGAACTCTCGACCTTAGTATTACTATTAAACCATTACTACAGTAAAACTTGTTCAAAGTGGAATCGCATGGGACCATTTTTTTTTTTCCATATTAGACAACATTCCGCATTATAAAAAAATTATTAACCAATCTTAGATTGTAGAACACCGCACATGTATTTTTATGTATCCTGAATTAATATTGTATATCGTCAGCATTAAAAATGTCTCTTAGGCGCGTATCCTGAAATTAAAGCATGCAGTTTCGGTTTCCGCTCACTAACTACACTTTCGTCCACATCCTTTGATTACCCGCAAATTTCATTCCACACTACATTGTGTCGTCTTTTAAAACTGTCCACAAACCAACCAGAAGATGTCTTGAAATCGCTACTCCCTACGGATATAGTAACACTAGAACCTGACTTTCGAGCATCGGTCGGGATATAGATGTAAAATACTCCACCTCGTTGATTTCTACATTCTTCGTTATTTCTCCCTTTTCATTTGACCATTTCCTTGCGTCCATTCATTCATAATTTATCTTTGTGTTTTAAAATCTCATAAACTTGGGTTCTTTGCACATTTAAATTTAGTCATTATTTCGCGTACTGAGAGTTAGTTTTTTATTTATCTTCACTCACTTTCACTTTTTCGTTTAATGACAATGATACATACGATTTAGCCATCTTTATTCCGTAAATTCAGACGCTACCTGTGAAAGATACGTACACAATCGGTCTCAGGTCTTAAACTAATTTAAGATTTTACAGTGCACTGGTTATTTGTAATACAGATGCCACACGCCAAATATTTGTTAAACGAACACGTATTTCGCAAAACGGGTGTGCAGTGAGGTCGAAAAAAATCCAGATAACCTACAGGTAGAAACTCTACTTTAACCGGCGCGGCTACAGGAATCATCACTTATTGTTTGTTATTTGCCTTTACGGGAAATCAATGAAGTGGAAACTAATTTATTTCTCTCTATTTTTCCGCCTTATATACATTTTCTTTCATGAATTGTGTAGATATGTCCTTCGTTTCCGCGTTTGACAGATTCCGTTTTATACAAAATAAATACACGTAAGATTATTATTAATTCGCTGGGACCAATAAATTTGTTCACATTGAACAGATTTCTGTATTATTTACGTTCCGGATTAAACAAGTTTTACTGTATTTTTATTACTATTACTATTTTTATAGTCAGGCATTGTATTAATGCAGAACAGGCTCAAGTCTACATATATATACACACACACAAGGGAAGCAGATAGTGGTTCAGATCACCACTGAGTGAGAGTAAGATAAACAATAACCCCATAGAAATAGAATTTCTGGTGAGAAGAATAAAAATATAACTTAGATAAACTTAAAAGGAAAATAAATTAAAGGTTCGTTTTAATTCAGAATTACACAATCTCTCGTATTTCTTAAAATAGATTGTATATTCATAATTTAATCATTATATTGTAATTACATCAGTTCCAATAGAGTAAAAGCAAACATGTGGACAAAGTTACACTTCAGAGGTACAGATTAGCAAGTCCATTTCTTAAGATTTAAAATACAGCTTCATTCCGGATAAAAGTTTCATTTTAGCCATGTTTAGGAATCAGTTTTAGCTACTTTTTCTCACTGGGTGTTGACAACCCTGATCCAGGCACTCATGACACTTCCAATGTATTCAAGCAATGTGTTCTCGGCCTTTCTCTTAGTCCTCCAAACCATTTCGATTCATTATTCATTGTAAGGGGTAGTGACGTGTGTATAACCTCTCCTACCCAATTCTCATCCTCACCTTCTCGTGGTACCTGTTTTCACAAACGAGACTCTGAGGACCGAGTCACGGCGGTATAACCGTTCCATCAGGTACTGACTAATTGCGGTATCCTAATGTCTGTCCAGAGACTAAAAGGTAGCAGCCCTACCACTGGACTACTTAGCGTCGGGCCAGTAACCTGTCCTAAGGAACTTCAAAACTACTTTCAAGTCTCAACACGAAAAAAGCCAGAAGGAATTGAAATATGACGACCATAAAGTGTATAAAACACTGGCTCTTCCAACTCTTTTGTATGGTAGCGAAGTATGGACGTTGAAACAGAAGGATATACAGAGACTTAGATCTGCTGAAATGAGATATCTTCGGAGGACTGCAGGATACACACTACTAGATCACAAAAAAAATGAAGACATCTTAGAAGAATTACACATGGAATCTTTAGAAAACAAAATTTCTGATTATAAGTCAAGATGGATACAACATGTTCATCGAATGGAAGATCACAGAATACCCAAACTAATGTTAAGATATCAACCTGCAGGAAGAAGAAGACCAGGACGTCCACTCAAAAGACTTCTGGATGGTGTTTCTCTTGAGGCCGAAACAGGTCAACAAATGGCCTAAATTCGTGAATGTAATATGATGATGATGATTTATTTCATTCTCTCACTCCCACCTCTCTTTCTAACTATCTATCTATCTATCTATCTATCTCTAAGCCCCGAGTGACATATAGCATGTAAAAAGTACCTATAAGGTGAGAGGTTACGCTAATTTTAATGGAATGCAATATTATAAAGTGGATTATTCCATTGGTTTACTAGATTAACGAGGCATAAAGTATTCCCTAAATGCGAATATATACGCACTTAAATTTAACAAATATGCAAAGATTGACAAACAATGGACAAGAATAACATTGACGTATTCAGGCAACACTCCCATGCATATGACCTCAGTCTGATTCATCCAGCAAACTCCCTTCTCCAATACGTTCCAACAGTGATTAATTTCTGGAAGTGGAAGAACGCACTTTTAAAATGCATTCAAACGTGTATACTTCTTAAGGCACGAATTGTCTCCCAATAAATTAATTCACTCATCCCCGGGAAAAAAGACAATTTTTGCAATTTTATAATTTTCTTAATGGATACAAATTAAATCAATTGTCTTAATTTCTAGACTATTTACCAGATTCATTTTTACCCAAGTAAATCACCTATTAGCAATAGCATTGGTTCTCCTTATTCTAAGTTATTTATGCCGCTTCATGCGGTAACAACAAGACAATTCTTCATTTTATTAGCTATAATACACAACTGTATCAGAAAAGTCTAAAAGGGACAAAGTATGCTGGAAAAATGAAGACATATCGACCTATATTGTTTGTTCTTCATTTTATTAGCTATAATAGACAACTGTATCAGAAAAGTCTAAAAGGGACAAAGTTTGCTGGAAAAATGAAGACATATCGACCTATATTGTTTGTTCTTCATTTTATTAGCTATAATAGACAACTGTATCAGAAAAGTCTAAAAGGGACAAAGTTTGCTGGAAAAATGAAGACATATCGACCTATATTGTTTGTTCCGATTGAGGGTCTTTCCACTTTTCAGCGGTTGCCCTTTTACCAGCCGGCTGCTGGCTCTTCACATCCACATGTGTCAATCACAGAGGTAGATGATCAACAGCCAGTGTAGGGGTGACATGTGGTCAGCATGTCGAGTCCCCCAGCCGTTATAGCTGGTTCCTCAACCTGGAACTGCTACTTATTGTAGCTACCCAATTGCCTCACGATGCTGGGTGGGCACCGGTCCCATACTGGCCGAAACACCACGAGAAAATGTCTTCCCCCATGGGGACTCGAACCAGCGCAAGTCCCGTAGCTCTGCGCCAAGGCTTCCTGCCTTAACCGCTCGGCTACGGCGCGGGACGATGACGACACAACAGGAAAATACCCAATATGTATGGTGGTATGTTGAGTGTGGTAAATCACCAGTAACTGTTCAGCGAAATTTCCGCCGGCAATATGGAAGAGATCCTCCATTCAAATCATCCATAATTAGCTGGGCAGAGAAGTTTCTAGCGATTGGCAGTGTAATGGATTGCCATGGAGTGGACGACCAGGTGTGAGCCAAGAAACTATCGACAATGTGCAACTTGCATTTCAACTCAGGCCTCAAAAATCGGTTCGTCGTGCTTCACGGGAACTGCATTTACCAAAATCAACCATTCATAAAGTCCTCCACAAACGGCTGCAAATTACGCAAGTGTCGCTGTCAACTGACTTCCCTCGGAGTGCGGAATTTGCTGATTCCATGTTGAATGCAATTGACGAAGACAATGAGTACCTGCAGAGGGCGATGTTCTCTGATGAAGCTATGTCTTTGTGTCTAGACATGTTAACCAAAATAACATTCGGATATGGGGTACTGGTGATTTACCAGACTCAACATACCACCACACACATTGGGTATTTTCCTGTTGTGACGTCATTGTCATTTAAATCACAATCTGCAACAAATGTAAACAAAACTTTGAGAGATGTAGAATACGTTGCAAAAAACCGCATGTCTCTGTCTCAAATAGTTTGCGAGGTTAGTTGCGTTGTTTTGGTAGCAGGACTTTGTGGACACGCTGTATAACGTGCACTAGCATTATGAACTCGTTGCAGTCTTTGTCCGAATGTCGGTTAAGAGGGCGTTAGGGCAGTAGATGGTTAAGTAGAACCTCAAGGCTTAAACCATTGAGTGAATTTTTTTTTTTAATAACACTGGTCAACCTGATTTTTGTCTCATGAGTAGCAATAGTTGTACCTAATGCAGTTTTTTATCGTGTTTTCAAATATGTTTTCGGAATTTCTCCATCGCCCATAGTTTTTTATTTCAATTTCAATTAATGGATTTAAATAATTATTCTTTCAATAAACGTTTTTCGTCCACATGTCCATTATAAAAATGAGCTAACTCAGGAGATTTCAGCTATGGAAAAGAGATATCAAGGCAAATGGAATCCTAATATTCTGGCCGATTATTGCTGGGCCATCAAGAGGGATGTTCCACATGCGAAAAATAGCAGAAAATCATTTCTTACTTTCTAGGTGAGTCCGAATGTTCGAATATTGTGTAGTTACGAATGTAGAAAATATTAAAATGTTTGAAATTATAGAAACTTTGCGTGATGGAGAAAACTCGATATCATATTTGAATTCAGGAGAAAAAATACTACCAGAATCACATATTTTTCTTTCTGAGACAAAAAAAATGTGTTGCTCAGTGTAATATTGAAGTTTGGTGTTAGGATGTCTACAGGCACATACGGGTAAAAGAGGGCATCTGTGTGCGATACTAGAAACAGAAATAAATGTACTCAGCGCTTACCGGTTTTTTGTTGAGGAAGATAAAATTCTAATGTAGCAGATAATTATAGGAAGAAGATTTCTATCTAACGGACAATATACATAAAAACATCACCACTCAGATGTAGAATTAAAAAGTTTGCCAAGCGTATATAAAAACTGATTTCGTAACATGAGGAAATAATTATGTCCACATCTTTCAACGTACAGTAGTGGGGTGTAAAGGAACTCCTGGTTTTTAACGAGAACCAAACACGCGATCCAGGAGTGATGTCATGCAAGAAACAAGAAAAATGCAGAGTTCTGACTTAAAAATACAAGCAGGCTCCAGTTACACGGCGACCCATTTGGATTGTTTAAAAATAAAGGCATTACTATTCCCTAAATTAGAATTTCTCTAACATGTTATAGCTTTTCATGTCACCCTTAACTTGTCGAACACTAATTGGATGCTTATCGTAAGTAAACACGAGTGATTTATCTAGAGGATTTGGTGGTCCAAGAGCTGATGACACATTTTTGAGGTGTTTTGCCCAGGTTCAAATAATAAGAAAAAACAGTGCTATTACGATGGGTGCATCTGGAATGGTGATTCAGGTAGAGGCCTCGCGGTTATTTCGCTACTGCGCAGCATGACATTTGCAAAAAAAAAAACCGAAAAATATATTTTGTGTAATTTGAATTTTTTATTTGTTATTTCAGTAGCTATATAATCCAGAAGTCCACCGCTGTGGTCTCGAGGTAGCGTGCTGGCTTGTCACGCAGCGGGCCCTGGTTCGATCCGCGGTCGGAGCAGTTTTTCTGAGTGATGTTTTTATCGGGGCTTTTCCTCATCTGTAAGACAAATGTCAGGAAAACTTTAAGGCCCAAACGGTCCCCGAAATCATATAGCCATCATTCTTATCATTATCATCCTTACCATTATCATCATCATCCTTCACCGGTGTGGAAAGTAACGGGAAGCTACCACACCTACACAATTCCCTAGTAAAGCTGCAAGCATAGCATGAAAATGCTATGATTGCAGTGAAGGACCTGCCTTCGGGCAGAATTACTATGGATGGATGGATAATCCAGAAATAATACACCAGACTATTTCTTGAGTTTTAAAGTATGACCTGACCCCTCCGAATTTATTTAATTAAAATACCCAAAAGAATATACTTAGGGCATTCTAAAATTTTTATGGCATATTTAATCATTAATTTTAAAAATACATATTAATCGCCAGACGATTTGAACGGTTCATAACAACCCCCAGACGTCTGCTGGCAGCAGGCGGGGCCCCTGGCTCCTCGGGCTGTGATTGGTCGCTCTAAGACCAGGTGACCACTGTTTACCGCGTAACTCGAACTCAGCATACACAACAGAGTATTTTGGAATAGTTAACTTTTAATTACCGAGGGGACAGCGAAGCAACCCAAGACGATGAAGATGTCTTACCGCACTGTGAAGACGATCTGTCACACGATGAAAGCAGTAAAAAGGAAGAATAATATAAATGCATCACCTTTATAAATGTATTTAAACGATGATAAAATTGCACAGTTGGTCAAAAAACATTCAAGACTAAAAGTCTATAAAACACTGGCTCTTTTGTATGGTAGCGAAGTATGGACAATGAAACAGAAGGATATACAGAGACTTAGATCTGCTGAAATGAGATACCTTTGGAGGACTGCAGGATACACACTACAAAAAAAAAATGAAGACATCTTGGAATAATTACACATGGAACCTTTAGAAAACAAAATGTCTGATTATAAATCAAGATGGATGCAATATGTTCATCGAATGGAAGATCACAGATTACCCAAACAAATGTTAAGATATCAACCTGCAGGAAGAAGAAGGCCAGGACGTCCACTCAAAAGACTTTTGGATAGTGTTTCTCTTGAGGCCGAAACAGGTCAACAAATGGCCTAAATTCGTGAATGTGCTATGATGATAAAATCAATATTTTCGTAAACTGTAATATAGATATTATTTTAATAAAAATTTAGTGTACAAAAATATTTAAGGTCGTACCACAGATACCTCAGATAATGCTTCGTTTAGCAAGTCTATATTTCGCAACAAATTTAATAACGCGTTCATCAGAGAAAAAAATGAGTTTATAAAATACTCGTTATTTTTTATTGAAAAAGATAAGGATATAGGTACTTTTTATTCAATGCCACCAGTATGTAATTTCGGCATAGTAACATTGAAGACCACCTTATATATGAAGAGGACGACGAAGAAGAAGAAGAAGAAGAAGAAAGTTCAGATGACGATTTTCAGGGATTTTAAAGATCAGAACGATTTTATAAATTAAGATTTTTTTTAGTCTGGCTTTGCAATCTAGTAATAAAAATGGTAAAAAGGTTAATTGCTTAAAAATGATACAATATGGAAATTAACACGAATAAGACAAAATGCTTAACAATATCAAAAGAATCAGTAAGATGCAAATTAGAAGTGGAAAGAAAAATTATAGAACAAGTGTCAGAATTTTATTATTTAGGTGTATTAATAACAAACACTAAAAATTTAATAAAAGAAGTAGAGAAACAAGCTGATAAAGCAGCACAAATATCAGGATATATGAAAGATTTAATCTGGCGCAACAAACATATGTCAATAGAAAGCAAAACCCGCATATACAAAACGATAGTTCGACCAGTTATCGTATATGGAGCAGAAACTAGGGCTGATACAACAAAAACTAAACAAATAATAAGCACATGTGAAATGAAAATCTTAAGAACTATTCAGGGGAAAACATTATTTGATAAAATACACAACACAGAAATTAGGGACAAATGTCATATTCAAGACATAACCAAATGTATTATAGATAGACAAAAATATTGGAAGGGTCATATAGAAAGAATGGAAGAAAACCGGCTTGCAAAAAGAGCTAAAGAAGATAGACCAATGGACGGGAGAAGAACAATAGGAAGACCAGACAAGAGATGGATAGACAGTGGATGCACATCCAATACGTCTTTCTCCGAGGAGTGATTTTGGAAATAAACAGGATGAAAAACCTACAAATTTAAGAAGAAGAAGCAGCTTAAAATTAAGGTGCGTCTTATAGTCCGTAAAATAGGGTACTATCTGAACCAACTGTTCGCCACTGTAATAGAGATATTAACTATGCAGATGAATTGGACCTCATTCAGGATTTGATAAGGATCAAAGACATAGATGGAGGTAGCACTGAACACACGAATTAATTTATTAGTCATTGATGATAATTTTTAAAAAAAACTAATGAAGTGTGGGTCAAATTGTTTGAGAAGATGCACACACGTCATGGGATGGCCGTGAACCTACGACTAATGAATTATGTAGAGGTTGATTTCTTCTCAACTCACTGACACACTTTCCCTGCACTATGTACAGTCAATACTAGCAATTCTGCAGTCGAGCGGAACTCTACAATTCATCGATACCGTTTCCAGTAACACACAAAAATGTTCCATAAAACGTGTAAACGACAATTTCTTTATATCTACACTAGCGTCCGCTGCTACGCCTAAATAAATAAAAAAATAATGTGATTTTATGTTTAATTGAATAAGTGAAAAGAAAAATAAGTATAAATTTATATCATTATTTTTAGATACCCCGTGCTGATTACCCGTTGCCCGGGAATCTACTTATCCCGAACTACTTGGCATAAATGAGCTGAAAGACGAAAATTAACGTGTTTTTATGTTTAGTTAAATAACCGAAGGAAAACATTTATATCATAATTATTTTTATATATCCCGTGCTGATTACCCGGCGTTGTCCGGGAATCTACATAAGCCGATTTTCTTGGCATAAATGAGCTAAAAGTTGAAAAAAATGTGTTTTATGTCTAGTTAAATAAGTAAGAGGAAAAATAATCAAATGTATACCGTAATTATTTTAAGATACCCAGTGCTGATTATCCGGTGTTGCCCGGGAATCTACTTATCCCGATCTGCTTGAAAAAAATGAGCTTAAAGACAAAATTCGTTATTGTGAGTTATCCGTAAAAAAAATATATCCGCCATGAGCTGCTGCGTTTGCCTGAAAATCTACTTACCTCGATATTCTTGGCATCAATTAAAGACAAAAATGATAATTGTGAGTTATTCGTAAAAGATAAACACATGCTGTCGTGAACTTATTTGCAGAGTTCTTTTTTTTAGATATTTAATTATATGTACATTAATTTTGTGTATGTGTTATGATGTAGGTAGCCTAAGCCATTAAAGCGTCCAAAAAAATACTTTCTTCGCGTTTTTTTACTAAAGAGTGATTTTTGGGGGTGATGGGGTTGTGTATTACAACTCTCTTAAGGCCTATAACCTTCCCGGGAAACTCCTGAACGTTTTGCAAAAAGCCCCATCACAATCGCATGAACGGTATGGCAGCGCATAAAATACGAACAAACATTCATTCATTCATTTTTATACACTAGATGATATTTTATATTAATAAGAAAAACACTATTTGTAAGAAAGCTTTTTCTTACACTTTCATTGGAATCCTGATGTCCGGAGCAATTACCAATAAGAAAGTTATCATCATCATGGATTTATTTAGCATTAGGTCGTACAAGCACGTTCCTACATTTTATGTATTTTTTCTATATTCTTCTAGTATCTGCATTGTGAATTATGTAAGGGAATAATAATTGTAATTGGTGATTATTTCAATGGATTTTAGATCTTCTTCTTCTTCTTCCAAGCAAGTCTTGATGCATTTTGTATTCAGAGTTTTCTTGGACGGTCCAGAGATCTCTTCCCTGTTGGACAATAACGAAGCATGCCCTTGGGAACTCTACTGAACTCATTTGTCGCAAATGATTCATCCAGTTGTTCTGGTATCTATGTATGTATTCAATGACCGGTTCTAAACATAGTTCCTTCGAAGTATCGTCATTGCGTTTGTGATCCATTTCGTATATCCTGCTGTATATCTCATGAATCTCATTTCACTAGAAGTTATCCTGCTCTCTTCTCCTTTCCTCAAAGTTCATGCCTCACTGCCGTAGCAAAGTGCAGATCTTGCTAAGATTTTGTATAACCGTAGTCGTATCTCTCTGGACTAGCGAAGGTTTCATTACTGAATTTATTATTCCCATCGTTTTATTAAAACTAATGATATCCAAGGTAGGTACATGAATTTACTCTTTCCAGTATTTTTGAGTCTACACAAATTTTGCTACGTATAGGATATTTTTCTTGAAAAGGCACTACTTTTGTTTTTTTCTGCATTGATTTTCATGTTCTATTTGATGGTTATTTTGTTAAAATTATGTACTGAACATTGTAATTCGTATATATTGTGATTTCGATTTCAGATCTATATGTGAACATGCTGATGGAGCTAAATGACAAGTGCGAGGATTATGGAATGAAGATAAACATAAATAAGACGAAGACCATGATTATAGGAAAGAAACCAAGGAAGATAAACATGATGAATAAAGATGAGGCCATTGAGCAAGTGGAGAGCTTCAATACTTGGGTTGTACTATCAGTAGTAACATGAACTGCGGTCAAGAAGTAAAGCAGAGGATAGCAATGGCAAAAGAAGCTTTTAACAAGAAGAGAGCATTTTCTGCGGACCTTTGACAAAAGAATTACGGAAGAGGCTAGTGAAGTGCTTTGTGTGGAGTGTAGCATTGTATGGTGCAGAGACTTGCGACATTACGACGGAATGAGGAAAAGCGACTGGAAGCTTTTGAGATGTGGATATGGAGAAGAATGGAACGTATATAATGGACAGACAAAGTAAGAAAATAAAGATGTGCTAGACAGAGTGGGTGAAAAAAGAACAATGCTGGAACTCATAAAGAAGAGGAAAATAAATTGGATTGGCCACTGGCTAAGGAGAAACTGCCTGCTGAAGGATGCTCTAGAAGGAATGGTCAGCGGAAAGAAAGTTAGAGGCAGAAAAAGACATCAGACGATAATAGACAATATTAAAATAAATTTTTTGTATGCTGATGAAAAAAAGGAAAGCTAAGTTAAGGAAAGAGTGGAGAATGCTGAGTTTGCAGTGAAAGACCTGCTCTTGGGCAGAACACTATGAATGAATGTAAATATATATTTTTTTGGAATTCTTCCTTTCTTTCTGCTCAATTCTGACTGTGTACACTAAGAATGTAAACGTCCTCGATAAAATCCTCCACAACATCTACGTGTTGCGTGTCCCTCGATCTATTAAGAAATACTATTCTTACATAATTAATATTGTTTGTTACCAAAGAGCTCACATTAGAATGCATTATCTCGTTAAAAATGCATATTATTTGTGATGACTATTTAACTCATGCCCCAAATGGGAGACAATCACGTTTCAATGAGTTTTTATTTACAACCAATCACAGTCGTGTTTCGCCTAAAATTTACCAACTAAAGTTTATCATAACAAAGAAATCACCTCCTTTTTAACATTCTGAATAAGTCATAGCATTATTTTGCAGTGACTGACCCTCTAAGAAATACGGCTACCAGATTGTATATATAGTGCATGAATGTCAACACATAGCGCATGCGGGAGTTAATATAAACACATTTGTAGCAATTGATTATACCACAAAAAAAAAACACTGTTTGCACTTTCTTAAATGTATTTTTTTTTTTCCAGAAAAAAATATAATTGTCATATTTACATCATAGGACATCAGAAATTAATTAATACACAGTTTGACGTGTTTCATTTTTTCTCCACTAGAATGCATTCTTACAATATTGCGTTCCTTTGGCAATAAATAATATGATCTGGTTGCAGTGATTTACAAAAGAAGCAAATGAAGCGTACCAATCGTTTCTAATTTGTTTTCAAACATCGCCGTTTACATTAGATATATAAATATTTTTAAATAACTATAGTTAAATAATGATTTGTGAGTAAACAGCTTAATTTTATTCGTTAAACAGTCCTAACAAATGTCACTCTTGATTTCCAAATTCTCTAGATAAACTCACTCCTCACTTCGTGAGTCGTGAATGTATCGATAATTTGGAAATCACCCGTGGCGTTACTTATGATAAACAGTTCTTGTATCTCACAAGGGAACTGTCAACTATTGCATGCCGAAACCTACCTTGAAATATCTTTCAGATAAACGTTATGATGTACAAAGACCGTGTCAAAAAAAATGTATCTGCTGCTTTTAACTCCAAGGTACTAAAACTCAGCGCCATCTCTCATTTCAATTATAGGGAAGTAATACAACTCCTGAATTGGTAGATTGGATAACCCTAAAATAAAATAAGTTAAATATATCTTCTTAGGTAAAATCCGTCGTCCTCAACTTATAAAATATGTACTCTTTATGCCTGTAGGCCTTTCAGAACATCCGTTCCATCTTCAGAAGGTCCCTCTTCGCTACAACATCCAGTATGATTGTTGATGTTGCTGGTCGTATGTGGTGTCGTGTCACGAACGGGGATCGTTCAAGCCTTGAACGATTGAAGGATCCAGTGTGTCCGAGATAGGTTATCAGTAGAGATCCGTGCAAGTGGTTTTATTTTTGGGGAATATTCGTTTTAAAATTTCAAGATTTCGATATTATTGGGAATTTGGCGGTGTTATTCTAAATAAAATGTAAATTTGAGTCTTTTTAATTCTAGTGCAGTATATTAAACACAATAAGAATGATATATCCTGTAGTTTAAGGTCAACTTTTAGCTTGTACAATTGATACTGATTTTAATACAATTAAAATTCATATATTTTTAATCCTAGTCACTAATTTGCAAGCAAAATTTATATTTTAAGAAAAAGCAACCATGGCGAGTATCTCTGCATTCTCTGGTGTCAATCTTCGCCTTCGATCACCCACAACACGATACCAAGAAATAGATCTTTCTGAGTCCATATTTGAAGTTGGATATCAGATGGCTTCAAGAGACGTCTTGACAAGTCGGTATACTCTTTCCTCAAAGAGCAAATAATTTTGCAAATATCTACATAGAATTCATATAGCGAAAAAAAAAACTTAAAATCTATGGACAGACCATATTTAAGCATTAAAAGGACAGAAAATATTACCTCTATGTTGTGAACTTTGCAAGAGTGCATGGAGAAAGCAGATATGGCAGTTAAAAATAAGATGGAATCCGAAAACAGTGCTTAAAAATGCATTATGAAAATCTCGGGAATAGAACAAAAAAATCTCCGGAATTCTAAATATCGGTGTTTTTTCTCGATTCATAATCTTTTTTTTTAGGTTATGGGAAGTGGAGTTATGAAATGATACAAGAAAATGACAAAATTAGAGCATTTCGCGTTATCGCGACTCGCGAATTTCACGGATCTCTAGTTATCAGCTTATCACTTATCATTGAACCATTATCATAGTAATTCTGCCCGAGGGCAGATCTTTCACTGCAATCATAGCATTTTCATGCTATGCTTTGCAGCTTTACTAGGGAATAATAGGTGTGGTAGCTTCCCGTTGCTTCATTAAACCGTAAGTGTGGATAAATTTACCTAGGACAATTGTCTCAGAGGCAGATTATCAACAAATGACACGTGTGGATAAAATGGACAACTGTTTTCTGTTTTGAACAACTTTTTTTAAAGAGTTACAGAAACTGTGTCAACGAATTCTTGGAAGATTTCTAAATTTCCTAAATGTTTTTATCAAGTTTTCTCTTTATTTGACAAAAAGTCGCGGAATTATACACAATGGATTGATTACGAAAGTTATGGCTAGTGGACTAGGAAAACAATGGTTTAGGAAAGCTTCCACATTTGTTTGTATTGTCCTCAAGTTATGGAAACAGGATCTTCATTTTAAACTGTTCAATTCACGAGATCTTGAAACGAGCGGAACGAAACAAGTATTACGTTCCTGTTACTGTACATTCCATTTTGAGACCGATCAAGCATGAACACAAGTTGAATAAAAATTCTAAAATTGTCATCATTTAAAAATGAAAACATATCTTTACTAGCTAAAACCCGGCGTGCGTTGCTACGCCTAAATAAATGAAATATTAAAGGTTAATTAAATTATATGGTATACGCTGAGGCGAACCGAACATGGCGGTTGCTGGTCAGTTTTTAATTTCGGATTTCAAGTAAACCTCCATTTCTAATATTGTCGGATGTCACTCATTTTTGGATAATACCTACCTCGATTTATTTTAATAGGATATACCGAGTTTCGTTGTGAAACATCGAAAATTGTGACCGCTAAAGGATTTTTATTTTTTCACTAAAGGTGAACTCATACACCTAATGGTTTTAGAGGCTCAAATTGTGAATCTAAACCATCGAGGGACCCAATCAGACACACACAAAATTTCATCAAAATCGATCCAGTGTTTTTAGAAGAAGTAGAGTGTCAAACACACGTACAGAAGAATTATAGGCCGGGTGGGAGATGGCCAACTTTTCATTTACCCACTTTAAACAGCACCCTAATTGCAAGTAATATTAATAAAATAGCAATTAAATGTATTTACTTGCGAAGAAGTAATTGTAATTTCTTTATTTTACTCGTAAATATGAAAATAAAGTGGGACTATTTCCTGTCATGATCACAAGGGTTACAACAGTTCTTATTTCTAACCAGCGATAAACCACCGATTATCACACTTTTAACCAGCGATATATCACCGATGACCACCGATAAACCCACTGCTAAAGCATATCTGTGGTTTCAACAAATTATGTCCGAATTTATCTTTTACTTATTTAACCGCGTAAAATAATAAAGAGGACTGGAATTCACATAGGTTAGAGTAATTGATTTAGGTTAGGTTAGCTTTTAGGTTCCTTGCATTTTAAATGTGATTTGATACGTAAAATAAATTACTTTATCATAATTGTTATTCTATGAACATTCAACATGTCTGACAGTTACAACTTAAAATCATATTTCCACTTGTACATTTTATGATGTGTTATCATAATTTGACGATGGTTACCTCTCTCGCTGATAAATGGTATCATTAACCGTTTCTAATACTTTAAATTACATCAAAAATGGCTTAAGTCGCGTAAGTAAAAATCGGGTCTTGTACAACCCCACCGAATTATATAGGATAAAGATAAAGTACGCCTATAATAAATAGATGAAATAGAAAAAGATATATAATTTATTTTTAATATAGTAGCATGTTTCTTTAAAAATGTAACGTCTTCACATGCACACACACACACGTGTCTATGCGTATGAGAGTGATACCCCCCCAGGAGGTAAACAGAAAAACGAGAGGGACAGTGCCTCTGTTAAGCCAAGAATCAAGTAAAAAATAACACAAACCATGATTTGAGGGAAATAAATTATACAGATGATTGAAAGACATATGCTCAGAGTAGATATGTTAAATATGGTGTTTCAGCTCTAGGGCAGGTCTTTCATTGCAATCATAGCATTTTCATGCTATGCTTTGCAGCTTTACTAGGGAATTATATAGTTCAGTTCTGGCTTCTGTAGCCGCATTTGAGGGATCAATGTTGTATGGTGCAGTAAGAAGGGAGGGTGAGTTGCAGGTGCTGCCAGTAACTACACTCAGTTTTCAAAACATAATAGTTACTACACGTTGAATTGTTTTATCTACTAGTTCTGTGTTAGTGAATACTTACATTTTCTCATGTATTTGGAGAGTTCATTATAGAATAGTGTTGTTTTTATAACTATTTTATTATAACTATTTTATTATTATTATTAATAAAATTTACAAAGAACACAATATCTGGCAATAAATAACAATGAAAGAGAAAATTTAATATTGGAAGAAGGAATCCAAATAAAGCAAGTGAAACAAACTAAATATTTGGGAATAATTATGGATAACATTGAAGGTATAGGCAAAGAGAACATAAAACATAGAATTGAGTAGCAAAATAATATCATCGTTAAATTCCATATGCTGGGATAAGCATATTTGGAAAGACACAAAAAAATATATTGGTAAAACGTTGGTGGAATCTGTTGCAATGTACGGAAGTGAGGCATGGACAATCAATAAGTACTACAAGAATAGACTAATAGCTCTAGAAATGGATTATTTACGAAGAAGTGCCAGAAAGTCTAAATTAGAACATGTCACAAATAAGGAAATTAGAAACATAATGAAAGCAGACGAAAGCATAATTGAAAGAATTGAGGAGAAGGAATTAAAGTGGTTAGGACATGTTTTAAGAATGGAAGATGAGCGATGGCCGAAGCAACTATATGAATGGTATCCGAACAGAAAGAAGAAAAGGGGGAGACCAAAGTTAACATGGAAGGAAAACATGAAGACAGTAATGCAAGCAAGAGGGCTAAGCATCGAAGATGCCCAAGATCGTAGGCTTTGGAGGTTTGGCACGGCAGCAGCTGTAAAAACTCGAAGATAGATAGATAGATAGATAGATAGATAGATAGATAGATAGATAGATAGATAGATAGATAGATAGATAATTATTATTATTATTAAGAAAATGTTTTTGCATGGCTACTACTTCTCTCCCCACTCGGCAATATTACCTCCTGCCACATGCCTTAGGACTCAGCAAGATGACTACAGTTACCAGAACTGGACTATAGGTGTCGTAGCTTCCCGTTGCTTTCCACACCGAGGGATAATAATGGTGAAGATGATGGTCAGACGATGTACGGAGACCTTTTTTGCGTCAAACCTACTTACATTTGTCTTACAGGTGAGAAAACACCCGGGGAAAAAAAACACCTAGGAAGCTTGTCCCGAACGGGAATCAAACTCGGGGCCGCTACCTCGAGACTTCAGCGGTTGACGGTACATATTTATGGAATGCTTATTTTGCGCGGCCATGAACCCACTGGTTCGATAGTGCCAGTTAGTTGATATGTAATGAACCTTGGAAGTGTCTCGCAATATGATAGAAGTGGTATTACACAAGAGCAGGCGGGTCTCCATATTTGTATTAACTGCTATTGTCTCGTTGCGAAAGTTTTATTGCAGCATGACACACACATGTATCATAAACTTAACCACGCCTCTAAATACCATTTTATTCTTCTGCTTTCTCCAGCATTCACATCTATCAGCATTGTCAATAATGTATATGAGCTAAATCCTATGGCGTCATTAGCCTGGAAGGCCCCTTGGGTTAACAGTATGCCTCACCTGACAGATTGATTAACTCACTGGCACTATCGAACCAATAGGTTCATGGCTGCGCGGACATTAGCTCTTCCTACATCCATATCCTGGGCTGTTTTCCAATCATCTCCTGTATAATCTACTTCCCTCAAATCGTGGTTAATTTATTCTCCCACCTTATTCTTGGTCTACCATCTGGATGTTTTCTGTCTGGTTTTCCTACATGAAGCTTCCATGCCCTCTTTCATTTCCTATTCGTGCCACATGTCCTGCCTACCGCAATCTACGAGAGTTAACTATTCTTGTTATATCTTGTTTCCTATAAAAATCATGTAGCTCACTGTTATGTAATCATCTCCATTCGCCTGCCTGTTCATCTCTCTTTAGTCCAAAAATGTTCTTAAGAACTATATTCTCAAATACTCGTAATATGTTCTCCTCTCTTAAAATAAAAGTCCATGCTTCGCATCGATATAATATAACTGGGAGGAAAACAGTTTTATATATTTTCATTTAAATTTTTTTAGAATAGTTGGGACGTCAAGAGTCTCTGTAATGTATAATAGGGTGCATTTCCAGAATTGGGCCTATGTTTAATTTCTCTGTGCATCTCATTCCTATTTGTAGTTATTGTCTCCAGGTATTTGAAGTCAAAATTTCCTTCATGTCATTAGCTGTCCATTTTTATTAAATAATAGACCCTATGTTTCTGTATGTGAACATATATTTAGTTTTATTGATGTTTACTCCCAGTCCCTTTATCATCCAGCCAGTAAATCAGTGATATTAGGTGAGCTATCGTCAATGCCAGTTATCACAGCTGGTTTTCTAAATATATTTATCGTAGCTACCCAAATTCCTCACGATATCGTGGATGGAGCAGTTCCCAAACACTCCCATACTGGCCTAAATCCCACGATTTTCCCCCCATGGGGACTTGAATAAGCCATTTCCCCCCCTTGAAGTTCTTTTATGCCTCTTAAATCTACGACATGGGATAGTTTTACTTCTCCTCCGAAGGATTCCATACTCAGGATTTTTATGCTCTTAAAAATGATTCGGTCAAGCCTGGTTTGAACCTATGACACTCGGAATCGGAAGTAAGCATAGTAACCACGTGGAACGACTGTATGTTG
Organism: Diploptera punctata; assembly: GCA_030220185.1. NCBI lineage: Eukaryota > Metazoa > Arthropoda > Insecta > Blattodea > Blaberidae > Diploptera > Diploptera punctata. The sequence continues at coordinate 157,553 of JASPKZ010007844.1, forward strand.
GAAAATTATCACAATTTTGTATATGAATTCATTAAAGAGGCAATAAAAACTTTTTTTTTCCCCCAATGCTATCAAGTTGTCTTTTATGGCATTAGAGCTTTCTCCCTAACATTGGCGAAATTGTAATCCATTTCTTAGCTTGGAGCACCTGAAAGGCGGAGTTACGTTACCCCGATGATATGATGGGTGATAAATGATAATGAAGCGCCAGGAGAGTTCTTAACCTAAATTCTAGAGCATGGGCAACCGCAGGAACAATTCCCTTTTTAAGGAAAAATTCCTATGGTCTGACAGTGAAACAAACCCAAGACCTCATGGACAGTAGCAAGGGATTCTGACCACTAGCCCATGAGGCTGGTCAAAAATTGGATGTTTGTACATTTTTAACACTTTTCGATATACGTTTATTAAACAACAATGGAAAAATTAACTTCGCATGTTTGGAAATTCGGTATCAATGAGCAATTAAAAAATTATATCTTTGGAAGCTTCAAAATTTAAATTTATCACAATACTTCCTATGTTTATTGATTAAACAATGAAAATTGCAAGTTTGGCTTACGTCACAATTTATTTCCATTGATCACCGATTAAAACAACAATGAAACATTAAGAGCATTGCATATTTGAAAACTTCTGCAATTCTCGATCATCACAGCGCTGATTGCACAAAAATGAGTAATGCATTTTTTCAGATATGACAATCCAGATATATTCTCCCAATTACTGTCTTAAACTTATGCCATATCGATAGCATGTTAATTTTTGCAATGAAATTGTATTTTATGTATCAAGAGAGAAATGAACATGTTTTACTGAGGGCTAAGAATTTATCCTGAAGGCATTCTACACCGGCAGTGGAAGGGTCTCGAAATTTGAACATGGAACCGTCAAAGGTACATAAACGGCATGGTTTTATTTTTGGCCCTAGGTCCGAAATAATTTGTATTTGTCCGACAAAGGTTTAATAAGTGGTACTACAAATCTCGTAACCGAATAAAAATTGAATAATCATTATTAGGGACCGAATTTTTATGTAGTACTTACAGCAATGGTGACCATGATTGAAAGTTCAACTTCCTACAATTCGGGGTTGCCAACCTAAATAACTATACTGTAATAAATAGAATAACTGTACTGTAATATTACATATTACAAACACGCGTGTGGTAAATAAAACCACTGTCCTCTATGTATAGCCTACTACCATACAATGTACATACAAAAAATATCCAAAAGGTAGTGTTAATATACATTTTACGAAACAAATCACTGCATTTTAAATGAACTCAACTTTATTTGAAACAATATAAAACAAATAAAAATAAATACGTACGTTTACCGCCATTTTATCACTAATTGGTTTCACGGTCTCCTGCAGTTTCAACAAATAAACATTGCCCACACTGTTAACGTTAGTCAATTGTTTATAATGAACTCAAATATTTCCAACAAAGATATTATTTTACTATTATTTATTATTTTTAAAACACCATAGCGCAAAAAATAATGTACAACGCATGTTTGTGAAGTGTTTTACAGAATGGAGGAAAATGTTTAAACATCGAGCGATAGCCAGGTTTTTAATTTCCGAGATTCTGTAAAAACCACTTCCCAACCTAGCATCGTAATGTATTATTTGTTTAATATATGTAAGTAATAAATATACAATTTATTCCATAATTACATGTGCTCAAGTGTTGTATAACGCGATATCGTTTTGGAAGATTTACCCTACTGCTGGACACCCTCAATAGGTAATATTAATATGAAACATAATGGTCTAGTAGCCTAATTCGTTAACATTTTAAGTTCTCAGAGTGATACACAACGAGGAAAAAATACCTAATTACATAGAAATATGGAGTCTATTGTGCAATACTGCGGGGGAAATGGTATAATACACATTAACCAATCACTCTGTAGAATATGACGTCATGGATGAATCATATGATGGTGTGGGTGTTGTGGTACGCATGACTGGTTTGTTGAGGTGATACCAACATCACAGTGAAGGTACGGTGTACTCGATTTGCAGGTCTAGGCCTTTCATAAGCATGAAATTAGGTCTCCAGATATCCCACGAACAAGGTCAAGCTTGTAATTCTTAGCTAAGTTGTACATATACTTAACCATGTAACATTAGGTATATCATGTCATTAACTTTCAAACATAAGTGTATGAGGAACTCATTCAAAACCTCAAATGTCCATAAGAAGACTTGCACACACAATTCACTTATGGTAAGAAGTTCCAGGGTCTATAGCAGTAACTAATTCACTGGCTCTATCGAACTTGTAGGTTCATGGCCTCAGTTCTCCATACATCCCTATCCTGAGCTAAAGAGTTTATAGCTATAGATATATAATATATAAAAATGAATGTTTGTTTGTTTGTTTGTTCGTACTTTATGCGCGGCCATACCGTTGATTCGATTGTGATGGGGCTTTTTGGAAAATGTTCAGGAGATTCCCGGGATGAACACAGGCTATAAGAGAGTTGTGATACTCAACTCCCACACCCTTAAAAATCTCCCTTTGTAGTGGAAAACGTAAAAAAAAAAAAAAAAAAAAAAAAAAAAAAAAAAAAAAAAAAAAAAAAGTAGATCTTTGGACGCTTAAATGGCTTACGGTGCCTAAACCATAACAAATACACGAAATCAATGTACACAGAATTGAATATCTCGAAAAATTATACAAAAAAGTCCCCGACAGCATATGTTTATCTTTTACGGATAACTCACAATAGCCATTTTTGTCTTTCATTGATGCCAAGAAGATCGGGATAAGTAGATTCCCGGGCAAGCATAGCAGCGCACAGCGGGTATTCTTTTATGGATAACTCAAAATAACGAATTTAGTCTTTCAGCTCATTTATGCCAAGTACATCAGACTACATAGATTTCCGGCCAACGCCGGGTAAACAGCACGGGTTTATCTAAAAATAATTATGATTTTTTTTTTTACTTATTCAACTAAAGGTAAGAATACTGATTTATTTAGGAGTAGCAGCGTACGCCGGGATTAGCAAGTCTTAAATAAAATAGATATTTATAAAAATCATAAAATTTGATGGTTTTATTTATTATAAATACTTGATGGGTTTTCATCAAGTAAATACCATATTAATTATTATTGATATTGTTAATTTAAGTTCAAGTATTGCTTATTCAATACGTTCACTTGTTTACTTCTGAAGTTACTAAAGTTACTTTGACATGTTGTTTAAAAATATTAACTTTTTTTTTAACTAAGCATGTCAATTTCATTTAATTATTCATGAGAAGGGAAAAAACATTCTTCTTAAATTTATATTTTAATTTGTTTGCTGTAAACATCTATTCACACATCGATTTCACATAAAATTGCGACCCTTGGAGAGATTTTTAAATGTTCGTTCCAGGAGAACTCTCACACCTAATTGTTTTAGAGAATAATAGCTTCTAAACACTCGCAGTACCTGAAAACCTGTATGTATAATCCATCCATAGTAATTCTGCCCGAAGGCAGGTCCTTCACTGCAATCATAGCATTTCCATGCTATGCTTGCAGCATTACTAGCGAATTGTGTAGGTGTGGTAGCTTCCTGTTGCTTTCCACACCGGTGAAGGCTGATGGTGATGATGATAATGATAAGGATGATTGCCATATGATTTCGGGGACCGTTTGGACCTTAATGTTTTCCTGACATTTCTCTTACAGGTGAGGAAAAACCCCGATAAAAATCTCACCCAGAAAAACTGCCCCGACCGGGGATCGAACCCGGGCCCGCTGCGTGACAAGGCAGCACGCTACCTCGAGACCACAGCGCTGGACTGTATGTATAATATTTCCAAATAAATCGACCGACTACTTTTCGAGTTTTGAGAGTACAAACATATGCAGGCGCATGTATAAAGATTATGAAATGGTGATTTTTATGTAATGAGTGTGGTAATAAAATTTGAACCCATCATTTGCCTTGAAGACTAAGGCAAGACAGGAAACACCTCCGTCAGGTTTGTCGGGCACCGCAATTTGAACCCGGGAACTCACCATAAAATTCTCGTTAAAAGTGTATATTTTGAAAGGAACTCAAATTTAGATTTTTTACATATTTTGTATTCATGATTTTTTTTATCGTAGTATCATACAATCCTATTAAATTAGATTTATTTTTTCACGAACCCTTACAATTCTTGATCCAACGGGTTTCCAAGATGATCCATGATGACTTCATATTTCACATTTAAGTACCGATCTCTAAAACGGCAGAGTAGTGGTTAGCATTGAAAGTAAAATTAACTGTCATCCTATAAATTCTAATGCTTCGACCCTTAAATCGGCAAAACAATATCTTCTTCTTCTTCTTCACTTCCTGGTTTAGGCAAGAGTTGCCTGTTCCGTCTTCACTAATAGATCTAAGACCATCTCTTCCGAGGACGTCCGACATCTCTTCTTCCTCTTGGAAAATAATGGAAGAGTTTATTGGGTAATCTACTTTCTTCCATTCTTTCTACGTGTTCTTTCCACTGTATCTTGTTGTTAAATATATTTTCTTTTATGGAGTAGATCTGCAGTTCTTCACGGATATCCTCGTTTCTTATCTGGTCCATTCTAGTGCAGCCTTTTACTCTTCTTAAAAATTTCATCTCGGCTGCTTGGATTTTACTTTCTTGTTTGGTAGTGGTAATCCAAGATTCACTCCCATACAAAAGGACAGGGACAGCCATTGTTTTATAAAATTTTAATTTTGTTTGTTTATGGGCTTTATTATTCAATGTTCTATTTATTGTGCCACAAATAGCTTGAAACTGATGTGTTTTGTGTTCAATATCTTTATCATACCCATAGCTGATGTCACTTCCTAAATATTTAATAATTTCTCATGAATGTTATTTAAGGCCGGTATTCAAGAGCCAAGCTCTCTAGGCCATCTCCATCTTCCGTAAGTTGAGACTCTCATCTTTCAATTGTTCCCAGATTTTTTAAATAACCACCGCTGTGGTCTCAGGGTAGCGTGCTGCCTTGTCACGCAGCGGGCCCGGGTTCGATCCCCGGTCGGGACAGTTTTTCTGGGTGAGGTTTTTATCGGGGTTTTTCCTCACCTGTAAGACAAATGTCAGGAAAACTTTAAGGCCCAGACGGTCCCCGAAATCATATGGCTATCGCATTCATCATCATTCATATTCATCTTAGGTTAAGCTTAGGATTAGGAACTCTCCTGGCGCACCATTATCATCATCACCCATCATATCATCGGGGCAACGTAACCCCGCCTTCCAGGCGCCCCAACCTCAGAAGTGGGTTACAAGTACGCCATGCCAGCAGAGAAACCAGGAATGTCGAATGACGACCTGGGGCATTTGAAAAAAAAATGTTAGCACATGATGTTGAATAGAGTGAATAGGTTCTGCATGGCCCACATTATTAACCACGGAGAGACGGGTGAGAGTCGCTCTTTGTGGGAAGTTTGGCAGAGCTCCTGGATTTCAGTTATCATTTTCATTAACTTATCAGATAAGTAACTACTAAAAATTAAGGGAGTGCTACGGTTAATCATACGAATTACTGCTATTATTAGTGCAAGTGTGTCTGAAGCATAAATAACTAAATGTATTATAGTAAATTATATATTGACTTGTTCCATATGTTTGTTATAATGTTTGCATCACAACGTACATAGCAACCATATATTTTATATGCAATTGATCAAATTTACTCATCAAAATATATATAATTTTACAGGAAATAAGTAACTAATAATGTAATTATTAATGACTATTTATAACTCATGCCCCAAATGGCAGTCAATGACCAATCACGTTTCAATGAGTTCTGTTTTACAACCAATCAGAGTCGTGTTTCACGAAATATGTATCAGTGTTATAATTACCATATTAAAGAAAGCTCCTCCTTTTTAATATTCTGAACAGGTCTGACCATTATTTTGCAGTGACTGAGCCTCTGAGAAATACGGCTACCAGATTGTATATATAGTGCATGAATGTCAACACATGCCGCATGCGGGAGTTAATATAAAAACATTTGTAGCAATTGATTATACCATCAAAAAAAGAAACCAATGTTTGCACTTTCTTAAATGCATTTTTTCCCAGGTAACAATCCAGAAATATATAATTGTCATATTTACATCATACGACATCAGAAATGAATTAATATACAGTTTGATGTGTTTCATTTTTTCTCCACTAGAGAGCATTCTTACAATATTGCGTTCCTTTGGCAATAAATAGTATGATCTGGTTGCAGTGATAAACAAAAGAAGCAGATGAAGCGTACCTATCGTTTCTCATTTGTTTTCAAACATCGCCGTTTACATTAAATATATAAATATTTTAAAATAACTATAGTTAAATAATGATTTGTGAGTAAGCAGCTTAATTTTATTCGTTAAATAGTCCTAACAAATGCCACTCTTGATTTCCAAATTCTCTAGATAAATTCACTCCTCACTTCGTGAATCGTGAATGTATCGATAATTTGGAAATCACTCGTGGCATTACTTAGGATAATTAATGTAAGATAATTTTGAGATTAGTACAAATGAAATAGAAGAAATAAAATAAGGTATCAATCAATAAATACATTTTGACCTACTAAATATAACTCTTCAGCCGTAGAGAAGGCAACCTTTCTGGTGTTGGTATACGAACAAGGACCTTGCAGACTTGGAGGCAGAGAGATGGCAGCCCCATACACCAAGCTAGTCTTGCGCTGCGCTCGTAACGCAACCAGAGCGAAATTTTAATTACTAAAAAGCTCAAACAGAAATCGCCGGACGGAATATCAGACCAAAAAAAGATGGAGTATTGAGCCGGAACAGGCCATGGAGCCTATACCGTGAAGAAGATGACGAATACCGGTTTAAATGTTCGGAACGCAATGAAAACAAAATCATGTAAAACTGTAAATAATTATTCTACATTATTGCATAATTTGACACATATATAATAAATGTATACTAGTTTGTTTTATAAAGAATATTAAATAAATGTTCATACCCATCCAAAATACACATGTATATTCACTAAATTTTGCAGATGACCAGGTATTAATAGCACAGGACCACGATGACATAGAATATATGGCTAAAAAACTAAAAGAAGAATATGAAAAATGGGGACTTTATATAAACATTGAGAAAACTAAATACCTGTGTATAGGAGAAGAAATGGAAAATATAAATTTCAACAATGGAGAAGAACTAAAACCTAGTATTGAATGCACTTATTTAGGATAAAATTAGACCATTTAGCCGATAACACAGTGGAAATTAAAAATGAATCGCACAAACAAAACAAGCAATAAATGCTTTAAACTCTGTTTGATGGAGCAAAAATATTACAAAAAAATCAAACAATAATTCAGAGCACTTTTAACACATGGTGCTGAAGTCTGGCAAATTCCTACCAGGGAAATGAAAAGAATTTTAAGTACAGAAATGGATGTTTTAAGAAGATCAGCTGGAAAATCTAGAATGGATACAATACGAAATAAAGAAATAGGGGAAATTATGGGTGTACAAGAGGAGCCGGACATCATAGACATTATAGAAAAGAAAAGATTACAGTGGTATGGCCATGTCAAAAGAATGCAAGAGCAAAGATTGCCAAAAATTGTTATGGAATGGATCCCAATGGAAAGGAGGAAGACCGAAGAAAACTTGGATAGAAGGGGTACAAGCAGCTATGAATATCAGTGGAATGGAGGAAGTTCAATGGATGGACAGAGAGGAATGGCGTTTGGTTTCCGGAAGACGGCGGCAGCTGCCATGATACCGGACGATGATGTTTTTATATTGTTTAATAAAGAATATTAAATAAATGAAAGCAATGTATATTATAGGACATAATGCCGATTTACGGGTTAATACTGCATACATTTTACAGGACGTGTTTCTAATGTTACAATAAATGAAAATGTTGTAGTTGCAAACATGTCTTGCTTCTTAGAACTTGAGACGGTCAAGGCTTCTTTCTTCTCGTTACCCGAAGTTGTAAGGTTACTTTCACTCAAGCGGCTATAAAACTCCTGTCACATGTGCGAACTGGAGAAAGTCCTCACCCCATGTCATTCATCTCACCGACAATTTCTCGTGAAGTACACAAATGTAATTACAATATTATCTTACCATAACCTTGTGCTAAATAAACAATTTCATATACCTTGGAGCTTTAATAAATAAATATAATATTCTGAAAAAAAATAAAATAAATAAATAGAATACAAAAGCTAATGAATGTTATTTTGTAATAATAAAGTATTTGAAATCAAAATATCGGACACGTAAAACAAAAACCAGATTGTATAGAATGCTAATTAAACCAGTGCTAACTTATAGGAGTGAAACCTGGGTTCTGACTGAACATGACAAATCTCAATTGGCTGATTTTGAAAGAAAGTTACTCACAAGGATATATGTACCTATTAAGGAATGTGAGACTGGCGAATCACATATAACAGGGAATTATATGAATTGTATAAATTATCAGATATCATTACATATATTAAAGTCAACAGACTAAAATGGGTAGGACATACATAGGGGTGACCTAATGAAGTAGTTAGAAGAATTACACTGAGCAACAAAAATAAACTTTTTTTATCTCAGAAAGAAAAATATGTGATTCTGACAGTATTTTTTTTCCTGAATTCGGATATGATATAGGTTTTTTCTCCATCACTCAAGGTTTCCGATAGACAGGAATTTATCATTTCAAACACTTTAATATGTTCTACATTCGTAACTACAATATTCGAACATTCAGACTCACCTAGAAAGTAAGAAATGACGATTTTCTGCTATTTTCGCCTGTGGAGCATCCCTCTTGATGGTCCAACAATAATCGGCCAGCACATTAGGATTCAATTTACCTTGATATCTCTTTTCCATAGCTGAAATCTCCTGAGTTAGCTCATTTGGTTTTATTTCACAATGGACAAATGGACGAAAAAAGTTTATTAAAAAATAATTATTCAAATCCATTAATTGAAATTGAAATCAAAAAAACTGTGGGTGATGGAGAAATTCCGAATACATATTTGAAAACACGATAAAAAACTGCATTATGTACAACTATTGGTAGTCATGAGACAAAAATCATGTTGACCAGTGTTATAGATGTAAGTCAGATGGAAGACGGAGAACTGGAAGACCGAATTTGAGATGGATGGATGGATGGATGGATGGATGGATGGATGGAGTACAACAAGATATCATATCTTTAAAACTCAAGAATTGGTGGACAGTTGCCAGAGATAGAAAACCCTGGAGAAAAATTATGAAGGAAGCCTTCACCCACCCAGGATTGTTGTGCTGCTACTGACGATGATGATACCTTGTGCTATGGAGAAATGCATGCTATGATATTTAAAATATATGAATGTCAGAACGCGCGATCCTTTAGTTATATGGATGGGAAACAAAGTCTCTTACTCTAAGAGAGGAGAAAATATTAGCATTTGAGAATAAACTGGTTAGGACACGGTATTGGTATATCACAACACTTCTCTGACATAAATTTTAAACTAAGTTTTGGCATGCAATGGTTGACAGTTCCCTTGTAAGTAAAATACGTAGTATATTATGATGCGAGGTTGGGAAGTGGTTTTTACAGAATCGAGGAAAATGTTTAAAAACCGAGCGATAGCGACGTTTTTAATCTCAGACATTCTGTAAAATACTTCACAAACGTGCGTTGTACATTTTTTTTTTGCGCGATGGTGTTTTCAAAATAATAAATAATAGTAAAATAATATATTTCTTGGAATTATTTGCGTTCATTATAAACAACTGACTAACGTTAACAGTGTGCGCAATGTTTATTAGTTGAAACAGGAGGTCGTAAGACCAATTAGTGATAAAATTGCGGCAAGTACGTGTTTATTTAATGTTGTTTCAAATAAGGTTCAGTTCATTTAAAGTGCAGTGATTTGTTTCGTATACAATGTATATTAACACTATCTTTTGGATATTTTTTGTAAATGCATTCTATGCAGTATACATAGAGGGCAGTGGTTTTAGTTTCCACACGCGGTTTATATTATGTAATATTAGAGTTATTTACGTTGGTAACCCCGAAATGTAGGAAGTTGAACTTTCAATCATGGTCGCCATTGCTGTAAGTACGACAAAACGCACTATCGCGCAGATGATTGAGCATATTCACAAAGATATGCGAAGTTATTTAACTGAAATTTTATTCGCTATGGCGTTAGGGCAAAAGTGCGCAAGACCATTTTTTTATGTTTTATTTATATACAGATTTCCAATGTCTACACATCTTTCTGTGCCTAAAGTTGTATTTTCCTTCTCCACTCGTCTCTATCCATCCACTCAATTTCCTCCAGTCCTCTTGATATCATTCCATTTCTTATTTCTTGCATCCATGAGTTTCGAGGTCCTCCTTTCCTTCTCCTTCCAGGTGGACATCATTCCAATGTTTTTCTGGGTAATCCTTCTTCTTGCATTCGTCGTACGTGTCCGCACCAATGTAAGTGCTTGTATCTTATATAATCTACTATTGAATATCTAATACCCCTCAGGGGTCCTCATCTAGGGGATATGTGGATGGCGACCACAAGGTGCCCAAGCCGAGCAAAACATTTCTTCCACTTACTTGTGTTTTGCACTCTTTTAACTTTACTATCTAACCTCTCTTGGTTAACTCTTGTTTTTTCGACCCCGTCGCTATTAGGGCATCCGAGGGCTAGGGAGTCTTTCCTTTCTTCCATTTCTTCTTTCCTTTATTTTCTTTTCTTCTCCAGAAAAGCCTGACCAGAGGCTATAATAAGATGGCAGGCCCATCACTGGTCTTGCCTTCCTTTGGCCAACAATCAATCGAAGGGACTATTATTATGCTTTCAAGTCTTATACGAGAATTTTCCGGAAGAAGCTGGAGGGAATTTTTTCTATAGGATCGTAACAGGCCTTGGCCTAATACTTGGAAGGAAGAAGAATAATATCTAATATTCATTTTTTCTTCAATGGCAGTATTTTTTTGTTTTTTTTTTCTAATTATGAAAATCTTGCTGCTCTCCTCAAGAAATCCATTTCCATCCACATAATATTTTGTTATCGGCCGCGGTGGACTAGTGGTTATGCTCCTTGCCTGTGGTCCCGAGGGTCGCGGGATTTTTTAGGACGGAAAAATCCAAGGAGCAAGTCCTGCGGGAGGGACTTTAAGCCGTGGGTCCCGAGTCTCGTAAAAAATCCTTAAGCCTGAATGAAAAGGCCTCTAAGCAAAATTTACCCAATTTTCCCGTCCTAGTACTACCTTGGTTTCCTAGATGTCAGTACGAGGCGGAACGCTGACCACGGACCAGTCAAAATGACATCTATACGAAAACGAGTGTAACTAAATTAGTATGATTCAAAGTCTTCCCTGTAGGGGGAGAGCGCCTAAATATCTGTAAAGGGAAAAACATAGGCTTACCAAACAATAATATTTTGTTTCTAAGTTTTTGTTGTGAAATTTTAAAACTTCAGCTTCAATATTGTGACAATTCATTTTTAGTGATTTTTATTTTGTAGATTTGTCTTTCTCAATCACAAGGTTAAAATTCTTAAATTATAGCAAATTTCCTACGGTAGACATATTTTGGGCATAGGTAACCCAAATCTCCATTATTAATGTTATTTGATAAAATTAATAAGCTCTCGTGAAACATTATGTACCCTGTGGCCACAGAATTAATGTTCTAACATTTTATATAACCTCAATGATTAGTATAAAACCCATTAAAATTAATTGTATACGAGATTAATATTAATGGAGCATTTTTAATCGGGTATTTTATAATGATTTTAAAACTATTGAGATTTCTAACTTCCCTTCCAAAGGAAACTATACTCAGGATTAGTAAACCCGTTTGAAAAAATCCGTAACCTCGATCGCGTTTAAAACTGCGAACTCGGGTCGGGGGGAGGGGCAAAAAGATTATATAACAAGTTAACCAATACAACTATTCCAACGAAAAAAAAATGTTCTGAATTGTTCTTAATCTCTACTCTATCAAATAAGGGTAATGATAGCATTGTCTGAAAATAGCTATGATTTCATTACAAAATAAGCTACAGATAATCATCAATCTTTAGATAACCTTAACTAAAATCGTAGCAATGTAATTGCACTACGTCGCCTGATAACGCCGCATTCCTGTGACAAACTACGCTAATCTGTTCATAGCTTCACACTTTTCAAGCATTTGTTGCCATAATTCAAACACTGTTTTATTTAAAATACACTACAGCAGGTGTTTTGAAATGTTCAGAAAGATCTGAACTGCTCTTTGGAAATATTTCTCGTGGACTAGTGGTTATGCTCCTTGCCTCTGGTCCCGAGGGTCGCGGGTTAAAATCCGGCCGGGGTCGATGGATTTTTTAGGACGGAAAAATCCAAGGAGCAAGTCCTCCGGGAGGGACTTTAAGCCGTGGGTCCCGAGTCTGAAGATTTTCAGGCTCGTAAAAAATCCTTAAGCCTGAATGAAAAGGCCTCTAGGCAAAATTTACCCAATTTTCCCGTCCTAGTACTACCTTGGGGTCCTAGATGTCAGTATGAGGCGGAACGCTGACCACTAGCCCATGAGGCTGGTCAATCAACAAACATTGTTGTTATATTCTGACAGTTTGGGTACTAGTTTCATATATGGATTTAAAGTAAAATGAGAGGAGAAGGTGATTTTCACGGTACATCAGGATACATTTTAAAAGCAGTCCATGATGCAACTATAAATATACTTCCAGAAGAGCCAATGAAAGTTTATTTATGTAGTTATACGAAATTCGTCCACCGCTGTGGTCTCGAGGTAGCGTGCTGCCTTGTCACGCAGCGGGCCCGGGTTCGATCCCCGGTCGGGGCAGTTTTTGTGGGTGAGGTTTTTATCGGCCCAAACGGTCCCCGAAATCATATGGCCATCATCATCATCATCAAACACCTTATTATCATCATCCTTCACCGGTGTGGAAAGCAACGGGAAGCTACCACACCTACACAATTCCCTAGTAAATCTGCAAGCATAGCATGAAAATGCTATGATTGCAGTGAAGGACCTGCCTTCGGGCAGAATTACTATGGATGGATACGAAATTCAAGGACTGGTGTTTTACGTTTTGGACCTGTATTTTATGTTTTGATAGCGTGTTTTGTTAGAATATAAAGTATAGGTTTTGTTGCCTAGTAACTACGTCACTGATTGTTATGATAGTAGATAAATGAACTTAGCAACTCCATGGCGCGACATGTCCAGGCGGTCCTTGCCTACCAGTCGACCGCTGGCAACACATCCATATACATTAGTATTATCGCCTCACTATGATGCTTAACAAGCGGCTCGCTTTGTTTCCCCGCTGCTGTTATATGTTATTAAAATACAAAGATCTCGACTGCCGCGACTACGACAATGTTGCCACATTGCTATTCTTCCCTCGGTTTCAATTAAAACTCGGAACGATGTGGAACATTCGATCCGGTTATAAAATTGTATACCGTGATTAATTGTATAATTATCAATCATTTATTATGACATGTAGCTAGAATAATAATACCATATCTACATATTATATTAGTTGATATATAAGTGATTTGAACATGTGGCGGCCATGGGAAAAAATTTCAGACCAGTCAATAATAATAATAATAATAATAATAATAATAATAATAATAAATATAATATTTTCAGCATGATTTTGTATGGATATTAAAATTATGTAATGATATTGGAATTAAATTATGTATTAAATGAATACGTAAATAAAATTTTAATTTTAAAACTTAAACGATACCAAATAATAACATAAAAATTAAATAATAAAATAAATAATCAGTAATAAATCCCCATAGCGCTATGAGAAACGTGACAACACCGCATGTCAAGCATTGCCGCGCGCACCCGCTTTTATATAAACTGTTAACCATCAGAGTGAGGCTATAATAACTAAGCTGAACGATCATCTAGCCACTATAAGGGTGAACTGTGGTCAGCACGTTAAATCATTCAGCCGTTATAGCTGGTTTTCTTAACCTGGTGGGTGAACTTGCCAAATATAACAGAAATTCACAGGATATTTGTTACAATCAAATATTTTAGACGAGAAATTATTTTAGATCCTATATTTTAGATAAATAAGAATGAAAAAGCATTCATTCTAATGTATCTTTTAATGTGTAGAGGAACTTCGGGTAATTTGGACCCCTGTTTCGAATTTGTTTTTCTTCTTTTAATTAAGGGATTTGAATTTTGTTTAACTACACTGATTGTCGTTAGTGTTGTAACTATGAAATAGCATTGTTAATTTATTCAATTATGGAAACATCTTCATAATTTATAAACTTCATTACATTACAAGAAAGGTCCACTTTAACTTCCATATTCGGATAAAGTGGACCCCAGAGTCCACCTTAGCTTTTAGTCTATTTTTAAGTCTATTTGCTCTATTAATTTATACAGACAGACACAGATTAATCTGAAAATAGTTATGGACTGACCATAAATAAAAAAGCGTTGATTTTTATTTAATGTTTTGAAATAAAATGTTGATTATAACATTCACACGTCATTCAACTGCAGAAAGCGACGGTAAAATTGCAAGGATATTAAATAAAATTAAGTGAATGGTTTTTACAGATAGCAGCCTGATTGATAAAATATGCGTGTAAAGTGGACCTGGAGGGTTCACATTAACCGAATTTCTTTGTTATGCTTAATTATTTTATACAGCCACCAAATCACACAATATCAAACCAAACCCATCAGTATATTAAAACAGCATCTACATCCATCCATCCATCCATCCATAGTAATTCTGCCCGAGGGCAGGTCTTTCACTGCAATCATAGCATTTTCATGTCATGCTTTGCAGCTTTACTAGGGAGTTGTAGGTGTGGTGGCTTCCCGTTGCTTTCCACACCGGTGAAGGATGATGATGATGGCCATATGATTTCGGGGACAGTTTGGGCCTTAAAGTTTTCCTGACATTTGTCTTACAGGTGAGGAAAACCCCCGATAAAAACCTCACTCCGAAAAACTGCCCCGACCGGGGATCGAACCCGGGCCCGCTGCGTGACAAGGCAGCACGCTACCTCGAGACCACAGCGGTGGTCTAATATAATATATTTAGGAGATTTTTCAACATTTCTAATATTCAATAGCAGAAATTGAGAATTGGTTCTTAGCTTGAAAAACTTTTAAAGTGGTCATTTTCATAAATATCACAAATAAACCCTTCTTCGCACAAACAATAACAGAAACTGGCCTTGAACCCGTCAAAGTTGATGAGGGGAAGAAGTTAAAATATTTTGTGTTCGGGGGAAGCACCAATTAAAGAAGATTAACAGGGTCCACTCAAACAGAAGGATTCATATTACGCGAACTTCCCTACACAGTAGGTTTGCATTTTCAATAGAGTTACATCATGCAACAAGTATTCGCGTGACATGAAATCGTTTGCATATTAGAGAAGCAATGTCACGGAAATCATAATTACCATACAGCTAAAACATTTTCAAAGTAATAACTAACTCATTGGCACATAGGTTCATGGCCGCGCAGACATGATATGTCCACACATCCGTATCCTGAGCTAATGTTTTCCAATTATCCCCTGTATAATCTACTTCCTTCAAATCATGGTTAATGTTATTGTCTCGCCTAATGCCTGAGAGTTTTCCTTATGGTTTTGCTAGAAGAAGCTTCCAATGCCCCTCTTTCATTCCCCATTCGTGCCACATGTCTTGCCCCACGTAGTCTACGAGACTTAACTGTTATTATATCTGGTTTCCTATAAAGATCATGCAGCTCACTGTTATGAAATCTCTCCATTCACCTGTCTTATCACCTCTCTTTGATCCAAAAATTGACCTGAGAACTTTATTCTCAAATACTAGTAAGTAAGGTATGTTATGAAGTCTTCTCCATTCACCTGTCTGATCACCTCTCTTTGATCCAAAAATTGACCTAAGAACTTTATTCTCAAATACTCCTAAGTAAGGTAAATATTTGTTTTACTATCATAATATGGACAATCCGATGTCAAACTAAAGTACAATATATTTGTGAAGACCTCAATCAGAAATTAACTCTTGAAAACAAAAACTAACAATTGACAAGTAAAATACGTAATTTGTATACGTCTTGTTATTACAATGTGCTTGATTAAACAATCAAACTGAGGAAACATTTTCACCTTTAGCAAAATTTATGTTCGTGTGATGTGAGGCAAGTAAAAATAACTAGAAATATGTTAAATTTGTCAAGAAAAAGTGAAACTATTTCTGTTTAGCAGTTTCCCCCCCCTTTTTTTACGTTTTAACGCATTCCCCCTCCCAATAGTTAGCATTTAAAAATCCATTATTATTATTTTTATTATTATTATTAATTTCAAGAAGAGATAAGGTTAGAAAGAGCACAATAAGGGAAATTATGCGAGTTGAAAAACATTAGGAAAAATATAAGAAAAACGTTTGAAATGGTATGGGCACCTCATAAGAATGGAAGAAGAGAGAATACCAAAGAAGATCCTTAATTCGAAAGCTAATGGAACAGGCAGGCCTAGAGAATAATGATGGATGGATGGAGTGAGGAGAAGTATGGAAGCTAGAGATTTGAGGGAAGAAGATGCTTTAGACAGGAACCTCTGGCGACTAATCACTTTGGGTTGAAGGAGAAACACTGTATTGTGGAATATTTCTAAATAAAAATTATTATTATTATTATGATTATTATTATTATTATTACTATTATTATTATTACTACTATTATTATTATTATTATTATTATTATTACTATTATTACTGGGGGCACGCCGTAGCGTAGTGGTTAAGGCACTGAGCTACAAGCCGGAGGGTCGAGGGTTCAAGTCCCGTTGGGGTCAGGATTTTTAAACTGACCCAAACCCTCTGGCGGCAACATGGCCCTGGGGTCAACTCAGCCTCTAACGGAAATGAGTACCAGACGCTTGTTCTGGGGGTAAAGGCGACCGTCACGCAGGGCTGACAACCCGGCTGACATAAAGTGCCGATTGTCTAGAAAAAGTGGGAGCCTTAACCTCTCACTACCCCAAGGGCCTCCGGGTCTGTCGTGGGATCACTTTACTTTTTACAATTATTACTATTACTATTATTATTATTATTATTACTATTATTACTATTATTATTATAAAAGTTTGCAATGTATGATATCTTCCTGTGAACAATATTTATATTGTTCAGAGACAGGCCCTTTACTGTGAGTTCAACATTCTCCACTCTTTACACAGTTCTACAGGATGGCTCTAAAGTAACTATCCATTTCCACGAAAACACCACTATTTTTTTTTCTTTGCATACACTGTTAGCTTAGTGCAACATGTTTAGAACGGAAGAACGGGTTGCCATTGTTTGTGTACGTGTACGCTGTTATCATATGAAGACGCCAGAGCTGAATTTACACATAAAATCCGTAAACCAACCTCAACAAAGGCACACATTCGTCTGCTTGTAAACAAATTTAAACGTACCGGCAGTGTGTATGATGAGGCACGTCATGGACGACCAGCGTATCAGCAGAAACAGTGCTGCAAGTCCAAATTACCAGTGATAGTCCGAATGCATCAACCCAACGCCTCATAGCAGTTGAATACCGTTCTCAACACAATGTGGAGAACTGTATAGTCCACAGACGAGAATAATGATAGCAAAGGACGAAGGGGGACACGGGAATTGCAAACGATACAATAGCTTACTGCCTGAGAATACAGGTACAGTCATGATGTAACTCACATCTGTAGTTTATTTCAGGCGTATTCAATTTTGTTTTATGTTTTGTGTTTTACGATAATTAAATTTGACCTTCTTATTCAGTTTAGTTACTTTATATTTTAATGTTTCGTAGTTCACTGTGAGGTAAGTGTGATGATTAAAATTTTGAAGTGTGTCCGTCAGATTCGGACCTTACACGCCCGCTCAGCGTCTAAACGAAGGTAAGTTATAGTACAATCCTTCATGATATAATGTGCTGAGTATGAAATACCTGCTGCTTTCATACACTTCGTCTGGCCACTGTACGTTTCACTCTTCGAAAACATCCTGATCACGTGCTTGATTTACGGAATCTTATCACAGAAGCAGCAGGATTCTTTTACGGTCATCATCATCAACAACAAGGATTAGGCCCAATGGCATGTTCCGATATCATTATAGGTCGAATTGGTCCTTCCATCTCTTCAATGGTCTTCCCAAAGTTCTTCTCCCTTTTGGTTTATAATTATACATTCTTCTTGGTATGCGCTGTTCATTCATTCGTAATACGTGCTAAAGATAAGCATTTTGGTAATATGTTATTCTTTCACAGAGATTAAATACATTAAGTTCTGTTCTTATCTTCTTTCACGGTTAAAAGTTAAAATCTACAATTCGTTACACTGCTGAATGATTAAGTATGTGTTTTCACCTAGATGACGGTCATGTAGAAAGGTAGTACAATAACAGACTTTTTAATCATGTTGTTGTTGTTGTTTTCAAATGCTGGGCCTTGGCAATGAAGGCATTAGCGTTCTTGCTCTCCAATATTTCTCTATGGTGGATCCAACAGGTAATACTTCACAGGTTTGTAGGTGTTCTTTGTTCATTTCTTCGTCTTTGTTGCATAGAGGACAATTTGGATTTGTGTAGATTCCTATTTTATATAAATGTTTGGCCAAATAGTCATGTTCTGTAAGCAGTCTAATTTTGCTACTGTAGTTTTATGTGGAATTTCTGGAATAATATCTGGCTTCTTTACTAAAATATTGCATTTTTTGTCTTTGGCTTTATTACATAGGTTTTGGTTTTGTTTGATTTTATATTTGTTTTTAATTATTATTTTTATGGATTGGAAAGGTAAGCTTTTAGCAGTATTCTGAATTAGATTGGAGCCTTTTTTGGCAAGAAAAATCAGCAGTGTCATTTCCAGCAATTCCACAATATGCAGGTATCCATTGCAATTGAATTATTTCTGTAGTTTTTGGAGTTGTTGAATAATTTTGTAGCACTCTTTAATTTGTATTGACTTCATTTTGTGTGAATTTATTGCATATATTGCTGCCTTAGAATCAGAGAGTATGACATCATTTTGAAATTTATTTATTCTGTATAGTAATTGTTGGAGTGAAATATGAATAGCCGTTACTTCTGCATCAAAATTTGTTGTGTGGTATCCTGGTGGTTGATAAAATGAAAATAATGCACATGTAATTCCTGATCCTGAGTTGTTATCAATAGTAGATCCATCTGTGTAGACACGTAACCATTCTTCTGGTGGATATCTCTTATTCACAGCTTCTAAAGGTACGTACACATATGCGCGCCGCGAACACGAACGGCGCGCGCGCGGCGCGTGTTATGTTCTTCGAAATTATTAATTTCAACGAACCTCCTGCGATCCATCGGAAACCCACAAACCTTCAGTAGACATTTTGCAGAGCAGGTGTAACCAACGATGTCTATTCCCTTTCCGTTCTCCCGCTTGTCCTGCATTCTTTCCCAAAAATAGGGACTTTTTTTTAAATGCCGCGGGACGCGGGACAAATTGTTAACAATCGGGACTGTCCCGCCAAAATCGGGACGTCTGGTCACGCTTATTACTTATTACATCTTATAACTTTATTTATACTTTTTCAAATATTATAGCATTAAAGGAATTAAAAAAAAATATATGATTTGTATATCCATCCATAGTAATTCTGCCCGAAGGCAGGTCCTTCACTGAAATCATAGCATTTTCATGCTATGCTTGCAGCTTTACTAGGGAATTGTGTAGGTGTGATAGCTTCCCGTTGCTTTCCACACCGGTGAAGGATGATGAGATGATGATGATATGATAATGATAAGGATGATGATGATGGCCATATGATTTCGGGGACCGTTTGGGCCTTAAAGTTTTCCTGACATTTGTCTTACAGGTGAGGAAACACCCCGATAAAAACCTCACCCAGAAAAACTGTCCCGACCGGGGATTGAACCCGGGCCCCGCTGCGTGACAAGGCAGCACGCTACCTCGAGACTACAGCGGTGGACATGATTTGTATATATATATATGTTTAAAATTATTAAGAATCAATCTCACCATAACATGGCCTTAATTTTTAATAAAAATGTACATGATTATTATACTAGAGGTTGTACTTTATTGCACAAAGATACTAGTTTCTAAAAAAAACAGGTATAAAAGGGATTCGTTATGCATTAATCAACCATTAAAATAACTACTTACCTATTGAATATCAACATTTCACGAATGTTAAACATTTTTCTAATTGTATTAAAAAATATTTTTTCTCATTGCATTCTTAGTTAATTTTGTTAATTTTATTATTATTAATATTATCCTGTTTAAATATTGTATTTATATGTGTATATATATTGTGCATCTATAGTAGTTTGTATTACTTAAACTTATGCCTGAATTTGTTTCCTTGTTTTTATTGTTAATTGTTTTATGGCCATTATTTTTTGTATATTGCCCCTTAACATGAGCAGTCTTGCTCTTTGGAGTCTTTGAAGAGATAAATAAATAATTAGCAATAAATGTGTTTATATATTGTATTGTTTTGTGATACTTCATACATAATATTATGAAATGAACGTCTTAAATAAATAATGTTTTCTAAATAATTCTAATTTATTTATACAATTACAGTACACACGAAAAAAAAAACACATATCATTGAAAAAAAAAACAGGCATCTCCTTTCAATGATTTTTTTAAATGATCCTTAAGTTGTGGATCCCACAATAATTGCTTGCTTCTATAAATGTCAACAAGTTTTAACACGTTTTCCTCTGACCACTCCATACTCAAATAATAGGTGCGCACCGAAAGCAACGAACCTCTCAGGTACCCGTCCAAATCTAAACAGCGAACCATCAAAGTGTTCGTGGAAAAAACCGACAATGAGTGGATCGTGGTGAGAGACGCGCGCGCGGCGCGCGCGCCGTTCGCGCGCACCTTAAAACCGCGTCCAAATCTGACGAACATGGTGCGGCGCGCGCGCCGTTCGTGTTTACGGCGCTAGAGCTTTTAGTACAGGTGTGGAGTTTCAGTTGACTTCTTCCATTGAAATGGATAGTCACTTTAGAGACATCCTGTATTCTTATCTGCATACGATCCATCATCTCTATCTCCTTCATTATTATTGTTATACCTGGTTCATGACGCCGTCAGAAGATTAAAATTCCAATCCCATTGAGAATCGAATGTCCTACAAGTAGGTTACGGCATAATCTATTTCTTGAGATTATTTATTTCTGCAGATCCAAGGTTAAATCTCGCAGAGTTCGCAATTCCTTAAGGTTTGTTTTGGAAAATTGTGTTTTAACATGCAAGTTATGAGGGGAAATATGCAACCTTGCCTGGATTCATACGGAAGTTTATAAACCAAGGCCTCCTGACATTAGATGTATGTGGCACTTTTGTTTTCTTACGAGTATAACCAGGTCGCTCTTATTCGGCACAATCTACTTGCCTCTTCCTCTTTGTCAGCTTAATTCTGATACAGATGCAATCTAATTTGCATCCAAGAATTCTAGTTCCCAAACTAACTCACTGGCACCATCCGGCCCGTAGGTCCATGGCTGTTCGGACATATGCTCTGCATACATCCCTATCCAGAGCTAATGTTTTCCAATTATCCCTGTACAATCTACTTTCTAAAATCGTGATTGTTATTCTCCTACCTGATTCTTGGTCTACCAACTGGGTATTTTCCCTCTAATTTTTCTACCAGAAGTTCCCATGCCTGTCTTTCATTCGCCATTTGTGCCACATGTCCTGACCAATAGTCTACGAAACTTAACTGCTAGTATTATATCTAGTTTCCTAAAAAGATCGCCTCGCTGTTAATGAAGTCTTCTGCATTTGCCTGTCTGTTCATCTCTCTTTGGTCCAAAAATGTTCCTAAGAGCTTCCATTCATTCATAGTGTTCTGCTCAAGAGCAGGTCTTTCACTGCAAACTCAACATTCTCCACTCTTTCCTTAACTCAGCTTTCCTTTTTGTATCTGCATACAAACCATTTATTTTAATATTGTCTATCATCTGATGTCTTTTTCTGCCTCTTTCTTTCCGTTGACCATTCCTTCTAGAGCATCCTTCAGCAGGCAGTTTCTTCTTAGCCAGTGGCCAAGCCAATTTATTTTCCTCTTGTTTATGAGTTCCAGCATTGTTCTTCTTTCACCCACTCTGTCTAGCACATCTTTATTTCTTACTTTGTCTGTCCATTATATACGTTCCATTCTTCTCCATATCCACATCTCAAAATCTTCCAGTCGCTTTTCCTCATTCCGTCGTAATGTCCAAGTCTCTGCACCATACAATGCTACACTCCACACAAAGTCTCTTCCTTAATTCTTTTGCCATAGGTCCGCATAAAATGCTTCTCTTCTTGTTGAAAGCTTATTTTGTCATTGCTATCCTCTGCTTTACATCTTGACCGCAATTCATGTTACTACTGATAGTACAACCCAAATATTTGAAGCTCTCCACTTGCTCAATGGCCTCATCTTTAATCCTCATGTTTATCTTCCTTGATTTCCTTCCTATAATCATGGCCTTCGTCTTATTTATATTTATCTTTATCCCATAATCCTCGCACCTATCATTTAGCTCCATCACCATGTTCCTCAGTGTCATTGCATCTTCTGCTAGCAAAGCCATATCATCACCAAATCTTATGCACTTTATTCTTTTTCCTCCCATGTTTACTGAAGCAGTTCTTCATTAGGTCTTCCAGGTAGATGTTGAAAAGGGTAGGTGATAGAAGACACCCTTGCCTTACCCCGCTTCCAATTTCTCAAATAAATAATGTATATAGTTGTCCTAATATGGTCAAGGTTATTAAGTGTAGGACATTGAGATGGAGATCGCATGCAGTTTGAATGGGTGACAGTAGAAACATTTACTAAATTAACCTCTTACTACCCCAAGGCACTCCTAAGGCTTTCAGTGGAATCGGTTTACCTCCTATACGGAAAATAATTTTTTACTTCGTAACACTGACAAAAGAAAAAAAATTAATCCGCGCTGTAGCCGAGTGGTTAAGGCAAGATGCCTTGACTGCACAGCTTCGGGACTTGCGCTGATTCTGGTCTCCATTGGGGAAGAAAATTTCGGTCAGTATGGCACCGGTGCTCACCCAGCTTCGTGAGAAATTTTGAGTACCTATAATAAGTAGTGGCTCCCTCCATGGTATCTTTACGTGGACGTGGTGGAGTGGCTTGCGTGCTTAAATGATCCCGAGAGCTATGCAGGCGGTATCATTTGCTGCCGATACGGTTACCCATGCCGGACTATTCGAAGATGGTAAGCCAGACGAAAAAAGCACCTCTGTCGAAAGAGTGACGATCTTCCACCGTAAAAATACAACCGATAAGATATTTTAATATTAAATTTATCACTTCTCACTCAATGACAAATTAAATTTGAAGAGAAAAATATATGCCTAAATCGGGATATTGGGTTCAAATCCCGATTTAGGCATATATTTTTCCCTTCAAATTTAACCGTTAAGAAATTCGGACATGGGTTCCACTGGGGTAAAATTTTCGGAGATCAAATAATCCCCCATTTGGTTCTCCGGGCGGGGATTACTTCAGGGAACCCATGCCAAAGGGACATGTTCCTAGAAACATGCAATGTTAGAAATTTATATTGGAAAACATTATCTCAGGATAGGAATGTATGGAGAGCTAATGTCCGCGCGGCCATGAACCTATGGGTTCGTTAATACCAGTGAGTTATTTATAAGTAACCTGCTGTAACGGCGGGAACCTGAAATTTTGACATGTCACCCCTACAATTAAAGTATAACCCTCTTACTAATAATCCATATATAACTTTTATACAAGGTTTATACACACCTCAGTTGAAAATTCTTACTAATAAACACTGTATTAGCTGTTCAGTGTAGAAGAGGTGTACAACTTTACATGGGAATCGTTATACATGCCTCCACCCTTGTTTAAGGATTATATAACTAGACAAAATGTCGGACATCAAGACCAACTGATTGTTTTCTTATGATATTGATGAAAGTTTCCTTAAATTTAACCAAAAATGCAACACTTTAACGACTGTTTGATGGATGCACAGGGCATAAATAATATTAATAAAGCTCTGGGTATGAAAATAAAGGCATCATAAAATGCCTTTCGTTACACTCATTCTCGATTAGGCATAAAAATATTTTAAAATTGAACATTGAATCACAAAAGGATATGTTCTACAATAATTGCTGTAGACAAGATTTAACCTGAATGTAGCTTAAATGCTTCATAATATTATTTTAAGAAAACTTTCTTGCATCTTTAATACGTGACACACACACCGATGTAAAAATGTATTTAAGTATAGAGGTACTATTATTGCAGCAGCCACATGTCAGCTTGATAGTCTTGTGGTTAGAGCTTCTGACTACCATGTGTGAGGTCGTAGGTTCGATTCCCGGTCAAACTATAGCAATTTTTTTTTTTTCGCTTGAAATGATATTTTGTTGTCGGTAACATTTCCTACTATTTTGAACGTTTTCTAACGCATCTTAAAACACTGCATATAATTCATAAGTAATGGGGAAAGCTTTTATTAGTTTCCAAGAATTGGTCGAAATTCTTAGATGGCAGCACATTATCTGTGAAACCAATTCTACGTTTTATTTGACATTGCGTAAAGGAAAATGTATATAAATTAAAACACACTTATTTTTTCCGTACCTCCTCAATTAGGGAATCTCTTTTAATTCTTATCCATATTCATTTCTTACACAATAATCACTAGTTGATGTTTTATTTCTGTTACAAACTGCGAGTAATATTGTTCTGACGTCATTATGATGACGAATATGTGACGTATTGTGTATAACTGCTGTTTTGTTATACATCTCCGGCACAACGTTTATTAGTAAGGAAATTATACGTGATCTACATAAGGCTTATATATTGTATAATTAAACAACTGATGAAAGCCTGTATTAGAGATTTTTATTAGTAAGACTGTAAAATTATAAAATACTTACCTAAAAGGTCCGTGTCCTAAACTCCAGTTTTTAAGTTGAGGAGACGGACCTTTTAGGTAAATATTTTATAATTGTATACTTTAATTGTGCGACTAATACCTCAACGGAATTTTAACATGAATTTTATTAATGTTGACACTGGCTGGATTCTGTGATTAACACATGTGGATGTGAGATTAATCGACCGCGGTGGACTAGTGGTTATGCTCCTTGCCTCTGGTCCCGGGGATCGCGGGTTCAAACCCGGCCGGGGTCGATGGATTTTTTAGGACGGAAAAATCCAAGGAGCAAGTCCTCCGGGAAGGACTTTATGCCGTGGGTCCCGACTCTGAAGATTTTCAGGCTCGTAAAAGATCCTTAAGCCTGAATGAAAGGCCTCTAAGCAAAATTTGCCGAATTTTCCCGTCCTAGTATTACCTTGGTTTCCTAGATGCCAGTATGAGGCGGAAAGCTGACCACGGACTACTCAAATGACATCTATACGAAAACAAGTGTAACTAAAATAGTATGGTTCAAATTTTTCCCCTATAGGGGGAGAGCGCCTAAATCTTTGTTAAGGGAAACATGGGCTTACAAGATACAAGAAGGATGTGGGATTAGCAACCGGCTGGTAGGCCAAGAGCCTTCTAGCTTGTCAAGTTTAAGTTTAATTTTTTAAACAAATAATAATTTTCTTTTGAATTACAATTAAAATATTATGTAGGCGAGGAATAATTTACTTTCAATACCACGGTCACATAATGTTGATAAATAGACAATTAATATGATAAGATCACTTGATAATCTGCGTTTCATATCTTGGCAAATCAACCATACAATATTATCTTCTTGCTTTTCACGTGTTCAAATCATTTGCTGACTCATTTAGATGCATTTTCTAGGTCAACAGTCGTGTATATTTGTGTATTGCCTAAGATTACATCTGCTATATTACTTATATATTAGGTTTGCCTTAAAGCGTGAGTTAATAGATGAAAAAAAGCTAGTCCAGCAAATCCTAGAGATAAAATACTTATTATTAACCCCATTTTGTCTTAAAGTAGAGAGAGCAATAATCTTCTTTAAATCATATTCAAAATTTGCACCAAGAACCTTCTCATAAACAAATGTTATCTAAGCGTATGCTCTGAGATTCATAAAGGGAGAGGGATGTATGGAGAGCTTATGTCCGCACGGTTATGAACCTATGGGTTCGATAGTGGCAGTGACTATTACAAAGATAAATACCAATTAGATAGTATAACTGTCACAGGATTGATGATCGGGGCAAGAGGTACTATACCAGGATTCTTAGCCAAATTTTGGAATTCCTTAGATTTGGACAGGGTGTATCTTTCTAAAATTGCCATCGCTGCCATTAGAGGATCAATTTCAATTTTAAGAAACCATCTTTACAAAATTTCTATTTTATAGTATGTATACTTCAATTAGGCCTACAATTTGAATTGTTTTTAATGTATTTACAAAATTTATTTCATCAATTCCAAAAATTGTCTGTATCACTTTGTCCTTGAGGCAGTCCTCTAATGAGGAAAGTTGTATATATAAAATAAAATAAGTTAGGTATATTTTAACCTATTTTATTTTATGACTATCCACCTCAACGGTAACAATGAATTTTATTGGTATTGGAGTTATATATAATAATATAAGCATGTTTCCGAATGCTTGTAATCCAATAAATGATTAAGCAAAAAATGTGACCTCTCCGGGAGCCTGGAACCCCTAGAGGGCGCGTCCCCAGGTGGCGGATAGGGGAAAGCCTCCAAGATATAGGTGGTAGGAGGTAAATAAAGTACCTCCCGCGGTCCAACAGGCACTGCTGTCTTGTAGTATGACATTGGATTGTTAAATACTTAAGGGAAGAAACCCTAACAGAAAATTGGGGAGATGGGCCTCAAAGCCGGAGTGGAGGCCACCCATCTATAGTCTGTCCATGAATGTGTAGAGAAATTCGCCAGTTTTCCGATTAGGTATCGTTCGCGCTTGAAGCTCAAGAGCGAAATAATGCCACGTGATATGTTATCCCTCCTGCACTTACTTCTGTGGCCTCATTGGCTGTGCATTTCTGCCCGCCTCCTGCGTATATGGCTTATTTCGAACAGCTTTGTCTACAGATTCTACGGACAGACTATAGAAGAAGGATACTCCGAAATCAAATACCTGATCCCCCCGGGAGAAGGTTGTGTGGTGGGCCAGATCCTGAATCATGTAAAATGCTTGTAATCTTGTAAGCCCTTGTTGACCTCAACGAAATTTGGACGCTCTATCCTTACAGAGAAAAATTGAACCATACTAATTTAGTTACACTTGTTTTCGTATAGATGTCATTGGAGTGGCCCGTGGTAAGCGTTCCGCCTCATACTGACATTTAGGAAACCAAATTAGTACTAGAATGGGAAAATTCGGTAAATTTTGCTTAGGTGCTTTTTTATTCAGGCTTAAGGATCTTTTACGAGCCTGAAAATCTTCAGACTCGGGACCCCCGGCTTTAAGTCCCTCCCGGAGGACTTGCTCCTTGGATTCTTCCATCCTAAAAAATCCATCGACTCCGGCCGGGTTTTAACCCGCGACCGTCGGGACCAGAGACAAGGAGCATAACCACTAGTCCACAGCGGCCGATACATCTAAAATTAAAATGCCAAACAATATGCCTCGGAAAGATTGGAATTTGGGAAAACCGACGATGAACAAGAATTGGAAATTAAGAGGTGGAGAGGAAGAGGACGACCTGCTACTACCTGGGTACAGAATGTGCATATGTCAACGGAAATATTTTGGTGTAGTGGAGGATGATGAACAAAATAGAGACAAATGGAGTAACAACATAAACAGTGTAGAGTTATGAAAAGTAATATCTAACTTTGTGTATTTTAGATGTCAACACAGTGGGCCAGGGTTCGATCCCCGATCGGGACAAGTTTCCTGGGTGAGGATTTTTCGGAGTTTTTCCTCACCTGTAAGATAAATGTCAGGAAACTTTAAGGCCCAAACGGTCCCCGAACACCACCTGGCTATCAATATCATATTCGCCTAATTAGCTTAAGTTTTCTTTAAGGTCTCTTCTGGCGCATCTTTACCATCATCAACTCCCCTATCATCGGGCAGCGTAACCACACCTTCCAGGCGCCCCAACCTCAGAAGTGGGTTAAAAGTACGCAATGCCAGGAGAGAACACCAAAAATGTCGAAATGACAACCTGGGGCATTTGGGGGGGATATATATATAGATCCGGGTTCGAATCCCGTCCAGGCATTTAATTTTCTTATCATACCATATATATATATATATATATATATATATATATATATATGATATGAAAAGAAAAAAGAATGCTTGAGTCGGGATTTGAACTCGAGTCTCTAAAGTCTGTACCTTTAGCGCTCTAACCAACTGAGCTACCCAAGAATTCCAAGACAAACATACAATTTTCTTATACAAGTAGTATTCTCAATTCACACAAGAGGTAGCGGAAATATCATTCAACTGCCATCTAGCGGCTAACGTAACAGTTAAGCAAATTATTAAAGAGAATATTTACTTTATAGCAGTAACGCTTGTGTATATAGATATTATAAATATATTTTTGACATTTGGCAATGAAGGCAAATATGATATGAAAAGAAAAAAGAATGCTTGAGTCGGGATTTGAACTCGAGTCTCTAAAGTCTGTACCTTTAGCGCTCTAACCAACTGAGCTACCCAAGAATTCCAAGACAAACACAATTTTCTTATACATGTAGTATTCTCAATTCACACAAGAGGTAGCGGAAATATCATTCAACTGCCATCTAGCGGCTAACGTAACAGTTAAGCAAATTATTAAAGAGAATATTTACTTTATAGCAGTAACGCTTGTATATATAGATATTATAAATATATTTTTGACATTTGGCAATGAAGGCAAATATGATATGAAAAGAAAAAAGAATTGAGAATACTACATGTATAAGAAAATTGTATGTTTGTCTTGGAATTCTTGGGTAGCTCAGTTGGTTAGAGCGCTAAAGGTACAGACTTTAGAGACTCGAGTTCAAATCCCGACTCAAGCATTCTTTTTTCTTTTCATATCATATATATGAGTGGAGACAAACCTCTGTATTGAGAATTTTCATTAATAAAATAAATAGTATGTATAGCAATGCATTTCACATATTGCCGTTTTTTGTTTATAGTTTATGTATTTATTAGCTGTTTCCTTCAGAAGCAAGCATCTGTTCTAATCGCTGTATGTAAAAGTTTCAATTATAGCCACATGTTTTGCTATCAAGTTGTCATTCCGATAGAAATGATGAATTGAGCAATTATTGAGATTTCTAATGTGCAGAAATAAAATGGATTAAAGGATTTCGATGTTCAGCGAATTAAACGCATCCTGTGGAAAAGTACTATTTTGATAAGATAAGGAAAATCATACAAATCTGTCGCATTAAACGAGAAAGGTTCATGATTCTGTTCATAAAAAGACTATTGTGAATAACTATTACTACTCATTCCACAAGGTATAAGCCTTTCGATCTGATCAGTCCACGCATAAGCATATCGCACTATCTTGTTCTTGGTCTTCCAACTTCACTCTATCTAGAAAAATTTGATAATTTTTTAGGCCTTTCCACATCATATACTATCTCCACTTCTCGCAACTGGGACTGCCTACAGAGGAAATCAAGGACTGTCTAATGTCACCAGGTTGTCCTTTATGACATTTCTGGCTTTCTCCGCTAGCATTGGCAGAATTATAATTAATTTCTTAGGATGTGATGGGTGATAAATGATAATGAAGCGCCAGGAAAGTCCTTAACCTAAATTCTAGACCATGGGCAACCACAGGAATAATTCCCTTTAAGGAAAATGTCCTATGGTTTGATCGAGAATCGAACCCGGAACCTCATGAACAGTAGTCAGGAACGCTGACCACTAGCCCATGAGGTTGCTCATATATATATATACATATATATATATGGTATGATAAGAAAAATAAATGCCTGGACGGGATTCGAACCCGGCGTGATATCCATTACACCACCAGGCGAATCCAATCCAAACACTTATTTTTCTTATATATGTATTATATTCTCCATTATTTGTAATAAAAGATTCCGGGCTATGTGGCCGTGGTCTATAACTGGCGTTTCTTCCAGACGTTCCTCCCTCAACTGCGGAGGGCATCTTCAGTGGCGAGCGCTTACAGCTGTTGTTTCCCTGTCGTAGACTCGACTGCGAAATGTTTTCGCAGTCGAGTCTACGACAGGGAAACAACAGCTGTAAGCGCTCGCCACTGAAGATGCCCTCCGCAGTTGAGGGAGAAACGTCTGGAAGAAACGTCAGTTATAGACCACGGCCACATAGCCCGGAATCTTTTATTACCATGATTACCGGCCGTGAAAGCCTGCATTCCACTATTCTCCATTATTACTAGATGTCGCGAGAACTCGGCCTTCACTGCCATCTAGTAGCTGACTATAACAAGTAAGCAAATTAAAGAGAATATATATATAATGTTGTTTGTACATGAAATTTAGTGTAATTTTTAATGTATTTAACCCTTTGCAATTAGTATCTATCTATCGACAGTGTTCTGCCTTGAGGCAGGTCTTTGACGGCAATCATAGCATCTTTATGCTATGCTTTGCAGCTGTCATGTGCAGATGTACTAGGGAATTAAAGGTGTGGTATTTGCCCGTTGCTTTCCACACCGGTTAAAGATGAGAGATGATGATGATGATGGTACTCGGGGACTTTTTTTGGGCTTTACAGCTACCTGAATTTGTCTTAGAGGTGAGGAAAAACTCCGGGAAAAAAAAAACTCACTGAGGAATCATGTCCCGACCGGGGATCGAACCCGGGCCCGCTGCGTGACAAAGCAGAGACCACAGCGATGGACTTGTAATTAGTATAGTGTATAGAACATCTATACTGTAAACAAGTATTTCTATATTTGTGCTACTTGAGTGGAAGAGAATGCCTTATGGCCTTAACTCTGCCAAAATAAATAAAACATTATTATTATTATTATTATTATTATTATTATTATTATTATTATTCAAATACGTTGATACCAGTTTTCTCTATTTTCTTCGATATTTTGTTTTCATTTATATTGTATACATTTAATTGATTTCGGGTATGAACATTTCTCTGTTAAAATAATTAGGTAAAATCCAGCTATTGATCTAAAAATGCCATCTCAGCTTATTTTTCTGTCCTATTCATTGTCCAGTTTTCACTACGATATATTACCAGAGATTTTGTCAATTATTTTGTTTCTTTTATGGTATTATTATTTTATATACTTCATATTACTCGATCCGTTTACCTTAATTGATTTAATTGTATATTTAGGTCCTCATTTTTACAATATAATTCGAAACCTAAATAGTTGTAATTGAAGATTTGTTCTATTATTTTATCATTAATATCTTACATCGTTTATGATGTTTTCATATAAAAGACATAGATATTGTTTTTGGTATCGATATCCACGATAAATTATATGCCAGTATTATATCTTTCAGATTATTAGCGCTTATCTTAGGTCATCTTTCATTTCTTCACAGCGCTTGTAACGCGGTCGGGGGGGGGGGGAATATTTGTACTGAATTTCCTCAAATATACAACCGGATTGATTAATCCGTAATCATAATCTATACAGGATGTTATTCCAAGTAACCATAATCTAGGACAGTGTTTATCAATTTGGAGGCGTGCCTTTCTAAGAGGATATAATAATAAATAAGTCGTATCCAACTTAGGGTTGGGTCGAGGGATGAGATGAGCCCCTTCACAGGGGCAGATGAATGAAATACATGAGTATAGAGAAATAAATAAGTCGTGTCCAACTTAGGGTTGGGTCGAGGGATGAGATGAGCCCCTTCACAGGGGCAGATGAATGAAATACATGAGTATAGAGAAATAAATAAGTCGTGTCCAACTTAGGGTTGGGTCGAGGGATGAGATGAGCCCCTTCACAGGGGCAGATGAATGAAATACATGAGTATAGAGAAATAAATAAGTCGTGTCCAACTTAGGGTTGGGTCGAGGGATGAGATGAGCCCCTTCATAGGGGCAGATGAATGAAATACATGAGTATAGAGAAATAAATAAGTCGTGTCCAACTTAGGGTTGGGTCGAGGGATGAGATGAGCGCCTTCACAGGGGCAGATGAATGAAATAGATGAGTATAGAGAAACGGTGGAATGAAATTGTGGCAGGAAAAAACGGGAGGAACCCCGAGAAAAACCTGCCCAATCTCTGTTTCGTCCACCACGAAATCCACATGGAGTGACCGAGACTCAATCTCGGAACCCCAGCTGTAAGAGGCGAGCGTGTAACGGCTTGCGCCACGGAGCCGCCTTAGGATATAAAAATACCTTTGCGAAGTGTTCTGAATTTAGAAATATAGAAATACATCGTAAAAGTTTAAATCGCCTCAACTGAATGATACATAAATTATAGATAAAATTAAGTAGTTTAATTAATAAATTCTAAAGGTATAAACAAATAAGTATCTATTGGCAACTGAAATGGACTTTATATGTTTGTTTCATCGCTGTATATACCATATAATTTAATTATCCTTAATATTTAATTTACTTAAGCGTAGCATCGCAAAAAACACCGACAACGTGGGTGAGGTAGTATATTGAGATATGATGGTAATTTTTAACAAGGTACCAATGTCCGGAAATGATGCGTTTTCACACTATGAATAACTAACTTCTCAAGAGTTCCGTTAGTTGGATTTCAAGACTCAATACTTGAAAATACTGTCACAGTCACATCAATTTTCAAAATATCCACCTCCCATCTCATTGCAGAGCGTACATCGGCCGTGTAGAGATTGGCGCACACGTTCAAATACGCCGGCCTTGTTTGAATTATTTCTGCAGCAGCGTGGATTCGGACTATAAGATCCATACGTGACTCTACTGGAGTGTGATAAACATAACTGTTCCAAGTCGTCCCACAAAAAATGGTCGAGAGGATTAGTAACAGGTGATCTCGGAAGTCATGGGACTGGTTCCCTCGACCCGGAATCGGGGTATCCACATGTCTCGTCACATTGGCATCATCAAAGAGAGCTGGAGCTCCGTAGTGTTGCAGCCACATTCCGTTGCGAAGTCACGTATCACGGGTTCCGTACCTGTGAGGTGTTGTCAAGTAATGAGTCTTCAAATCCGTGGAACTAGCACTGATCTTGTGACATAATTAACTAGTCATAGTGTGAAAACGCATCATTTCCGGACATAGGTACCTTAATTTAAAAAATGATCAACATCTCAATATGCTACCTCACCTCCGTTGTCGGTGTTTCTTTTCAACACCACACACACACACACACATATATATATGGTATGATAAGAAAAATAAATGCCTGGACGGGATTCGAACCCGGATCTCTGAGTCTGTACCTCAGCGTGATATCCATTACACTACCAGGCGAATCCAATTCAAGCACTTATTTTTCTTATATATGTATTATACTCTCCATTATTACTAGATGTCGCGAGAACACTGTCTTCACTGCCATCTAGTAGCTGACTATATCAAGTAAGCAAATTAAAGAGAATATTTATTTTACTTTATAGCAGTGACGCTTTATCGATGTTATAATTAAATATATAATATATATATACTCATTTGCATATAAGATAATTTATAAACCAGATTGCGGACATACGAGAATATTTCTCATGTTTTACAAAAGGACATGAGATGACACGATGGAGAAGAAAGTGAGTTAAGGTCAGAGCTTGCCTTGGAGGTCACTTTGCTCCACATCTGCATTGTCACTTGCATTTTCTCGCGAACACTCATGCCGAAAGCGATAAGAAAGCGCTTTAAGCCCCCTACATGGCGCTACTCAAGAGAAATCCGCTACTCACAAGGTCAAGATTTCTGTCCTAA
Organism: Diploptera punctata; assembly: GCA_030220185.1. NCBI lineage: Eukaryota > Metazoa > Arthropoda > Insecta > Blattodea > Blaberidae > Diploptera > Diploptera punctata. The sequence goes on from JASPKZ010007844.1 coordinate 191,482, forward strand.
TTATAGACTGGTTTTTGACGTCTAACTTCAAGTTATTTATTTTTAATTCTACAATCCTACTTCCAACCATCTGCATTTCTAGTCATTTACTATCACCTTTGCTAAAACAAAATATTAACACAGGATATTCTGTTTTACAGAATTTTATTTATGTTTTCAAAGATTGGAATTTAAAGGCCGTCCGCTCTTAGTGATCCTCATCAAAACTAAACCACGTGACCTGCTCTCTTTTCATTGATTATGGATACCGACATACGTTGTAGAAGTAATAAATATGCGAAAAAGTAGTTCGCTTCATTAAATTAAAAATATGTCCTTTGAGTATACTTTTAATTCTTCTTGAATGAAAATGATATTCAAAACATAGAAAATATTCTAAAATATACTCCGACGTACGTTGTAGAAGCAATAAATATGCGAAAAAGTAGTTCGCTTCATTAAATTAAAAATATGTCCTTTGAGTATACTTTTAATTCTTCGTGAATGAAAATAATAATATTCAAAACATAGAAAATATTCTAAAATCTGCCTAATCAATAATTACAACTTAAAATAGTTTATTACATATGGGTGATGCATTTGAGTCGTGCTTCAGTCGATTCTCATGAAACAAAATGGCTGAAAGTATCGAGTCTTATGTTGCTGTGTCATCTTCCTGTCAAAGTGACAGTAATTGTGGCGCGAATGGCGGAAGGATACAATTGGCGTTTGTTGATGTTAGAATCACTCTTAAGAGCTGACAAGGTATATATTGTTAGAATCGGTCCTAGAAATACCTCAGTTGCCTGTTAGATGTCCCATTGGGTCACAAGTAATTCTAATGGGACAACAAAGACTGCTTACAACATTTGACATATCTACACTTCCAAACATTACTATAAATAATATAATTATCCCTTATTCTTCTTCAGTAATAGATCTTGGATTACATCTAGACGCAAATTTAACCTGGCAAACACAAGTGAAACACATATGTAAAAAACTTTCTCCACCTTACATTATCTTAGACGTTTAAAGAATTTTCTCCCAGTTTCGTTAAAACAAATCCTTGTGCAGAATCTTGTGTTACCACACTTCGATTATTGTGACATTATATATAATGATCTAAACTATGACTTGTCGCAGAGACTGCAGCGTGTTCATAATGCTTGCATTCGATTCATTTTCAATATCCGCCGTTATGACCATATTTCCGAACACTTTAATAACCTCTCTTGGCTCCGTCTTACTGACAGACGTAAATTGCACTCTCTTTCACTACTTTTCAAGTTTCTGAATTCCTACATCCCTAGTTACCTGACGTCCAGATTTGAGAAGTTATCCTCTTACCACAATATTGACACTAGGTCACAAGATAGCAGTCTGCTAACAATTCCTCTTCATAGCACTTCCTCCTATTCTACATCCTTCACAATAGCCTCTGCCCGCTCCTGGAATCTCCTTCCTCAAGATATCAGGGGTTGCCGCACACTTGACACCTTTAAGTCACGCTTATACAGTTACCTGTTGTCTAATAATTAATTTTTCTCTATTTATTTAATTTTATACTATGTCATTAATCTTTTCCTCGTTTTTTATATATATTGTACATATTATATATTTAATTCGTTAAATTTAGAGTAAATCAAAATACATTATAAATATTAATTGTATTGTATTCATAACTTGTAATCGTTTATATATATATATATATTGTAATTTAGATTTAAGACTATTATTTTTGTTTGTATTTTTTCAAACCTGGTTGAGTGGTAGACAAGGCCTTAAGGCCTTAACTCTGCCAGGTAAAATAAAGCTATTATTATTATTATTATTATTATTATTATTATTAGGCCTATGATTATTGGGTCGGTGTGTCATCCATGACAACTACATGCAAATAAGGTAACAAAAAATATTAACTTGGTCTAGTAACTCCTTACCAAGGAGAGGTTATGGACTGCGCCATTATAGATATATAGATAGATTGTTACATTGAGTCTCATTCTGAAGAACTCAACGAATGTCAAATCAAAAAGCGAATACAGAGAATGCAGCTGGTTTTACGGCTTCAGGAGAAGCTGACAAGGGAACGAAGACTAAATCCGTCAACCCCAAAATTTAGTGCATTGCGAAGAAAGCACAATTTAATATAATATAGGCCTACTGATGGAATCATTGGCCCCCATGGCGGAAGACTTATAGCTAGATTAGACTCCGTTACATCGGCTCAGTGTTATCTATTATAACTAACTCACTGGCACTATTAAACCCGTAGGATCATGGCCGTGCGGTTATAATCTCTCCAGACATCCGTATCCCGAGCTAATGCTTTCCAATCAAATCATAGTTAATGTTATTCTCCCACCTCATTATTGGTCTAGCAACTGGGAGTTTTCCCTCTGGTTACCCTATAAGAAGCTTCCATGCACGTCTTTCATTGCCCATTCGTACCACATGTCCTGCCCATCGCAGTCTATGAGACTTAACTGTTGTTATATCTGGCTTCCTATAAAGACAATGTAGTTCACTGTTAATCTTCTCCATTCCCTGTCTGTTCAACTCTCTTTGGTCCAAAAATTGTCCTAAGAACTTTATTGATATCTATTGAAGTATATATTTATGTATTAATATTAGTTGCCTCCCCTTTTATACGGAAGTAAGATTTGGACATTAAGAAAAGGAGGCAGGAGTAAAATCAAAGCAACGGAAATGAAATGTCTCAGAAGGAAAGCAGGATACACTCTTTTAGATCGAAAAAAAAAATAATGAAGAAATTTTAGAACAATTAGCAGTAGAAGAAAAACTCAACAGATACAAATTAATCTGGCTAGACCATGTGAAAAGAATAGAAATTGAAGAATCCCAAAAATGATTAATCAATATAAACCCGAAGGACTGCGAAGACCTCTTGAAAGACTGCTAGATGGGGCCGAAACTGGTCAACAATGCCTAATTCGTTACGGATGATGATTAGTCGCCAAGGTTGGGGATGTTTATTAGTAAGTAATTGTATTGGTTATAAATAATCATTTTTATAAATGAATGTGAAGTTGAGCTATTTCGAGCATTGGCTTAGTGATGGATGGTGAACCGTCCATCAGCCAATGAGAATGGCGGATTTTAAAAGATTTATATTAGTTTAATATGGAGCGTTATTGTTTATGATTTCTTTTTTTTTAATGTTAATGTATTTTTTAATATCAATATAAGAACCTTTTTACATTAGTATTCTTCAATTAAAATGGAATTCTATTAGAAACATCGTCAATTAATGAAAATCGTGTAGGCCTTCTCTCTAGCTGGATTTTAGTGACTTATCTTACAAAGACTATTTAACTCATGCCCCAAATGGGAGTCAATGACCAATCACATTTCAATGATCTTTTATTTACAACCAATCACAGTCGTGTTTCGCCTAGAATTTACCAACTAAAGTTTATCATAATAAAGAAAGTACCTCCTTTCTAACATTCTGAATAGGTCATAGCATTACTTTGCAGTGACCTACTCCCTAAGAGATACGGCTACCAAATTGTATATATATTGCATGAATGTCAACACACAGCGCATGCAGGAGTTAATATAAAAACATTTGTAGCAATAGATTATACCACCAAAAAAATAAACCACTGTTTGCACTTTCTTAAAAGTATTTTTTCCCCAGGTAATAATCCAGAAAAATATAATTGTCATATTTACATCATACGACATCAGAAATGAATTAATATACAGTTTGATGTGTTTCATTTTTTCCCCACTAGAGTGCATTCTTACAATATTGCGTTCCTTTGGCAATAAATAATATGATCTGGTTGCAGTGACGAATAAAAGAAGCAGTAGAAGCGTACCAATCGTTTCTCATTTGTTTTCAAACATCGCCGTTTACATTAAATATATATTTTACAATAACTATATTTAAATAATGATTTGTGAGTAAATAGCTTAATTTTATTCGTTAAATATTCCTAACAAATGCCACTGTTGATTTTCAAATTCTCTAGATAAATTGCAAATCACTCGTGGCATTACTTATGATAGATACCAATTAGATAGTATAACTGTCACAGGATTGATGATCGGGGCAAGAGGTACTATACCAGGATTCCTAGCCAAATTTTGGAATTCCTTAGATTAGGACAGGGTGTATCTTTCTAAAATTGCCATCGCTGCCATTAGAGGGTCAATTTCAATTTTAAGACAACATATTTACAACATTTCTACTTTATAGTATGTATATTTCAATTAGGCCTACAATTCGATTTTTTTAAATGTATTTACAAAATGTATTTCATCAATTCCAAAAATTAATTGTATCACTTTGTTCTTGAGGCAATCCTCTAATGAGGAAAGTTGTATATAATAAAAAGCGGCATATATATTTTGGACACGCCCTTCGTACATCACAACCCTTCTCAGGGAGAAATTGCAAGGTAGATTTCAACAGCAATGGTTGGCAGTTTCCTTGCATATATAGGCCTAACTATTTTTATATCAGTTGATTGGAAAATTTCACATCCAGATTGAAATAAAAAGCATATATTGTATCTCATCATACGTAAAAGTTGTTTCCTTATTTGTCCATGTGATAAAGCCAGAACTAAAAAAAACAAAAGTCGTCTCAATTTTATCAGCTTAGCAACATCCATATCGAGTGTGAGACAATGAAGCGTGTAAAATTAGTTCAATTACTGGTAATTGCCTAACTACACCTCATGACAGCACTAGAACATTCCATACGTCACGCGAACGTGAAAATCAGAAATAATCGACAAGAAAGTTAGTCCATCAAAAGGTGTTTTCAACTTGTATATGGGGTCGACTCATCCTCTAAATAAAATGAGTAACAGATGCTTGTTCTAGGGGTAAGAGGCGGCCATCACGCAGGTCTGACATCAAATGTTGTCTATAGAAATCGGGAGTCTTGACCTCCTATTACACGCACGAAGGGCGTCCTAAGACCTATAGTGGTATCACTTACATTTATTTTATGGGGACTCAAACCAGCGCAAGTCTCACAGCTCTGCAACAAAGCATCGTGTCTTAAACCATTCGGGCTACGGTGCGAGAGATTAGATGTCCAGTATACACCAGCGGGGGGGGGGGGGAATGCAACACCTTTAAGGACAAGATTTTTAAAATACATTACGAAACTCCGTTGAGGTCACTGAGTTAAAGATTTAAGAATTGTAAAACGGTACTTGATATCTCAGTCGTCCTCGATAATTTACAGTGTTGTTTTATATGGGACCTTTCGATAACTTAAGTATCATTTTGGTACCAAAATGAAAGCAGAAGTTGATACTTAAGTTTTCGAAAGGCCTCCTATAAAACAACAAATTATTGAGGACGGCTAAGATATCAGGTACTGTTTTACAATTCTTAAAACTTTAAGGACAAAGAAAGTTCACCCTTTTTAATATTCTGAACAGGTCAGAGCATTATTTTGCAGTGACTGACTCTCCAACAAATACATTGAAAGCATCAAATAATGAACGGGTTCCTTTGAACGACACATTTGACAATTGTGTTAGATAAATGTGTTTTTTAAATAAGATTTTACTGAGTTGTTTACTAAAAAATATATTAATAACCTATAATGTTGGTTATATGAGGCAGTTAGAATAGCAACGGCGTATGTGCAAAAGATTAGTTTTCAGAAAAACGTGTTTAAAGTTTGATAAACACATTTCCTCTACATCGAGTGACGTAGCATATCTGTCAGCAGGCTGGACCCACTTCAGCAACCGAACACGTCCCCAGCTGGTGCACTGGGGGAAAGATCGGTGGATCTGCTAGACAGTCCTCCCGGTTAAGTCCAAGGGACTCGTGAACCATTAGTGGGGTCGGCAAGAGTTGAGCGCCTTGTCGTACTAGTTGCTCATCTGTTGGAGCTTGCGAGCTCCGTGCTGGCCCACAACAGCTGCAGAAGGCGTCCCTGGGGGCACACCAGGGCTCGGCTCGGACCAGTCCAGCGGGGAGCTACTGTACTGGTTCCTGGCTTGGCCTACGGGCCCGTCGACAAACTGTGGGGTAGCCAGGAGATGAGCACCTGGATGTACTAAAAGTCTCACACTGTTGGGCTTGTAGCCCTAGCCGGTCTCACAACGGCTGCAGGACACGTCCCTGGAGGTAGAACAGGGGAATGGTCGGTGGATCTGCGACAGCAGTCCTCCCGGCTAGGCTCATGGAGCCCGTGGACCAACTGTGGGGTCGTCAGGATTGAGCGACCTGATGTACTATGTAGCTCAGCAATTCCCAGAACTGCGAACTCCAACACTCTCTCCCTGGGGTGTTGGTTTAAGGACCGTGAACTTGAACGTGGACGCGAACATAGGATAGGGAGGACTAGGACTTGGGAGTATGGTCATGACGACCGAGGTATCCCAAGGGGTGGATGGCTGGGCCTAGATGTCAGTGTGAGGAAGTTATATATTGTGTTCTGAAGTGGTTTACAATTTGGATGAAAGAAGAAGGTTCAAAGTTTATATTTCAATAATTTTAAAAAATGTTATTTTTGTTGATATGCCCTTGCTATTCTAAGCGCCTCAGATAGTTTGATATGTTTCATTTTTCTCCACTTGGGTGCATTCTTACAATATTGCGATCCAGTGGGTATCGCTGATTGCGATACTACTATTTGGCAATAATACGATCAAAATGCAGTGAATAAAGAAATTAAACATAACCAAACATTTCTGATTTGTTTTCAAACATCGCCATTTACATGAAATATATTGTATTGTATTGTAAGCCTATATTTTCCCTTTACAGAGATTTAGGCGCTCTTCCCCTACAGGGAAGACTTTGAACCATACTAATTTAGTTACACTTGTTTTCGTGTAGATGTCATTTTGAGTGGTACGTGGTCAGCGTTCCGCCTCATACTGACATCTAGGAAACCAAGGTAGTACTAGGACGGGAAAATTCGGTAAATTTTGCTTAGAGGCCTTTTCATTCAGGCTTAAGGATTTTTTACGAGCCTGAAAATCTTCAGACTCGGGACCCACGGCTTAAAGTCCCTCCCGGAGGGCTTGCTCCTTGGATTTTTCCGTCCTAAAAAATCCATCGACCCCGGCCGGGTTTGAACCCGCGACCCTCGGAACCAGAGGCAAGGAGCATAACCACTAGTCCACCGGGGCATGAAATATATAAATATTTTAAAATACCGGTAACTATATTTAAATAATGCTTTTTTTTTAGTAAACAGTTTAATTTTATTCGTTAAATAGTCCTAACAAATGCCACTCTTGATTTCCAACTCCTCTAGATAAATTCAGACGTCACTTCGTGAATTTATCGATGATTTGGAAATCACTGGTGACATTACTTATGAAAAGTGACGAGATAGATAATTTATCATTGCGGAAATAGAAGTAAATGATAATAAATTAAGACCAAATGAAATACACATGTCACAGCGAGGGGTGCCCAAACAGTCGCATCGAGTAAAATTAAATCAAAATATAAACACAACCTAGTAGTCAAACCTAAAGAGTCTAGATGGGATTTTAAAATGTATAAAATAAGATAAAAAATCAGTCAAGTTTCCGAAAAAGCAATGATTTGCGTTGCTTTGCGTCAATTTTCTCTTTTTCTACATAGACTCATGAATATGCCCTATGGCAAACGTTTTATTACCAATCTTGATCAAGGGCATGAAATTGCATTACGTAATTCTCACGTGCGTACTACATTAAAAATACAATATCCACGCTTTCCTGAACGTAAATATCACGCAAAGATTTTCACTCCTCAAGTGAAATTCCACATTTTTGTTAACTGATGATCTACAAGACCATTACAATATTCTACATTTCCACACACATTCATCCTTTCCATTTCACCGGTTTTCATACTCAAAGCTAATTCCGAGCTAAGTTCCAGTTGTACTGTAAACAAACTTGCATAAAATATTACTCCGCCAACTCCATCTATTGGGAAAACCATGGTGTTACTTTTGGGGCACGCCGTAGCGTAGTGGTTAAGGCACTGAGCTATAAGCCGGAGGGTCGAGGGTTCAAGTCCCGTTGGGATCAGGATTTTTAAACTGACCTAAACCCTCTGGCGGCACCATGGCCCTGGGGTCGACTCAGCCTCTAACGGAAATGAGTACCAGACGCTTGTTCTGGGGGTAAAGGCGGCCGTCACGCAGGGCTGACAACCCGGCTGACATAAAGTGCCGATTGTCTAGAAAAAGTGGGAGCCTTAACCTCCCACTACCCCAAGGGCCTCCGGGTCTGTCGTGGGATCACTTTACTTACTTTACTTTATGGTGTTACTTTTACCCGCCATATGACTGAATTGTGTAAGGGACTGTGTTCAATAGAAACGTTATTCTTGGGCAACATCGTATTTTAAGACACTGAATACAGGATAAGGCGGTACAAATAACACTGGTCAACATGATTTTTGTCTCATGAGTACCAATAGTTGTACTGAATGCAGTTTTTTATCGTGTTTTCAAATATGTATTCGGAATTTCTCCATCACCCACAGTTTTTTTATTTCAATTTCAATTAATGGATTTAAGTAATTATTTTTTAATAAACGTTTTTTTCGCCCATTGACGCAGTGAGCGATGAGCACAGGGAACACTTTCATCAGGAGATTTCAGCTATGGAAAAGAGATATCAAGGCAAATAGAATCCTAATATGCTGGCCGATTATTGTTGGACCATCAAGAGGGATGCACCACAGGCGAAATATAGCAGAAAATCGTCATTTCGTCCGAATGTATAAAATATTAAAGTGTTTGAAGTTATAAATTCCTGTCTCTCGGAAACCTTGCGTGATGGAGAAAAACCGATATCATATTTGAATTCAGGAGAAAAAAATACTATCAGAATCACATATTTTTGTTTCTGAGACAACAAAAAATTTCTTTTTTGTTGCTCGGTGTAATTAGGAACTTCCATTTCTTGTTTATTTATGACATAATTTTAACAAAATAGCCATCAAATATAACATGAAAATCAATACAGAGAAAACAAATACCCTGTACGTTGCAAAATTAGTATTGCAAGATTAAAAAAATACGGAAAGAGTAAATTCATTTACCTATACATAATTGGATGAAGTAGACATAGCAAATAAAATTATTAATTTTAATAAAACCATGGGAATAATAAATTCAGTTTTGAAACCGCAGACCAGAGTATGTTTATACAAAACCTTAGCAAGACCTACACTTTGCTACGGCAGTGAGGCATGGACTTTGAAGAAAGGAGAAGAAAGCAGGAAAACTAATAAAATGAGATTCATGTGATATACAGCAGGGTATATCAAATGGGATCACAAACGCAATGATGATATCTTGATGGAACTACGTTTAGAACCGTTCATTGAAAACATGCATAGATACCAGAACAACTGGATGAATCATTTGCGACGAATGAGTTCAGATAGAGTTCCCAAGGCCATGCTTCGTTATTGTCCAACAGGGAAGAGATCTCTGGCTGGATACAAAATTCATCAGTGAGATCGTAACAGGTCTCTCGGCCTAAGACTTGTTTGGATGAAGATTTATTTATGACAAAAAATTATATATGGAGCTACCTAATCGGGGGGGGGGCACGCCGTAGAGTAGTGGTTAAGGCACTGAGCTACAAGCTGGAGGGTCGAGGGTTCAAGTCCCGTTGGAGTCAGGATTTTTAAACTGACCCAAGCCCTCTGGCGGCACTATGGCCCTGGGGTCGACTCAGCCTCTAACGGAAATGAGTACCAGACGCTTGTTCTGGGGTAAAGGCGGCCGTCACGCAGGGCTGACAACCCGGCTGACATAAAGTGTCGATTGTCTAGAAAAAGTGGGAGCCTTAACCTCCTACTACCCCAAGGGCCTCCTGAGGCCTGTTGTGGGATCACTTTACTTTTTACCTAATCAGGAGTTTACGCTACTCTTACCCGCAATTATGACTGCGTTATGTACAGAAGTGTCATCAATAGAAACCATATTCACTAGACATGGTGTTATTTTTATACATTTTCAAAATGGTCACCTCGTTTATCAATTTGTGTATTTACTTTTAATATTTTGATGTAATATGTTTAATTAAACACTTTCCAATAACTCTAACTCACTGGCACTAACAAACCCGTAGGTTCATGGCGCACGGACATAAAATCCATACATCCCTATCCTAAGCTAATGTTTTCCAATCATCCCCTGTATAATCTACTTCCCTCAAATCATAGTTAATGTTATTCTCCCACCTCATTCTTGGTCTACCAACTGGGCGTTTTCCCTCTGGATTTCCTACAAGAAGCTTCCATGCACGTCTTTCATTCCCCATTCGTGCCACATGTCCTGTCCATCGCATGTGGTTTCCTATAAAGACCATGTAGTTCACTGTTATGTAATCTCCATCACCTGTCTGTTCATCTCTCTTTGGTCCAAAAATTTGCCTAAGAACTTTATTCTCAAAAAATAATTATCAATATTATTTTTTAAAAAAATTTATGCTTGAACCAGGACCAGAGGTCCAGGGTTCAAGTCCTGATTCAAGCAATAATTTTTCATTTCAAAATTTAGTTTTAAACTTAAACTGCTAACAAAAATAATCAACACTAACCTTACTGAGATTATAGAACACAAAAACAAAACAAAAAAAGCAAAAAAAAAAGGACCAGAAATTAAGAGTATACATCTAGTAGAAAAAAGTATGATTTTTAAATTTTTAGCACCAAACAGAAATTGATTGTTATTATTAGTTAATTGAGCAATTTGGCAACTTCTTCATAATAAGCCATTTATGAATAATATTTTGATAATTTTTAGGTACGCTAAAAGTTTATTTAACCATTTTTATTGTACACAGGAACTCACACTTATTTCTCAGCAACGATTTTGAGAACATTAGAAATAACATTAAGAGAAAATATGAAAGTGCAAGGATCCCTAGAAGAAATTATTAAAAAAACACAATTAAGATGGTTTACACACATAAAAATAATGATCCCCAACACTCTTTGCAATTTATATCAATGAAGTAATATGTTGCTGGAACAAAAAAATATAAATTTGGAATAAGAATATCAGAAAATAGAAAATTAAACACCATATTGTTTGCAGATGACCAAATAATAATAGCAAATTCCGAAGATAATCTACAGAAAGGTCTGTATGAAATTAACAAAATTACAGAAGAATATAGATTAAAGATATCTACAGAAAAAACAAAAATTATGGCCATTATAAATTGTTAACATGTCTGAAGAAGGTACAGTGTACCAAAACAGCTGTCACTGAATTATATAATAAATATGAAAATCAAATAAAACTACGTTTTATTTTTATTTAATTAATAAAAATTATGGCATTTCAAGGTGTAGATCCTGTCAGAAGTAAAATTGTACTGGACAATACAATTTTGGAGCAGGTGAATAATTTTACATATCTAGGATGCAATATCTCATATGAAGAAGAAAAAGATGTAAATGCAAAAATATCTAAATTTTAAGAATTTTAGGGTTAATAAATTCTATCTTCAAGCCACAGTTAGTCCAAAAGCATTCAAGACTGAAAGTGTATAAAACACTGGCTCTTCCAACTCTTTTGTATGGTAGCGAAGTATGGACGTTGAAACAGAAGGATATACAGAGACTTAGATCTGCTGAAATGAGATATCTTCGGAGGACTGCAGGATACACACTACTAGATCACAAAAAAAATGAAGACATCTTAGAAGAATTACACATGGAATCTTTAGAAATCAAAATTTCTGATTATAAGTCAAGATGGATGCAACATGTTCATCGAATGGAAGATCACAGAATACCCAAAACAAATGTTAAGATATCAACCTGCAGGAAGAAGAAGACCAGGACGTCCACTCAAAAGACTTTTTGGATGGTGTTTCTCTTGAGGCCAAAACAGGTCAACAAATGGCCTAAATTCGTGAATGTACTATGATGATGATGATGAAAAATAATGACAGAAGACAGATTACCAAATATGATTTATGAATGAAATCTGACAGGAAGAAGGAAGAGGGGAAGACCAAAGCTAAATGGATACAAGGAGTATTCAGAACAATGGAAGAAAGGGCTTAGAGGAAGGGGCCTGAAAAAATAGAGAGAAAATGCAGATTGGGTATAGAATCTTGCAATGGGACAGGAAGATGTCAAAGACATTATAAAACCTGAAAATGAATATATATAAACACCGGATATTCTATGCCACCATGCCACCTGTAAATATTTGATTGGGGGACAAGGGACTGCTAGTGTCATGTTGGCTAATGTGATAACACACATCCCCGCTACAGTCAATTGCCAATATATTTACTCACATATAGGGGGATTCTATCCCAGAAGTCCGCCTACATTAGCAGGCAAGTTAGGTTGAGAAAATGGGCAAGTTAGTGTTAGTTTGGTAAGTTAAGGTGAGAAAATGGATGAATTAGTACATCAGATTAGTTTAGCGTTCACTTCTTTGTTAGCGGATTTTTGTGATAAGTTGGCTACACTGTCTGAGCAATGACCAACACATTTCACATTGTAAATATGCTGATTTTAGGTTGTTTTAAGCTCCACTGCTCACTTAATTTTAAGGCGTTTCTCACTTTTTTGGGGGAAAAAAGCAACATATATTTCAGCTCAACTGCGCTTTTACTAGCGCTTGATTTTTCAGTTATATTGTTGTGAACTATAGCTCTTCTTCTGTATTTACTAACATTATTTAATATTTTAAACTTTTCAAACAATTTTTATAACATTGTTAGACAATTTTGAAGTATTTATTTAAATATGCAAATCACAATATTATGACACTGTTAGACAATATTGTGATGCTGACTGCTATTTTCTCCACAGAGTATATTACTTAGTCTATAACTTTTCTATCACTGTTTTGGGTTATCGCTCATTGGATCAGCGTTAGGGAGTGATAAGTAAGTGTACACCCATTTTAAATAAATGTTTGGTAATTTTAATATAATTAATATATTTTTTTAACATAGATTTGGGGATTTATTGCAAATATTGATCATTTAAATTTCATAGCAACGGATAGGATTTATTGCAAATATTGGTCATTTAAATTTCATAGCAACGGATAGTAATTGAGGATGATAATCGATATGTGGTTCGATTGTGGGTTATCGCTGGCTCTATAAACTCTGGCACATGCGGCACTGTTGTTCTATATGACTTTGAAATATTTCACGCTAGTTTCAGTGCAGTTTTTCCATTAGGAATTCTGTCAACCTATTCATGTGACTCCCTATATTTATTGTGCTCATCAGTGGTACCAATCAATTCAGTCAACCTTGCTCTCTGGAACTGTCAAGCCAAGGATTTAGAAGTAAATATTCTCTAACAACTCATGTCATAAGCACGATATCATAATTGGATGGTGTTATGCATCAACAAGTTATGCACCATTATGTAAGTTTCAGAAAAATATTTTTAAAGTTTAAGTCAACAACAATTTATTGTAGCACCAAACTAACAACACTCGATATTGCATGTTATTTTCCTTGTCAGACAGTTATGCATCAACAATTTAAGAGTGGGAACATTTGGCGCTTAGCTGCATGATGCAAAATTTATATTACCATTTGTGAAGATCTGGTTTCATAGCAGTTGTTGCAAAAATTCTAATGGAAACTTTTTTCATTATTTAAGAATTGTAAACAATGCTTATATAATATTAGTAATAAACTTTCATTGGTAAAAATAAAAGTTAACCAATATAATTTAACAAAAGTTGTTTTGAAGTTTTAAAACACAGTGACCTCTACGCAGTTTCATAATGCATTTTAAAAATCTTGATTCAAAAGCTGTTTGGGATAATTTTAAAATTCAGTGACCTTATGGAAACATCAACAACTCACTTATTTGTTAGGTTAGTGTACATCAGATTAACATACACTTCAGTAAATAATATGCATGTAACGTATTTTGCTACGTTAGGAGGGGAGAAGTTAGGAAAAACTGCACTTAAACTAGCGTGAAATATTTTCAAAGTCCTATAGAACAATAGTGCACATGCACCAAAGTTTATAGAGGCAGATAACCCACCATCGAACCACATATCGATTATCATCCTCGATTACTATCCGTCGCTATGAAATTTAAATGACCAATCTATCTATCTATCGTCGGGTTTTTACAGCTGCTGCCGTCTTCCCGTGCCAAACCTCCAAAGCCTACGGTCTTGGACATCTTCAATGCTTAGTCCTCTAGCTTGCATTATTGTCTTCATGTTTTCGTTCCATGTTAACCTTGGTCTCCCTCTTTTCTTCTTTCTGTTCGGAAGCCATTCATATAGTTGCTTCGGCCATCGCTCATCTTCCATTCTTAAGACATGCCCTAACCACTTTAATTCCTTCTCAATTCTTTCAATTATGCTTTCTTCTGCTTCCATTATGTTTCTAATTTCCTTATTTGTGACATGTTCTAATCTAGACTTTCTGGCACTTCTTCGTAAATAATCCATTTCTAGAGCTATTAGTCTATTCTTAGTCTAAATGACCAATATTTGTAATAAATCCCCAAATCTATGTTTAAAAAATATATTAATAATATTAAAATTACCAAACATTTATTAAAAATGGATGTACACTTACTTATCACTCCCTAACGCTGATCCAACCAGCGATAACCCAAAACAGCGATAGAAAAATCATAGACTGAGTAATGTACTCTGTGGAGAAAATAGCAGTTAGCATCACAATATTGTCTAACAGTGTCATAATATTGTGATTTGCATATTTAAATAAATACTTCAAAATTGTCTATAATGTTAAAAAAATGTTTGAAAAAATTTAAAATATTAGATGATGTTAGTAAATACAGAAGAAGAGCTAAAGTTTACAACAATATAACTGAGAAATGAAGCACTAGTAAAAGTGCAGTTGAGCCGAAGTTAGTGTACATCCATTTCTAATAAACATTTGGGAATTTATTTCTAAGTCTGGTAATACTGCAATGCTGCCATCAAGCGACAGCTCTATAAACATTCAGTAGAACTTCAAAGATCTGTGGTTCTACCTAGCGACAGATCTATAAACTCATGCGCTAGTACACTGTTATTCTGTAGGACTTAAAAAATATA
The DNA here is from genome assembly GCA_030220185.1 of Diploptera punctata. Lineage (NCBI taxonomy): Eukaryota > Metazoa > Arthropoda > Insecta > Blattodea > Blaberidae > Diploptera > Diploptera punctata. The sequence goes on from JASPKZ010007844.1 coordinate 206,519, forward strand.
TTAGGAAAGGTAAAATACGGTACTTTTTTCCCCAAATTCACATTAAGTGTTTATGCATACACACTGTAGAACTTAGAAAAAATTCATTGAGTAAATGAATGTCATCAAAAACTAATGTTTTCCCCAACCTTCCGCTTTAACTCTTGAAACCAGCACGTGTTAATGTCTTCGAGTAAACTGTTTTGTCAAAGAGGGAATTTTTACCATGAAAGCACAATTTGAAAGACACACTTTCTAACAAAACTAAACTTATTAACTAAATTTATTATTGAACTATAGTTTTCCAGTATAATATATATGACAGTAGGCAATGAAAACCTCTTAACTCCATCAGTCATTGAAAACCACATAACTTCAGTAGCCAGCACAGAAATATGTGATGCATAACCTAATGAGAACACGGCCTTCAAATTTATTAATAACTAGACCTGTATTTTGTAGTAAAATATGTGGGAACTATTGCTGTATCAATTTTAATAATTATTTAAAACAGTTGTTTCTCCTGTAAAATTTACCAAAATGGAGTTATGAGGTTTACATTGCCCACCATCGATATGGTTGCTGATCAAGTTACACCCACTTTTTACAATCAGTGAAATTCTCATTTCAAACAAGAATAGTCTGCATCATCATAAACAGTGGGCACATAACATGGTGCTTAAGAACATAGTAAGTTTTATATCATGCATATATCATCTTCTGGATCCAATCAGAGCTAAGAAAGGGTGTAGATTTTCAATATTTAACTACCCACACAAATGACAAATTTTAATTACTAGAACAGGTATTTGCGGATACATCTCCTATAAAATAAGATAAGTCATGTTCATTTTAACTTTTTTCAAAAGCATAAGTAATCTAACCTAAAATTTCAAGTTTTGCCATTTCCTTGATAAAGATGTTAAATCGGCATTAGTAACAAATAAGTATAATACAAACAAAAACTAGTTAATTGTTATGTTATTCTGTAGCTCAAGCATTAAGGTCCTTATCTATCCATAAAAATGACATTTAATTATCAATTACTAGAACAAATTTGAGGATACATCAAGCATACAATGAGTGGATTAAGTCACGTATATTCTTACTTTCTCCAAATGTGTAAATAATCTAACTTATGATTTCGAGTTTTGCTGTTTTCTTGTTTCACACATTAAAACAACATTATCGACAAATCATATAATCAAAACAAAAACTACTTAATTCTCTAACGAATATTTTATTCTGCCGGAAAAAAAGAATAGTCTTCTCAGCCATTTTACGCGCCCAACCGTTGGAAGACGCAACAAACTTTCATACAGAAACGCCCATACTAATCCATATAATAATGACATTTACCTTTATAATAAGTTCTATTTCAGGTACTTCTCCACCGTTTGTTCCATTTTGAATAGAATCGTCTGCCATGTTGCAATGAAACTTGTTTTTTCTATCACTATATCAATACAACACAAATAAAACACCAACACACTACTTGTCGTTCTCCGGCTGAAAAAGAAACTCTGATTTTGGATAGAGAACTGACGGAACCGACAGCGATGACTACACCCCAGAGACCTCAAGCGTTGGTAAGAAAAACTAACCAATCACAGCTTACTGCATTATCGACAGAAATCATGAGCGCGATGTTTTGGGGAAACTGTGGTCCCTGTGTTTCTTTCGTTATTTTCGGTGCTTGCTACCATATTTTAAATAATTCAGGGCAATCAAATCTTCTCAATTTCCAAGACCCATTAATTTATGTTTTTAACCAATGCTTAGAGTATATTCTTAATGTCGGAAAACAGTTGATGAGTCTCGGAAAACTAGAAGAGTATTTTAATTCAGTTATATTTTTTAAAGCAATCATATTAATGATTTTTTTTTTTTCCAATCACATTCACTTTACATATTTTCTTAGGGGGAGAAATTGATATTGATGTTCAAGGAAAGGTTCCTATTAGAAAAAAAAAAAAGGGGAAATAGAATTCAACAATATTGTTCATTTATTTTAAACATATGAACACAATAAATAATGAAAATTAATAATTGAGATAGAATTTTTAGTTGTTCTTACAGTATTGCCAACCACCAATTAACAGATGGATGGAACTGAAGATGTTGCATAGAAGTAACGAAACATGTCTTCAAGAAATCTACAATTATGATGTGAGATGTTAAATTCTAACTCAATTATTAAATAAAATAAACCTCACTTCCTTTAAATTCAATGAAAATAATGAAAACTTCATTTACAAAGGTATTTCAGTAATTATGAAGAATTAACACACAGATATGATCTGCTGTAGTTTTATTTAACTTTCACAGGGAAAAAAACACTATGGAGTTTTAGTTAAGAGTTTTTGGAACTGCAGTCTAGAAGAAAAAGGATATGACATGAGGTAATAAAAACATTAATTTAATTCTTGCTGTAATTTTGTTCAATTTAATCTTTGACGAGACTCAAAGTAAAAAAAAACTAAATATTAAACAAACATTGCATTGGATATAAAAGAAGGAATAATTTATATATATATACTCATTAACAATCTTGAATTATTTAGACAATATCGTTATGAGGAAATTTAAAATATGATCAAAATCACGTTTGTACACTTAAATCTGAATCATAATAGTTCCATTTTCATTATAGATATACAATTATTTTAACAGAAATGAATGTCATAAATTAATGAGTCATTTTTACATCTTACGTCATATTTTATGTTTTCTTAAACACGGGAACTAGTTATCAAGAGAATCATCTCTCTCATTTTCAACCGACATTATGACTACTGGATTTTCGTTGAAATCTCCATCAAGAACACTGCAATCTGATGTTGATTTGACAAACTTGGAGATCAGTTCCCGTTCATCAGGAATTTTGAAATTCATGGATGTAAATTTGTTCTTCTGAATATATATCTTCTCTCAAACTGTCAATTCCAAAGGTTTTTCCAAATGTTTTAAAAGTTGGGTCTCTTTTTCAATTTTATGACTCCCCAACAAACTATGTGCTACAATAGCTGATTTTTCAATTTCATCATTTTTAATATTCCCAAAGTGATTCTTTGTGTCAGTTATTGCAGCAAATAGTTTGTTGGAGAGTCATACAATTGAAAAAAAGGCCCAACTTTTAAAACATTTGGAAAAACCTTTAGAATTGACAGTTTGAGAGAAGATATATATTCAGAAGAACAAATTTACATCCATGAATTTCAAAATTCCTGATGAACGGGACCCGATCTCTAAGTTCATCAAATCAACACCAGATTGCAACGTTATTGATGGAGATTCCAATGAAAATCCGGTAGTCATAATGTCAGTTGAAAATGAGAGAGATGGTTCAGGGTTTTCCCGACATTTGTCTTACAGGTGCGGAAAAACCCAGATAAAAACCTCACCCAGAAAAACTGTCCTGACTGGGGATCGAACTTGGGCCCACTGTGTGAAAGCAGCGCGCTACCTCAAGACCACAGTGGTGGACGTGGACAAAAATATAACAAAATGTATTTATCTTATTTAAAGAGAAAAATTATACGCTCAGACCGGGACTTGAACCCGGGACCCTTGGTTTTCTAGTCCAAGTGCTCTACCATTTTGAGCTACCTGAGCAAGTACCGATCTAAATGCAAATCTTTCTCTATATACGTTGAAATTCCCACCCACCAAATGCTTTGAAGCCTTTGCTTCTATCTTTGCAAATGGCGGCTCCTATATTAAGAAGACATATTTGGGAATTATACATTACATTATAAATGCCAGTACGGCTATTTTCGATGTTTTTATTATTAATTTCATACATCTCAATGATGGATAAATCATATTTAAAGAGAAAAATTATACGCTTAGACCGGGTTCAAGTCCCGGTCTGAGCGTATAATTTTTCTCTTTAAATATGATTTATCCATCATTGAGATGTATGAAATTAATAATAAAAACATGTATTTATCTGCTTTTATAATTACAATTTTAAACATAAAAATTAAATGAGTAAAGGAAATATTAAAATAAATAGTATTTTAATTATCTTAAGTAATTTGTAATACAGTTTCCTCAATTTTCTACAACAGTGTATTGATTAAGTATAATACAAAACATTTATTTTTATCCTTCATCTTTAGCACATGTAGAGTTTCCATAATCTTCCTTATATTTTGGCTTGTCACTTGATTCATCCTCATCATTTACATTACCATCATCACTAACTTAATCCTCAACACTTACTTTATCCTCATCTCTTACTTCATCCTCATCACTTACTTTATCCTCATCTCTTACTCTTACTTTATCATCACTTACTTTATCATCTGTTACTTCATCATCTCTTACTTTATCCTCATCTGTTACTTCATCATCACTTACTTTATCCTCATCTCTTACTTCATCCTCATCTCTTACTTTATCCTCATCTGTTACTTCATCATCACTTACTTTGTCCTCATTACTTGCTTTATTCTCATCTCTTACTTCATCCTCATCTCTTACTTTATCCTCATCTCTTACTTCATCATCACTTACTTTATCCTCATTACTTGCTTTATCCTCATCTCTTACTTCATCCTCGTCTCTTACTTTATCCTCATCTGTTACTTCATCTCTTACTTTATCCTCATCTCTTACTTCATCCTCATCTCTTACTTTATCCTCATCTGTTACTTCATCCTCATCTCTTACTTTATCTTCCCCACTTACTTTATCCTCATCTCTTACTTCATCTTCCTCGTATTGAATATGTTCCTTAGCTTCTTGATTATCATTAATATTTCCTTCTTCAGACTTCAAATTATTGTTTTCAGATTTATTATCAGCATAATCATCTGATTCTAAAGTTACGTTATCTTCGCCCTTTCCTGTCAATGGTCTCTCTGCAGATTCCGAATGACCAATTTGTATTTCATTGGATTCTACCCCTTGATGCTCAATGACACTTCTCACAGACTCTGATATCACAGATTTAGCAAGCTGTGAACTAGGTTCACACACAATATCCAAAGCTTTAACAATCATATCCAACACCATGGAATTTGCTATTTCTTCTTTACTACTCTCTTCATTTATTGACAATTCACTAACAATCTGTCTTGCATAAGTTTCATCTTCAATACTGGAACTTTTTTCACTTTCTTTTGAGCGTATTTCTTTATCTTCAACATTTTCATCAGAAAGTTCTCGGTCTTTTAATTTTATCTCACGTTCAATATTATCTAATATAGTCCTTGCTACTTTAGCCACATCTGCCAAAACATCATAATCTTCATCAATTTTCAAATTTAATGATAATTTAACAATTCTCATAGCATCATTTATTGCTATATTAACAGTTCTTTTTGCTGTTTCATGTAATGTAACAGTTCTAGATATTAGTTCTCTAATAATAGCAGCTGCAGTTCTGTTTGGAGCAGTTAATGTAACATCAGAACTTGATTCTGTTGGTGGTGGTGTGTAACTGGTAAATATCCTTCACTATATACTGTTGGAATGCTGTATTTAACATGTTCTTGATAAATTTCAAAACTTGACACAGTAGTTGGTACAGAAACAAACATTTCTGGAGTTATATACTCGATATATGGGTCCATCTTGAAAGAATACATACCTTCTAAATATTTGCTAACACTTAGCGATGACGAAGTATCTCTTTCATCGAGTACATCAACTTGTGGTTTTATTGTTGCTTTCATAATCACTTCTTTAATAAGCGATGATGTGATTTGTTCGGAACTGCTCACCGTTGCTTTGAAAAGTAATTCTCTGATGATTGAAATGGCACCTTCTTCAGAACTTAGCAAACTAAGTTTGGAATATTCTTCACCAACTGATTTGCCAATCAATTCTTTCATAACAGCTCTTGCTGCTTTCTCCGAACTTTGAATAGAGATGTCTGATTCATATGCTAGCATTTTCTTAGGTGGTAACCCTTCTAATTCGTTTATTGGCAACAATGATTGTAATGCAGCAAGAATTTTTTTTTCTTCAAAAGTTATCATTCCACAGTTACTGATTTTGATGCGTTTTGCAGGCATTTCATAATATGTTTCCATGCCTTCGATATATTTTAAGGTATTGACTCCTTCTATTAACTGCCTGTAAAGAAAATTACATTCTTCTCCTTATATTAAAATACATTACATTATAGAATATTAGAATAAATTACATTCAATGAATGAATGAGTCATTTTTTATCTTACCTCATAGTTTGTTTTCTTAAACACTGGAACTGCAGTTTTCAAGAGGAACATCCCTCCCATTTTCAACCAACATTATGGCTACCAAAATTTTGTTGGAATTACCATCAATAACATTGCCATCTGGTGTTAATGTTCATCAAATCAACACCAGATGAAAACCATACAGATGGAGATTCCAACGAAAATCCAGTAGCCATAATATGGGATAGAAAAAGGGATTTGGGCTCTTTTTGTTATAGCAGCCAAAACAACCAATAAACTAATTAATTCTATTTCTATTCTATTTTTTATACAATCCAGATAATAAATAAGATTTCATCTTCCAAAATTCAACATTCAAGCAATAGCCATAAGTAAAGCGATGTTCCTCTTGAAAACTGCAGTTACCATGTTTAAGAAAGCATAAACTATTAGGTAAGGTAAGAAATGATCTCATGGATCTTAAATTGGTCAGAAATGAAGAAAAAACAAAACTTGAATTTGGGATTCATAGGAAAGAAACTCATATGGAAAATTTTATTAAATCAACAGGGTTCAATCCAATTGGACATAAATTAGCAGCCTTTAATAGTTTATTAATTAAATAAAAATAAAACGTAGTTTTATTTGATTTTCATGTTTATTATATAATTCAGTGTACCGAAACAGCTGTCTGAAGAAGGTACAGTGTACCGAAACAGCTGTCTGAAGAAGGTACAGTGTACCGAAACAGCTGTCACTGAATTATATAATAAATATGAAAATCAAATAAAACGTTTTATTTTTATTTAATTAATAAATATGGATTTTCATCAAGTAAACACCAACTCAATTAATGTTTTTATTATTGATTTAACATTTCTCACTTAAAGATAAATTATATTTGAAGAGAAAAATTTTCGCCTAGACCGAGACTCGAACCCGGGATCTTTGGCTTGCCGGGCCAAATGCTCTACCAACTGAGCTACCGAGGCGAGTTACAATATAGATGCAAATTTTTCTCTTATATACGTTGTAATTCCCTCTCGCCAAATGCTTCTTAGTTAAGAAGCCGCCATTTGCAAAGATAGAAGCAATGGTTTCAAAAGCATTTGGGGAGAGGGAATTACAACGTATATAAGAGAAAATTTGCATCTATATCGTAACTCGCCTTGGTAGCTCAGTTGGTAGAGCATTTGGACCGGCAAGCCAAAGATCCCGGGTTCGAGTCTCGGTCTGGCGAATTTCTCGGCTAGGCGAAAATTTTTCTCTTCAAATATAACCAACTCAATTGATTATTTAATAGTTTAACTCATAGATTGGTAAATTTACCCTTAAACGAAGAAGATTTCAAACAGGAGAAAAATCACACATAAACAAAGTAGCAAGAGAAAACGGGTTTGATGAAAAAATGGTATACAAAAGGATAGAAAAGTATAAGAAACAAAAAATGATAAACAGAAGTACTCTTGAAAAAGAAAAACCACCTATGAAAAAATATAGGAAATTCACATGTCACCCTTGGGTACACAATAAATTCCAAAAGATATTTGAGAAGTTTAATATTAAATTAGCACCGAAAAATAACTACAGTTTAAATAAACTAATAAAAACCAACAAAAATGAAAAAAACTGATAAAAATAAAATCAGGTATATATTAAATTGATGGTTATAGTCTGGTTTTTTTGAAAGTGTATCTTTTCCCAAACTTTTAATTCCAAAGGTTTAGATAGATGTTTCAAAAGTTTTGCTTCTTTTTCAATTATATGTTTATCTAATAAACTATGTGCTACTATTGCTGATTTTTCAATTTCACCATTTTTATATTTCTAAAGTGTCTAAATTCCTTTTTGTTTTTCCTATACATACTTTATTGCAATCTTTGTAATTAATTTGATTAATTCCAGATTTTTTATTGTCTACATTCAAAAAAAGCCATACTAGAACCATGAACTTTGAGTTTCCAGATGAACTAAATTTGATTACAAAGTTCTTCAAATCAACACCAGATGGCAGTTTAGAAAATTACCATAATGAAAAATTAACAGTTGTGACAACAGCTTGAAGAAATAATTCTTTGTCCCAAGTTTGTGGCGACGTTTTGAAGCAGCTAACTCTCTTCATGCCCGATGTTGTAGTAACATTTTGAAGGATTAGTGTCCCAAAAAGAATTACTGGTTCAGGTTGGGTTTTATTTTCGGTAGAGCTGGATTCTTGTCTTAGGGTCAGTAGTTGGTACACAGGATAGGAAAACACTTCACAATCACTGAAAACTGTTTCTTGTAGAAATAATTGTAAATTTATTCACTATTTAAATTCCAAGCAGATCAAGTAAATATAGGTGTTATTATTCTTCACCGTCAATTAAAATTAAATTATTTTCTTTTCTTTTCTTTTCTTTCTTGAATCAACTATTCTTCTAGTATTAAAATTCACATTTTATCAGGAGAGCTGTTATTGCTTCTATCCTTGACGAAAGTTATATGCTGACTGACTAGTGTAATTCTGTTATAATTTTAAAGAACATTATTACATCACATGATGTTATATTTTAAATTCTATTGGTTAATATAATGTTTAAATTTGATTTGTTAAATCAAAAAGTTAATTGTTTTAACATCCAATCAGAATTTAGTATACTTTTATTTAAAAATATGAAGGTAGGCAGGTGTTCTTATTACAGTTATAACAGAAAGCTTTATATTTCAGACAACAATGACTTAAAACAATTTTAAAAGCATTATTTAGAAGGACTGTTATATAATACTTCTTCTTCCTTCCAAGTATTAGGCCAAGGCCTGTTACGATCCTATAGAAAATTTTCCCTCCAGCGTTTCATAGGACGGCCCAGTGATCTTCGTCCTCTTGGTATATAATTATAAACAGCTTTGGGGATCCGATTTGAACTGATTCTTTCAAGATGGTGTTTCCAATTTAGTTGGTTACTGTTTAATATATTCCAAAATTGGCGTAGTCTTCAATTCCTTTTAAGATATCGGTGTTCCTTTTCCGATCCCATCTGGTGTAACCCGCCGTTCTGCGCATGAATCTCATTTCACAAGCCGTTATTCTGCTTTCATGTTGTTTTTTTAGTGTCCATGCTTCACTACCATAGGTCAACACTGGTCTAGCCAAAGTGTTATATAAACGTAATCTGGTGTTTTTTTGTACAACTTTTTTTGTTATATAATACAATTTCTTTAATTGTTACTGAGACATTTTCATTCAACAATGAACAACAATTAATTATTTATATGTTTTTCTTTATTTAAATTATATAATTAAATATTAAAAGAATTTTAAAGTATAAGATTATTACTTTAACTGTTATATTTATTATGATATTAAAATCCTGCTATAAGCTGACGATGGAAATGATGTTTCCTGATACTGCAAGTTCTGTGTTAAATAACACAGATTTATGAGGTAAGAAGAATTCACAATTAATTTGATTCTTAATTAAGAATCTATATTATGAGATACAATTTTACTAAATAATTACTATATAAGTATTCACTGATTCATAGGTACCCAAATGCAACATAGTACTTGTCCATCCATTCCATGGGCTGCAGTGTTATAAAGAACTGAGATGCATTAGTGTGTTTTCCATCATTTACCATGGACAGAACCCCTCGCCTGTCATGACTAATGCAGTAACTCTCATTAGGAAACGTGCTCGATAGAATAGAAACACCTCCACCTCCAATCTTGTTCTCAATATCTGCAGATTATTAACAAATAATTGATACAAAATAACATTATAACATAATTTGTTTATGAGATTGAATAGAAAATACAAATTAGTAAGTAATAAAAGTGAGTTATTAAATCTCACCTCATAACCTCCACGATCTTCAAGCACAAAACTGCAATTGCAAGAGGTATTCATCTCAACTTCAGCTGTTGTAAACTTTATTTTTAGGAAGTAACATTAAGGGTCGTATCTATGAACGCATTAGACCGTAAAAGTCATTCTCAGCTTGTGTTCTGCTGAGAAAGTTGCATCCAAAGATGTTTTTGCGTACTCAAAAATCTGTTCATGTGATAATAATTGTCGAAATTCCTAAGCTACCTGGCGAGGTGATTTTGCAGAGAACAAATCGTGAGCAACCCGATATAACCGATGGTAACCGATGTACTTTGAAACCTTGCTGCTTTATCCAAGATATCGGACCTTGAAGACTTCGATCATGTTTTCGGTATACGTGGAGAAGAGGAATTTGATAGAGTCTACCAAAGAATTCAACTGGAAGAACAGGAGAATCGGCGTAATATCACGCGATGCATACGTTGTCGTATACAGTTTTATTTGCGGGACGCATTCCCCTAGCAGATGAAAATAATGGAAGTGGTTTTATCGCTGAGAATTCTGGGTAATTTCTTGCCAATATTACGAAAAAAAGCACTTTCATGCATGACCAGTCAGCGACTCGCTAATTCGAACTTTGCACGTGCTCACGGAAAACTCAGCTCACCAGAGACTAATGTATTTGCATGCGGCCCTAAAGGGTTTGTTTAATTATTAAAACATTTTGTCTGCTCATTCTTACCTCTTATAGTTGTTTTTGTCGAACATATGTTTGAAGGCTTCTGAACCCCATCGTCTGTGATTAGACTGAATTTTCTTAAGTCATAAGAATTATGAATTTTGAAATTCCCGGAAAAAGGAACCTCATTAGTAAATTCAATGGACCAGAGGCAGAGAGAGCAGGAATCAAGAATTAGGGCCGACAACTTGAGAAAATTCGGTCTGTAATCGCTGATGATGGGGCTCAGAAGCCTTGAAACATGTGTTCGACAAAAACAACTATAAGAGGTAAGAATGAACAGGCAAAAGTTTAAATTATTGGTGTATAGATGGCAGAAGATGAGAAGAATATCTCTTGAAACTGCAGTTTTGTGCTTGAAGATCATGGAATTTATGAGGTGAGATTTGATGACTCAGTATTTAAGATTATATTAAACCTCATAGAGGTTTTTTTTCCTATAAAAGTTCAGAACTCAGTATTTATTCGTTATTAACTTGAAAGCCTCACAATTTTATTTTCCATAATTAATTTATATATATATATATATACATATATATATATATACATTTATTTATTTATATACATATATAAAGGAATTTTAAAATTGAAGAGACCCCTCAGGGGTCCTCATCTAGAGGATACGTGGGGTGGCGACCACAAGGTGCCCAAGCTGAGCAAAACATTTCTTCCACTTACTTGTGTTTTGCACTCTTTTAACTTTACTATCTAACCATCTTCTTCTTCTTCCTTCCAAGTATTAGGCCAAGGCCTGTTACAATCCTATAGAAAATTTTCCCTCCAGCGTTTCATAGGACGGCCTAGTGATCTTCGTCCTCTTGGTATATAATTATAAACAGCTTTGGGGATCCGATTTGAACTCATTCTTTCAAGATGGTGTTTCCAATTTAGTTGGTACTGTTTAATATATTCCAAAATTGGCGTTATGTCTTCAATTCTTTTAAGATATCGGTGTTCCTTTTCTGATCCCATCTGGTGTAACCCGCTGTTTTGCGCATGAATCTCATTTCACAAGCCGTTATTCTGCTTTCATGTGTTTTTTTCATCCGAGGGCTAGGGAGTCTTTCCTTTCTTCCATTTCTTCTTTCCTTTATTTTCTTTTCTTTTCTTCTCCAAAAAAGCCTGACCAGAGGCTATAAGATGACAGCCCCATCACTGGTCTTGCCTTCCTTTGGCCAGCAACCAATCGAAGGGCCTATTATTATGCTTTCAAGTCTTATATGAGAATTTCCCGGAAGGACGCTGGAGGGAAATTTTCTATAGGATCGTAACAGACCTTTGGCCTAATACTTGGAAGAAGAAGAAAATTGAAGAGAAAATATCTAATGTCTCTGGTTCTGTACACCAGTGCTCTACCATCGGAGGTATTTGGCATCCAATCTTTATATATTATATATATATATATATGAATATGAAAGTTTTCTAGGGTTTTCCGTGTCTTGGATTTAAGTTCGGCCGGGCCACTGATTCCAACGTTTCGGCATGATCCCACATGCCATTATCAAGGAATGATAAGTTCGAGTCACAGGTTTAGGTCTTATATAATAAAACACAGAGTTTTCACTGTGGTCCGTTTCCAAAGATGTACACCCATCCAAGGTTTAGTTCTTATGTAGTTAAACACCTTAAGTTTTCAGTATGGTTCGTTTGGATGGGTGTACAGCTTCGGAAATGGACCACACTGAAAACTGAAGGTGTTTAACTACATAAGAACTAAACCTTGGATGGGTGAACGTCTTCGGAAACGGACTACAGCGAAAACTCTATGTGTTTTATTATATAAGACCTAAACCTGTGACTCGAACTTATCATTCCTTGATAATGACATGTGGGATCATGCCAAAAGGTCGGAATCAGTGGCCAGAGGCTGAACGTGAATCCAAGACGCGGAAAACCCAAGAAAACTTTAATATTCATACTTATATCCGCAAAAATCTGCAATATAACATATATATATATAAAATTCTTCTGTACATGTGTATGTCATCAATCGTGTATATACTGAAGATGTAACCACTAAGATTATGAAACTGGTCTAATTAGAAGACAGGATATGAGGTGAGGTGCAAACAATTGAATTAAATTAAACTTCATTGAGATATTTGCTATAATAGTTCAGTGTTAGGATATTGTTTATTTAAATATATTTTATTGAGTGTAGGGGCTAAGTCATATAACACTTATATTTGAAGAGAAAAATTTTCGCCTAGACCGAGACTCGAACCCAGGACCCTTGGCTTTCCGGGCCAAGTGCTCTACCAACTGAGCTACCGAGGCGAGTTACGATCTAGACGCAGATTTTTCTCTTATATACGTTGTAATTCCCTATCGCCAAATGCTTTTCAAACCATTGCTTCTATCTTTGCAAATGGCGGCTTCTTAGTTAAGAAGACATTTATTGGGAATTTAACACTACTTTATAAAGCTAGTAAGGCTTCTAATGATGTTTTTATTATTGATTTAACATTTCTCACTGAAAGATAAATTATATTTGAAGAGAAAAATTTTCGCCTAGACCGAGATTCAAACCCGGGACCCTTGGCTTTCCGGGCCAAGTGCTCTACCAACTGAGCTTATAAAGTAATGTTAAATTCCCAATAAATGTCTTCTTAACTAAGAAGCTGTCATTTGCAAAGATAGAAGCAATGGTTTCAAAAGCATTTGGCGATAGGGAATTACAACGTATATAAGAGAAAAATCTGCATCTAGATCGTAACTTGCCTCAGTAGCTCAGTTGGTAGAGCACTTGGCCCGTAAAGCCATGGGTCCCGGGTTCGAGTCTCGGTCTAGGCGAAAATTTTTTTCTTCAAATATAATTTATCTTTCAGTGAGAAATGTTAAATCAATAATAAAAACATCATATAACACTTCTTACAGAAATTAAAAGAACATTGTATTAGGAGTCCTCTAGAACAGTGGTGTACAATTATATTGAACCCAGGGCCAGAAATATGTTTAATTACACAGGTCAACATGATTTTTGTCTCATGAGTACCTATAGTTGTACTTATGCAGTTTTTATCGTGCTTTCAAATATGTATTCGGAATTTCTCCATCACCCACAGTTTTTTTTATTTCAATTTCAATTAATGGATTTAAATAATTATTTTTTTAATAAACGTTTTTTGTCCATTTGTTCATTGTAAAATAAAACCAAATGAGCTAACTCAAATGATTTCAGCTATGGAAAAGAGATATTAAGGCAAATGGAATCCTAATATGCTGGCCGATTATTGTTGGACCATCAAGAGGGATGCTCCACAGGCGAAATATAGCAGAAAATCATCATTTCTTACTTTCTACGTGAGTCCGAATGTTCGAATATTGTGTAGTTACAAATGTAGAAAATATTAAAGTGTTTGAAATTATAAATTCCTGTCTCTCGGAAACCTTGCGTGATGGAGAAAAACCAATATCATATTTCAATTCAGGAGAAAAACTACTATCAGAATCACATATTTTTCTTTGTGAGACAAAAAAAAGTTTATTTTTTGTTGCTCAGTGTTAGCAGTGGAGGGCCACAGATTGCAAATAGAGATTCTCCTACTAAAATTATAAATCAACAATTACACTTTAGTTATTACTTATTAAAGGAAAATGTGTGATTAGTTTACAAGTAGCATACATGGGCTCGGTTATGCTATTATACATTAAGGGACTCTTGTCGTCCTAACTTCTTTCAAAAAACATTAAACTGAAAACATATATAAAACTCTTATTCTCTCAATTATATTATATGGGTATGAAAAGTGGACTCTCACTTTAACGGAGGGAAAAAAGATGATTTGTCAAACAAATGTGTTTTGCACTCTTTTAACTTTACTATCTAACCTCTCTTGGTTAACTCTTGTTTTTCCGACCCCAACGCTATTAGGGCATCCGAGGGCTAAGGAGTCTTTCCTTTCTTACATTTCTTCTTTCCTTTATTTTCTTTTCTTCTCCAGAAAAGCCTGACTAAAGGCTGTAAGATGGCAGCCCCATCACTGGTCTTGCCTTCCTTTGGCCAGCAACCAATTGAAGGGACTATTATTACGCTTTCAAGTCTTATACGAGAATTTCCCGGAAGGAAGATCACTGGGCCGACCAATGAAACACTGGAGGGAAAATTTTCTATAGGATCGTAACAGGCCTTGGCCTAATACTTGGAAGGAAGAAGAAGAAGAAGACTTCTCAGGAAAATTTTTTGTATCAAAGAGAGATGAACAGACACGTGAATGGAGAAGACGACATAACAGTGAGCTACATTATCTTTAAAGAAAACCAAATATAATAAGAACAGTTAAGTCTCGTAGACTGAAATGGGCAGGACATGTGGCATGAATGCAGATTGAAAGATAAGTATAGTGACTTCTTATAGACCAAATAGAGGAACTGATAACTGTTGGAAAATGAAAACAAATAACGAACTAAACAAATTAATCAAAAATCAGAATTTGGCTTGGACATTTGATGAGATTGGATGATCAGAGACTGGTCAAAAAACTAAGGGAAACCTATAGGAGGCAGAGCCGTTGGAAGACCGAAGATCAGATGGGAGGATGACACAATGAACGATCTAAAGAAAATGAAAGTGACTAATTTGAATATGGCAAGAGACAGATTGGCATGGAGGAGGATTGTTGAGAAGGACAAAACTTTCACCTTTGAAGTTGTCGTGCCTTAAGACTACGATGATGATTTCTTATAGGAAAACCAGAGGGAAAACGCCCAGTTGGTAGACTAAGAATGAGGTGGGAGAATAACATTACCCATAATTTGAGAGAAGTAAATAATACAGGGATGATTGGAAAACATTAGCTCAGGGTAAGGATGTATGGAGAGCTTATGTCTGTGTGGTCATGAACCTATGGGTTTGATAGTGCCATCAACACTTTTGAAATTCACATTAAAGCACCATTGGTAAAAGTAAAGTGATCCCACTACAGGCCTCAGGAGGCCCTTGGGGTAGTAGGAAGTCAAGGCTCCCACTTTTTCTGGACAAACGGCACATGATGTCAGCTGGTTTGTCAGCCCTGCATGATGGCTGCCTTTACCCCCAGAACAAGTATCTGGTACTCATTTACATTTGAGGCTGAGTCAATCCCAGGGTTATAGTGCTGCCAGAAGGTGTGGGTCAGTTTAAAAATCCTAACCCCACCTGGACTCGAACCCTCAACTTCCGGCTTGTGGCACAGTGCCTTAATCACTACGCTACAGCAGGCCCCTAAAGCACCATTGAGGTTATGTTACAAGATGTTAATTATAAAATTTTTACCTGGTAAATCGATAGTGCCAGCGAGTGAGTGAGTTAGTACCATATCTATCCAATGTGACTATTCAAAATCCCACTGAAGGAGAATAGAGGAGGGAGAAGTCATTTCGTTATCCTTGTCCTTAAAGCCACATGGCATGGTGGCATAAATAAACTTTCTCTTGCTACTAGGGGTTGTTTGCTGTTTATCACAGTGCAGAAGCAATACATGCAGAATTAATTTCAAATGTACATTGACCAATATAATGCTTAACAGTTTCACATATTATGCTACGAGATTAAAAAAAATGCACCGTAAAAAAGAATGACTGCTTTTAAACTCCTTTTGAAATAAAAAAATGTTAATGGAAAAGTAACATTAAAATAAGTGAGAAATTCGCATGTCATTTAAAATGGATTAGAATGCTTCCATTTGGACAGCCTTGCTCTTCTATTTCTCAAAAATTATAATGCGTAAAAGGGAATTTATTTTTCCAATTTCTTTAAAATTGAGTTCCAGTGACTTATCTCCTTTTACCTGTGCATCCAGGAATCAATTTGACAACGTAAAAGTAAATAAATGCATATAATACCTCCTCCTTGAATCCAACACATTTTGACAATGCGGTGAATTTGTGTGGTTTTGTAATTCAAATCTATTCCATCGTTATTAGTTCCCATTTCACCTGTACAGAGGCATCGGAACACTTCACAAGTCTCTGGTAAGAGATCGGAGTACAGCTGCAATACATTCAATTAGTTTAATGATTCTCAAAATTTATAAGACGTAAAACTAAGAGATATAATTTATTAAGAGATTGAAATCGGCAATATTAAATTTATCTATACACTAGGGTTATAATTTTTTGGACTTTTGTGAATAAAATATTTCCTGTCCAATGAATGGGTGAACTTTTGCTTAAAAACATTGAAAAAGGCCTTCATTTCACTAAACTTCAAGAAAAGGTCACCCCCAAATTAATATTAAATATTGATATATAAGTATATTTGGGGGTGACCTTTTCTTGAAGCTCAGTGAAATGAAGGTCTTTTTCAATGGTTTTAAATAAATGCTCACCCATTCATTGCACAGGAAATATTTTATTTCACAAAAGTGTAAAAAGTTATAACCCTAGTATACACTCTTTGAAATATTTCTTACAATCAGAGAGACGAAATAAAATATATTTGCAAAAAAAAAATTTATCCATAAGAATTAAATGAATCGTGATTTCTTCTTACCTCATACTTCTATGTTTTTTTTTAAACACAGCACTACAGTATCAGCGACCATCGTCACCATCCTCAGCTGTTTTCATGACTCAATTTTTCCTTTTGCTGGTAATTATCCAAACTGCCATCTGGTGTTCTTTTGAAGGAATTATTTTCTAAACTACCATCTGTTGTATTTTTGAAGAACTTTGTAATCAAGCTCGGTTCGTGTGGAATCTCGAAGTTCATGGTTCTAGTATGGTTTTTTTAAATATATATCTTTTCCTAAACTGTTAAATCTAAAGGTTTGGATAGATGTTTCAAAAGTTTTGCTTCTTTTTCAATTCTATGATGCTCTAATAAATAATTCCTTCAAAAGAACACCAGTTGGCAGTTTAGAAAATAATTCTTTCAAAAGAACACCAGATGGCAGTTTAGAAAATAATTATTTCAAAAGAACACCAGATGGCAGTTTGGATAATTACTGGCAAAAGAAAAAATTGACAGTCGTGAAAACAGCTGAGGATGGTGACGATGGTCGCTGATACGGCTGTGTTTAAAAAAAAACATAGAAGTATGAGGTAAGAAGAATTCATGATTCATTTAATCCTTATTAATAAAACCTCATAATGTTAAAAATTCCCAAATTTATTATATAAATTCATCTATCATTGAGAAATAAATTAAATTGATAATAAAAACATCAAAGAAATAAAATACCTGGAAAGTTAAGGTGCCTATGTATTCTTCCTCGACAGAGATGTCCATGTAACAGTACACCCTCTGAAATATGTTATTCAATTTATAATGCTAACATTTAACACACTACGTTATAATTTAAGAATTAAAATCTAAGATTTCAATTAAAATTTTTTATACCTCACCTCACATCCAATCTTCCAATTAAACCAGTTTCAAAACTTTCAGTAATATCTTGACCGATGTTATGTAGTTAAGGAGAACTGCTTCTTACTTCATCAGTTGGTGGACCAATCAAACTCTCAACACTTTTGAAATTCATATTAAAGCACCGTTGAGGTTATGTAATAGATAGATAGATAATCGGTTATTAATGTATTTGACATCATCCGATTCCTAATAGCCAATTTTGTCGGTTGTAAAAGGGAAGATGCTAAGAGGAAGGAGAGCCTCTAATTGCTTTAAATTCTAAGGGTCGAATGTTTGAACGCATTAGACAGTAAAAGGCGTTCTCTGCTGATAAAGTTTTATTCAAACACATTTTTCTTACTCAGAAATCTATTCACGCGGTAATAATTATAAAGCTACCTGACAAGGTACCTTAAGATCGTAGCTCAAGATATAAACTTATGTGAAAATCCCGGAGGGAACCGATGTAGTTTGAAACTTATCCAAGATGTCGGACCTTGAAGACTTCGATCATGTTTTCGGTATACGCAGAGAAGAGGAATTTGATAGAGTCTACCAAAGAATTCAATTGGAAGAACAGGAGAATCGGCATAATATTGCGCGTCGCAGACGTGTTTGTATATGGTATTATTTGCGGGATGCAAGCATAAATGCATTCCTCTATAGCAGACGAAAATAACGGAAGTGGTTTTATCGCTGAGAATTCTGGGTAATTCGTTGCCAATATTACGAAAACGTCAACATTCATGCATGACCGGTTAAGGCGCCGTTAATTTGATCTCAGCTCACCAGTGATTGGAAGTAATTTGAGTAGAGAGTAATGTATTTGCATATGACCCTAAGACTTAGAGGAACCGACCTGCACATCTTCCCACCTGCAGCTGTTAGTAACCATATAATTTATGTGGTGAACGGACGGGATGGGCTACTGCTCAGCATGGTGAGATATGGTATTACTTCCACTTCCATCCTTCCTATCCAGTCTCCCTGGACTGAACACTTGTTGTTTTCCGACCCCGATGGTATTAGAGTATTCGAGGCCGAGGGATCATTTCATCTTATATTTTCTGTCAAATTCTTCCTAAAGGGCAGATCAGGCTCTTAGCTGTAGTGAAAGCAACTGATCTAAGGATGGACACCTGAAAAAAAAAATCCCTGGTCCTCCAGGTTGGGGGTTGATGTGGTAGGCCAGCTCCCTCCCATCAGAAAAAAATTGCAATGCTAAAAAACCTAATAGTGATAAGCCGGTCAGATTAAAAGGAAGACGAATCAAGCTACGGAAACGAACTCTGCTAATTGGAACATGGAACGTACAAGGCATAAGGAATAAAATGGAGGAGGTCCTTAAACAGATGGAGGATTTGAAGCAGGACATAATCGTACTGACAGAAACAAAGAAGAAAGGAGAAGGAATAGAAACTTTAGGATCATATGTTCATATTTACAGTGGTGTTAAAAAGAATGAAAGGGCTAAAAGAGGAGTTCCAGTATTTATCAAGAAGAAATATAAGGTTATGTAATAAGATGTCAATTATATAATTTTTACCTGGTAAGTCAGTCGCTCTTAACTAAATTATTAAACTTCAAGTTATTCTAATATGGAGACCTTTCGAAAACAATGTTTCATCTTCTGCAATTTTCTGATCAGTTCCAGTTAAAATACAGAAGATGAAACAATGTTTTCGAAAGGCCTCCATATTAGAATAACTTGAAGAAGTTAAATAATTTAATTGAGGACGACACTGACTTACCAGGTAAAAATTATATAATTAACATGGGAAAATCTACAAGCTTATGACATTACTACATTACAAAGAAAATCTGCAGTAGCAACATTCAGACTGCTAACGGGACATGACTGCTTGAATAAACACCTACACAGAATTGGCATAACAGATTCACCTAAATGCCCTTTTTGCAATTTAAATGAAGATATGGAAAGAAACCATCTCCTCCATTGTCCAGCTTTTGTAGAAGAGACCAGCCTTTCTGCTAAATATTGGAGTGCAAGAGAGCGAATGATTTCATTATCAAGTGCTCGACATTAGATACCAACCAACCACATTTCAATGAAACTCCTAATCAAATCAAATTCGTGCAAATTTCAAAATTCATAAGTTTTTCTTTCTTGTTTTTTTTATGTGAATTATTTTCAAACCATGGGCTCTTTGGTTTTATCAATTTGTTTAACTAAATAAATAGAAAAACCAAAAGAGCCTACGGTTTGGGGAAAAATCCACATTCAAAAAAACAAGAAAGAAAAACTTATGAATTTTGAAATTCCCAGAGAAAGTGAATTGATTCAGAAGTTCATCGGTCCACCAACAGATGGAGGAAGAAGCAGTTCTCCTGAACAACACAACATCGGTCAAGATATTATTGAAGATGAAACCACATAGGTTTTGAAACATAAGACTGGATATGAGGTGTGGAATAAAGAATTTAAATTTAATTCTTAATGTTCATATTATTTGTTTTTAAACATCTTAATTTTTCTTTTCAGATATATATGTATATGAGAAAAATATGCGTTTAGATTGGAGGCCTAGGTAGCTCACTTGGAAAGAGCATTGACATAAAAGTCAAAGGTCATAGGTGCAAACCCCAGTCTAGGTGTATATTTTTCTTTTCAAATATAACTTGCCCATCATTAAGATGTTTAAAAACGAATATTAGCATTGAAAGAAGCACTGCTGGCTTTATAAGTAATGTTTAAATTCCCAATAAAAAGTCTTCTTAATAAAGAAGCCGCCATTTGCAAAAATCATAGCAACGGCTCATAGCATTTGGGGTTAGGGAATTAACTATGTATAAGAGGAAAATATGCGTTTAGATTGGAGGCCTAGGTAGCTCACTTGGAAAGAGCATTGACATAAAGAGTCAAAGGTCCTGGGTTCAAACCCCAGTCTAGCCATATATTTTTCTTATATTATTTTTAATCTGACCATCTTACCTCAATATTAATGTTGATTGTTCTTGGGCATGTTTCAAAACAATTCTGTTTTATCATCAGCTTGTCCAGACTGGTTTGATTTATGTTGCATTATGTTGCACACCCTGGATGTCGATTTCAACTACATCGGCGTGGCAGCACACACCGGGTATTAGCTAGTGTGTATATATATATAATATATATATATATATATAGAGAGAGAGAGAGAGTAAGAGATGACAGTTACAAAAGATAGTAGAATAAGAGTCAAACTTTATATACAAAAATGCAGTCTTCATATGTTTGTGCTCGCAAAACTACAAAAGTAGTCAGTCAATTGTTATGAAAATTTGTACATACAGGATTTCAGGTATGGTGAGTGTTTAATCACCATCTATTATCCTCTAAAACCATAAGGTGTAGGAGTTCACCTGAATCGAAAATTTTAAAAATCCCTCTAGCAGTTGCAATTTTTTATGTTTCATAACAAGAGTCGGTATATGCTATTAAAATAAACTGAGGTAGAAATTGTTTAAAAATCAGCAAAATCCAGTCATTAGAAGTGGGGGTTTATCTGAAATCCAAAATTAAAAATTTACCCTAGCAACCGCCATGTTTGGTCTGTCGTAATGTGTACCATATAATTTAATTAACCCGTAATTTTCTTTTAATTTATTCAACTAAAAATAAAAACACATTTTTCATTTATTTAGGTGTAGCAGTGCATTGCCGGTATTCGCTAGTATTGTCGTCTTCTTCTTCTTCTTCCTTCCACGTATTAGGCCAAGTCCTGTTACAATTCTATAGAAAATTTTCCCTCCAGCATTTCATAGGATGGCCCAGAGATCTTTGTCCTCTTGGTATATAATTATAAACAGCTTTGGGGATCCAATTTGAACTCATTCTTTCAAGATGGTGTTTCCAATTTAGTTGGTTCTGTTTAATATATTCCAAAACTGGTATAGTCTTCAATTCTTTTAAGATATCGGTGTTCCTTTTCCGATCCCATCTGGTGTAACCCGCTGTTCTGCGCATGAATCTCATTTCACAAGCTGTTATTCTGCTTTCATGTTGTCTTTTTAGTGTCCATGCTTCACTACCATAGGTCAACACTGGTTTAGCCAAAGTGTTATATAAATGTAATCTGGTGTTTTTTTGTACAAGGGATGGTTTCATAACTTGATTAATAATTCCCAAACTTTTATTATAACTAGTAATTTTTTCAGGGATATCCTTTTCATCCCAGATAGAGAGATAATATCCAAGATGTTTAAATTGATTAGATCTCTCTAAAAATTTTATTCTGGAGACAGATTTTACTTTGTATGGGGTCCTTCCCATGAAATGCCATAATTTTAGTTTTGTTAATTGATATTTCCATATTAAATTTGGCACCTATTTTTTGTAAATTATAAATTGATCGTTGCAAATCATTTTCGGAAAGTGCCAGAAGAGCTAAATTGTCTGCAAAAAGAATAGCATCGAGTTTGAGGTTCCTATTGATGGGTATATATCCCCGTTGTGTTTTCCTCCATTTGTTTATTAATCTATTCATAATAATTTTCTTCTAACTTATTCAACCAAAAATAAAAACACATTTTTTCATTTATTTAGGTGTAGCAGTGCATTGCCGGGTATTTGCTAGTATTGTATAGATTTTAATGGGTCTTTTCAGAAAAATATTTTTAAAAAGTATATACAAAGACTTGCCTTTGATTTCCTTAAGAAACTGACATATTCCATGTAAGCTGTAATTTTATAAAAATCTTCATCTGTTGGTAGCATAAAACAGCATTCTTTACTCAGAACATCAAACAGATCCAAATCACTTCCAATAAATTCATTGTTGTAGAACACGGCCACTGATCGCTTCAAAGCCCAAAATTGTCCACCATGAATCTGAAATTACAAATATTTTATGTTTGGTATTCTTTTACCACACCTGCGAGACTCTTGATGTCCCAACTCCTTTCAAAAAAACGTTAAACTGAAAATATATAAAACTATTTATTTATTTTAGGAAGTAATATTTTGAGCTTCTTTTTGAGTCTAGAGATATCTTACCTCAATTTAATGTTGATTTGTTCTCGAACATGTTTCGATATATCTTCTACATCATCGTCAGCTTGCCCAGACTGATGAGTTTATGTTGTGAAACCTGGATGTCGATATCATCTCCCTCTTCCGGCTGCCGAAGAACCTCCAAACTAGGTCATGTTTAGCAGGAATTTCGAAATTCATAACTCTATTTTTGTTCTTCTGAATGTAAATTTTTTTCCCAAATGGTGAGTTTCTTTGTATTTTCTAATTGTTTTAATAATTTAGTGTTCGAATTTACATTATGTTTTTTGGCCCAAACATGAGCAGCAACTGCAGATTTTTCTATTTCCCCATTTTTAATATTTCTATATATACATCTTTTCACAACCAGTATATTCATTCAATTTGATATATTCCTGATTTTTTTACTTTGATCAGTTTTTTTTAATTTTTATTGGTTTTAATTAGTTTACTTAAACTGTGGTCATTTTTCGGTGCCCAGGCCCAGCATTTGAAAACAACAACATTATGAGGCTAATAAAATTAAAATGAGTTGTACATCAACTCACCTCATACACAATAGTTGAATTTCCTGTATTTTTTTGTAGTGGTTTTTCTTAAGTAAATCATCACTTGGGAAAAAATTTACATTCAGAAGAACAAAAATAGAGTCTAGTAAGGATGTGACGATGATATAGAAGATTACATTGAAACATGTTCGAGAACAAATCAACATTAAATTGAGGTAGGATATCTCTAGACTCAAAAAAAACTTGATATATAAAACTATTATTCTACCAGTTATATTATATGGTTGCAAAACATGGCCTCTTACTTTAAGGGAGGAAAGGAGATTACGAGTATTTGAGAATAAAGTTCTTAGGAAAATTTTTGGACCAAAGAGAAATGAACAAACAGGTGAATGAAGAAAACTACATAACAGTGAACTACATGGTCTTTATAGGAAGCCAGATATAACAAGAACAGTTAAGTCACGTAGACTGCGATGGGCAGGACATGTGGCACAAATGGGAAATGAAAGACGTACATGGAAGCTTCTTGTAGGAAAACCAGAATGAAAACACCCAGTTGGTAGACTAAGAATGAGGTGGGAGAATAACATTAACTATGATTTGAGGGAAATAGATTATACAGGGAATGATTGGAAAGCATTTGCTCAGGATATGAAAAGTATGGAGAGCTTATGTCCATGTGGCCATGAACCTACAGTTTCGATAGAGCCAGTGAGTTTAGTTTTAAGATTCACCTATATAACTTATATAAACATTATAGACATGTGCTAGATAATATATATTTTTATTTCCTTTATTTCAAGTCCTAAAGTGCAAAGTACATTTTCTTACACGCTTAAAGGAAACCCCATTATTCGACCAATGAAAATGCAGTCATACATCTGGTTTGTTTACATTACAATTGGAACTTAGCTCGGAAGAGGTATAGACCACAGTTGTAACTGTCATAAGTTAAATGATCTGTTAATTCACCTGTAGTCATACCATCTTCAATTTTAGGTTATTTATTGCAGGTAAATTATACATACCCTTCTTTGTTTGGTAATATACTCATCCCAATCCAATTCCAATAATCCTTTGATCTCTGGTACATCAAATTTATGTGATACACTCTTTGAAAGTTTCTAAAACATAAACAATTGAATATACAGTCATCTCAATGAAGGAAGTAACTTATGGCATTTTAAAAGGATCACATGCAAGTACTATTACAACAATCAGATGCTTACCTTCCAGGCAATGTATCAGGGAGTCAGGCGATAAAAGAGAATTTATATACTAACAGTCTTACTAATAAAAATCAAAAATCTCTTATACAGGCTTTCATCAGTTGTTTAGTTATACAATGTATAAGCCTTATATAGATCATGTATAATTTCCTTACTAATAAACACTGTACAGAAACTATATAACAATACAACTGTTATACACGATATGTCACATATTCATCATCATTATGACGTCAGAACATATTACGCGCAGTTTGTAACAGAAACAAAACATCAACTAGTGATTAATTGTGTAAGAAATAAGTATGGATAAGAATAAATTGAGATTCCCTAATTGGGGAGGTACGGAAAAAATAAGTGTGTTTTAATTTATTTTCATTTTTCTTTAAGCTATGTTAAATATATCATAGAATTAATTTCACAGATAATGTGCTGCCATCTAACATCAAGAACTTTGAACAATTCTTGGAAACTAATAAAAGTTTTTCCTATTACTCATGAATTATATGCAGTGTTTTAAGATGTGTTAGAAAACGTTCAAAATAGTAAGAAATGTTAGCGACAACAGAATAACGCTTTAAGCAAAAAAAAAATCATCTGCAGTTCGATCGGGAACCGAACCTAGAACCTCATGGACTGTAGTCAGAAGCTCTAACCGCAAGACTATCAAGCTAATATGTAGTTTGCTACAATAATAGTAGCTTTATAATTAAATACATTTTTATATCTGTATGTATATTATGTATTAATGATGCAAGAAAGTTTTGTTAAAATAATATTATGAAGCATTTAAACTACATTCAGGTTAAATCTTGTCTCACTATTGTAGAACACATTCTTTTGTGAATCAATGTTCAATTTAAAAATATTATTACGCCTAATCGAGAATGAGTGTAACAAAAAGGCATTTTTGATGCTTTTATTTACCTACCCAGAGCTTTATTAATATTATTTATGTCCTGTGCATCCATCAAACAGTCGTTAAAGTGTTGCATTTTGCGTTAAATTTTAGGAAATGTTCATCAATATCATAAGAAAATAATCAGTTGATCTTAAAGTCTGAAATTTTGTCTTGTTATACAATCCTTAAACAAGGCTGGAGGCATGTATAATGATTCCCATGCAAAGTTGTACACCTCTTATACACTGAACAGCTAATACAGTGTTTATTAGTAACAATTTTCAACTGAGATGTGTATAAACCTTGTATAAAAGTTATATATGGATTATTAGTAAGAGGGCAAGTCAGTTAATAGTATATTTTAAAAACATTAGGATACCGCTGATGATAGAGAAACAGCTTTGAAACATATGTCCGACATATGAGGTAAGAATGTTAAAAAAATGCAATCATATGAGGTAAGAATGTTAAAAAAATGCAATCATATGAGGTAAGAATGTTAAAAAAAATACAAACTTAAATATGAAATAATAGTATAATACAATGTGAGGGTGGGAAATGGTTTTTGACAGAAGTGAGGAAATTATTAAAAACCGAGCGGTAGCAAGACAAATGTCAGGAAACTTTAAAGCCCAAATGATCCTCGAACATCATCTGGCTATCATTGTCATCATTAACATATTCATTAAGTTCTTCTGACGCATCATTACCATCATATCATCGGGGCAGTGTAACTCCGCCTTCCAGGTGTCCCAACCTCACAACTACAATAACGCTATGCTAGGAGAGAATACCAGAATATTGAAATGACAAGGTGGTGGCATTGACAAAAAAAACTGTTTTATGTTTTTTCTGACCAAACATGAGTAGCTACTGCAGATTTTTCTACTTTTTTTTTTTACATTTCTTATGTGATCTTAGGTTCTAATGGTTAAATTTCTCTTCGTTTTCCCTATCACATTTTATTTGAGATGGAGCAAATATGCTTTGAAACATATGTATTAAAAGAAAGAACTATATGAGGTAAGAAGAATACAGACAATTTGGGAGAAAATTTACATCCACAAGAAAAAGGAGCAAATATGTATGATAAAATCAAATGTTTCCTACCTCTCCTCATATAATTCTTCTAAATAGATCGTGATTTTGAGACGATAACGGTCTCATCTTCAGTACAATCTTGGCGACTGATATTATGTCGTTCAGAAGAAACACTTTTTCTTTCCTCTGTTGATGGACCGATGAACCTCTGGATCAGGTCAGGATTTGTGGGAATTTCAAAGTTCATAAGCTTTCCTTTGTTTTTCTGAATGTGGATTTTTTCCCAAACCATGAGCCTTTTGTTTATCTTATATTATTTTTGGTCTGGACATCTTACCTCAATATTAATGTTGATTTGTTCTTGGACATGTTTCAAAACAATTCTGTTTTATCGTCAGCTTTCCCAGACTGGTTTTATTTATGTTGCATTATGTTGCACCACCTGGATGTCGATGTCAGCTCCATCCTGTGGTTGGCCAAAGAACCTCCAAACAAGGTCACCCTCCATCGGAATATCAAAATTCATAACTCTGTTTCTGTTCTTCTGAATATAAATTTTTTCCCAAATAGTCAGCTCTTTTGTATTTTCTAACTGTTTTAATAATTTAGTGTCTGAATTTATATTATGTTTTTCAGACCAAACATGAGCAGCAACTGCAGATTTTTCAATTTCTCCATTTTTAATATTTCTTATGTGTTCTTTGGTTCTAATTTTTAGGTTTCTTTTTGTTTTCCCTATATATATCTTTTCACAACCCATGCATTCAATATATTCAGGAATATATCAAATTGAATGCATGGGTTGTGAAAAGATATATATAGGGAAAACAAAAAGAAACCTAAAAATTAGAACCAAAGAACACATAAGAAATATTAAAAATGGAGAAATTGAAAAATCTGCAGTTGCTGCTCATGTTTGGTCTGAAAAACATAATATAAATTCAGACACTAAATTATTAAAACAGTTAGAAAATACAAAAGAGCTGACTATTTGGGAAAAATTTATATTCAGAAGAACAGAAACAGAGTTATGAATTTTGATATTCCGATGGAGGGTGACCTTGTTTGGAGGTTCTTTGGCCAACCACAGGATGGAGCTGACATCGACATCCAGGTGGTGCAACATAATGCAACATAAATAAAACCAGTCTGGGAAAGCTGACGATAAAACAGAATTGTTTTGAAACATGTCCAAGAACAAATCAACATTAATATTGAGGTAAGATGTCCAGACCAAAAATAATATAATTAAAATAACCTCAAAATATAACTTCCTAAAATTAAATATTATTTTGTTTATCTATTTGTTTAATTAGACTGACTTTTGATTCAATTAAATGTTTTTGGACCAAGCATGAACAGCTACTGCTGACTTTTCCACTTTTCCATTTTCGACATTTCTAAGATGTTCTTTCACACTTGTTTTCAAATTTCTTTTTGTTTGTCCAATATAAATTTTGTCACAATCCCTGCATTTGATCTGATAAATTCCTGATTTGTTTTATTCTTCAATTCTTTCATTTTTATTGGTTTTAATTATGCTATTAAAAAAAAAAAGAAAACATGTATTTTGAAATTCCCGGTGAAAGGGGAAAAAAATTTGATTTGGAAGTTCATCAGTCAGCCAATAGAGGGAGTAGAAATTAACCTACAGGATGACAACCACAAACACAACACTTAGAATGCATTGAAATGTCGCATAGATGCAACAAAACTATAGTCTGCCGATATAAAAAAATATGAGGTGAGTCAAAATAACTAACTCAATAATTTAAAGAAACCTCTTAGTGTCTTCCTATAAAAATATTAAACACAGACCAAACTTATATATTAAGTAAAACCTCATAATGTAACTTGATATTGTATTTTCAAATATAATACTAGTTTAAGAATTAAATTAATAAGAATCAAATGAATCGCGACTTCTTCTTACCTCATACTTCTATGTTTTTTTTTAAACACAGCACCGTAGTATCGGCGAACATCTTCACCGTCAGCTGTTTTCACGACTGTCAATTTTTTCTTTTGCTGGTAATTATCCAAACTGCCATCTGGTGTTCTTTTGAAGGAGTAACTTTCTAAACTGCCATCTGAACTTCGTAATCAAGCTTGGTTTGTCCGGAATCTCGAAGTTCATGGTTCTAGAATGGTCTTTTTGAATACATATCTTTTCTCAAACTGTTAAATTCAAAGATTTAGATTTACAACGTATATAGAGAAAAATTTGCGTTTAGATCGGTACTTGCTCAGGTAGCTCAGATGGTAGAGCACTTGGACTAGAAAACCAAGGGTCCCGGGTTCAAGTCCCGGTCTGAGCGTATAATTTTTCTCTTCAAATATGATTTATCCATCATTGAGATGTATGAAATTAATAATAAAAACATTGATTTAGATAGATGTTCAAAAGTTTTGCTTATTTTTCAATTCTGTGATTCTCTAATAAACTATGTGCTGCTATAGCTGATTTTTCAATTTATCCATTTTTTATGTTTCTAAAGTGTTCTTTTTTATGAGTTTCCAAGTTCTATTTTGTTTTTCCTATATATATTCTATTGCAATCTTTGCAATCAATTTGATAAATTCCAGATTTTTTGTTCTCTGGGGTGTTAACTTTATTATTAGTTAACAGAAGATTACCCAGGCTTTAACTGATTTAACAGTTTGGGGAAAGATATATATTAAAAAAAACCATACTAGATCCCTGAACTTTGAGATTCCGGATGAACCAAACTTGATTACAAAGTTCTTAAAAAATACACTAGATGGCAGTTTAGAAAATTACTCCTTCAAAAGTACACCAGATGGCAGTTTGGATAATTACCGGCAAAAGAAAAAATTGACAGTCGTGAAAACAGCTGACGATGGTGAAGATGTCTGCTGATATTGCGGTGCTGTGTTTTAAAAAACATAGAGGTATGAGATAAGAAGAATTCACGATTCATTTGATTCTTATTAATAAAATCTCATAATGTTAAAAAATTCACAAATTTATTATATTAAATTAAATTAATGTTTTTATTACCTCACCTCATATCCTTTTTCTTCTAGACTGCAGTTTTGGAGCTTATCTCCATCATCAGTAGCCTTAAAAAGTAATACTAGTTTATAACTCATACCTGTACACACAGTTTAGCTCTATGATAAGGAACTTGAGTTATTAAACCAATAATTCTGATTTTAATTTTTGTTGGAGCCATGTTTAAAATTCACAATAACAAAGCAAAGTATCCATAGCAGCAAAAATCACATTTATTCAACAATATCATCATCATTAATATTACTTGCAATTACAGACATATAACTGCATGATTCAATTTTTATTCATATCATATATGTAATTAATAGTGAGTGGAGAACATATTTTAATCGACTCACCTCATACATTTTCAAACTTCTTTGATACCAACGGTTTCAGACAATATCATGTCCATCATCAGTCATGGCGTCCACTGATGAAATTCCATGATTGGAAAATATTTGACAAATACAACATTACTTTGGCACCAATTAATAAATTTAGTCTGGAAAAACTTTTAAATACCAATAAAAAAATCAACATCCCAGACAGTAAGAAATCTGGAATTTATCAAATTAATTGTAATGATTGTAGTAAAGTATACATAAGAAAAATAAAAAGGAATTTAGAAACATGCACTAAAGAACATTTTAGAAATATTAAAAATTGTGAAATTGAAAAATCAGCAATTGCTGCAGATAGTTTACTAGAACATCATAAAATTGAAAAAGAAGCAAAACTTTTAAAACAGTTGGATAAACTGTTGGAATTGACAATTTGGGAAATGATATTCATTCGAAGAATAAATATCGATCTATGAATTTCGATATTCCAGTGGATAAAAATTTAATTACAAAGTTTATAATCCCAATGAAAGATGGCAGCACAAGAGGTGATGTCACTAAAGAAATCAACAATCACGGAATTTCATCAGTGAATGCCATGACTCATGAAGGACATGATATTGTCTGAAACCGTCGGTAACAAATAAGTTTGAAAATGTATGAGGTGAGTCGATTAAAATATGTTCTCCACTCACCATTAATGATATAACCTCATAATGTTTACTTCCCAATATTAATTTAAATATTGTATATGTAACTCATTCATCCACTTGCCTTTCCTTTTTCAAAAAAAATTTCCAAGCAGAACTTTCTTTACAAACACTACTATCTACAATAAATATAAATAAATATATAATTATATTTAAATCTAAACCTATTTGTACCAAAAAACTTCAAATGTAAAAAACATGATATGCAAACATTAAAATGAAAAATTATCATGAATACCAACAACAATTTTTTTTAAATTAATAATTTTAGATTTCTCGAAGACATATGGTCAGAAAAACACAGAATCGAAGAAAAGGCCAAATTATTGAAACAGGTACTCAATAAACCTTTTTTTATATAGGAATTATCACTGTGAGGTTCAATTCAATATTAAATTAAAAGATTCTTACCTCTCCTCACATTATTCTGTTAAGTAGATCGCAATTTCAGGCCTATAGCAGGCCCATCTTCAGTACACTGTTGTTGACCGGTGTTATGTCGCTCGGAAGAACCACTTCTTCTTCCCTCTGTTGGTGGACCGATGAACCTCTTGATAAGGTCAAAATTTGCGGGAACTTCGAAGTTCATAAGTTTTCCTTTGTTTTTCTGAATGTGGATCTTTTCCCAAACTGTAAGTTCCTTAGGTGTCTCTATTTGTTTAATTAGACTAGCTTTTGATTCAATTCGATGTTTTTCGTACCAAGCATGAGCAGCTACTGCTGACTTTTCCAATTCTCCATTTTTGACATTTCTAAGATGTTCCTTCACCCTTGTTTTCAAATTTCTTTTCGTTTTTCCTATATAAATTTTGTCACAATCTTTACATTTGATCTGATAAATTCCTGATTTATTTTCTTCTTCAATTTTTTCATTTTTGTTGGTTTTAATTATCCTATTAAGGCTGTATTCATTCTTAGGTGCTAATCTTATATTAAACTTTTTGAAAATTTTTTGAAATTTGTAGTGTTTCAATGGATGGTAAGTGAATTTCTTGAATTTTATTTTTTCTGTTTGTTTTATCAGTGTGCTTTCATTAATTAATTTTTGTCTTTTGAATTTATTTATTTTCCTGTGTACCATGCTTTCATCATAACCATTATCTGTTGCCACATTAATTATGTATTCTTTTTCTCTTTTATAGTTTTCTGGGCTCATAGGAATATTTACTAATCTGTATGCTAAGCTATTGAACACTGCCTCTTTGTGAGCAAAATGGTTGAAACCCGAAGCTTTAATATAGTTGTCTATATGAGTATTCTTTCTATATATTCCAAATTCTATCCTGTTTTCTTTGTTTCGTGTTAAATTAAGATCCAAAAATGGGATTTGTCTTTCAATCTCAGTTTCCATGGTGAATTTTATCGTTCTACTCTGGATGTTCAAAAGCTTCAAAGCATCCTCAATTTGTTTCTGTTTGAACATCTTTTGAACATCCAGAGTAGAATTTGTCAAACAGAAACAAATTGAGGATGCTTTGAAGCTTTTGAACATCCAGAGTAGAACGATAAAATTCACCATGGAAACTGAGATTGAAAGACAAATCCCATTTTTGGATCTTAATTTAACACGAAACAAAGAAAACAGGATAGAATTTGGAATATATAGAAAGAATACTCATATAGACAACTATATTAAAGCTTCGGGTTTCAACCATTTTGCTCACAAAGAGGCAGTGTTCAATAGCTTAGCATACAGATTAGTAAATATTCCTATGAGCCCAGAAAACTATAAAAGAGAAAAAGAATACATAATTAATGTGGCAACAGATAATGGTTATGATGAAAGCATGGTACACAGGAAAATAAATAAATTCAAAAGACAAAAATTAATTAATGAAAGCACACTGATAAAACAAACAGAAAAAATAAAATTCAAGAAATTCACTTACCATCCATTGAAACACTACAAATTTCAAAAAATTTTCAAAAAGTTTAATATAAGATTAGCACCTAAGAATGAATACAGCCTTAATAGGATAATTAAAACCAACAAAAATGAAAAAATTGAAGAAGAAAATAAATCAGGAATTTATCAGATCAAATGTAAAGATTGTGACAAAATTTATATAGGAAAAACGAAAAGAAATTTGAAAACAAGGGTGAAGGAACATCTTAGAAATGTCAAAAATGGAGAATTGGAAAAGTCAGCAGTAGCTGCTCATGCTTGGTACGAAAAACATCGAATTGAATCAAAAGCTAGTCTAATTAAACAAATAGAGACACCTAAGGAACTTACAGTTTGGGAAAAGATCCACATTCAGAAAAACAAAGGAAAACTTATGAACTTCGAAGTTCCCGCAAATTTTGACCTTATCAAGAGGTTCATCGGTCCACCAACAGAGGGAAGAAGAAGTGGTTCTTCCGAGCGACATAACACCGGTCAACAACAGTGTACTGAAGATGGGCCTGCTATAGGCCTGAAATCGCGATCTACTTAACAGAATAATGTGAGGAGAGGTAAGAATCTTTTAATTTAATATTAGGTACTCAATAGTTTCAGATAAAATTCACATCAAGAAAAATAAAAGAAGAATTATGAATTTTGAAATTCCCGGGGAAAGGGATTTAATTTGGAAGTTCATCGGTCAGCAACCAGAGGGTGTAGGAACTAACCTACAGGATCGCTAACTGCCAATTCAACAGTTAGATGGAGCTGAAGATGATATGCAGAAGTATTGAAACATGTCTTTGAGAAAATCTACAATTATGAGGTGAGGTGTTAAATTCTACCTCAATTATTAATTAAAATAAACCTCGTAGTGTCACTTCCTTTAAATATTAATGAAAATTTATTTTATTAACATTTCATTGGCATATCACCAAAATTTAATGCATTTGGGACACACGCCATCTTGCCCCACTATTAACAACATGATTTTTGTCTCATGAGTACCAATAGTTGTACTTAATGCAGTTTTTTATCATGTTATCAAATACGTATTTGGAATTTCTCCATCACCCACAGTTTTTTTTAGTTCAATTTCAATTAATGGATTTAAATAATTATTTTTTTTAATAAACATTTTTCATACATTTGTCCATTGTAAAATAAAACCAAATGAGCTAACTCAGGAGATTTCAGCTATGGAAAAGAGATATCAAGGCAAATGGAATCCTAATATGCTGGCAGATTATTGTTGGACCATCAAGAGTGATGCTCCACAGGCCAAATATAGCAGAAAATCTTCATTTCTTACTTTCTAGGTGAGTCCGAATGTTTGAATATTGAGTAGTTACAAATGTAGAAAATATTATAGCGTTTGAAATTATAAATTCCTGTCTCTCGGAAACCTTGCATGATGGAGAAAAACCGATATCATATTTGAATTCAGGAGAAAAAATACTATCATAATCACATAGTTTTCTTTCTCAGACAAAAAAAAAGTTTATTTTTTGTTGCTCAGTGTAATCAGTGCTTTTAAGCTTGGACATGCGAGTGAAGAAAAATGACCACTACTCTGTTGCCCAAGGTCAAACATAAGTCATCCAGCGTTTAGCCAGTCACCTCGCTGGTCAACTCCCTAGTACTAACAAATAAAAATAAAAAATTGAGGAAATTTAAAAGCAGTTCCAAAATATTCATTAACAACGTCATCTATTAATAAAAGTTAATTAATGAGTCATATCTCATCTCATACTTCGTGTTCTTCAAGCATGGAAACTGTAGAATTTCGACAGTCGTGATAATGGCTGAAGATGAGAAGGATTCCTCTTGAAAACTGCAGTTTCCACGCTTGAAGAACACAAAATATGAGGTGAGATACGACTCATTAATTGAATAGTTGCCCCAAAAACAGATCTAACTCATTACTTGACTAACTTCTTCCGCCATTTTGTTACACATAGATCATTATTCGCTTGAATGTCTACTTTTAAAAATAAATGAAACAGGTCTGGAAGAGAGCAGGGATACTTTTACATCCACCATACCATGATATTATCTGGATAGATCACTAATTCACTGGTAACTCAACTTTCAAATTTTTAATAAATTAATAAATTTTTGTTGGTTAGATCTCTTTTTGGGGCAAGTATTCAATTCACTTTTATTAACTGAAAACCTCATATTATTTGCCTTAATCAATTTATGAATGTTATCTATTATGGCACATATGCTTGCTATTATTTTAAGTAATGGACTAAATCTATTTTTTTTAAGAATTAAATTAATCATGTTGCTAAAATAAATGGTTTTGATGAAGACATAATAAAAAATTAAATTAATGAAATTTAAACAACAGAAAAGGTTACAGGAATACACCACCCTACAACATGATTCCAAAAAAGATGTAAAATTCAAAAAATTTACTTACCATCCTCAAGTTCATAATAAGTTTCAAAAAATTTTCAGAAAATTTAATATAACATTGGCTCCAATCAACAAATTCAGCCTGGGTAATCTTCTGTTAAATAATAATAAATTTAGCACCCCAGACAACAAAAAATCTGGAATTTATCAAATTGATTGCAAAGATTGCAACAGGATATATGTAGGAAAAACAAAAAGGAATTTGGAAACTCGTAAAAAAGAACACTTCAGAAATATAAAGAATGAAGAAATTGAAAAATCAGCTATAGCAGCAAATAGTTTATTAGAACATCATAGGATTGAAAAAGAAGCAAAACTTTTGAAACATCTATCAAAACTAACCTTTTTTTATATAGGAATTATCACTGTGAGGTTCAATTCAATATTAAATCAAAAGATTCTTACCTCTCCTCACATTATTCTGTTAAGTAGATCGCGATTTCAGGCCTATAGCAGGCCCATCTTCAGTACACTGTTGTTGACCGGTGTTATGTCGCTCGGAAGAACCACTTCTTCTTCCCTCTGTTGGTGGACCGATGAACCTCTTGATAAGGTCAAAATTTGCGGGAACTTCGAAGTTCATAAGTTTTCCTTTGTTTTTCTGAATGTGGATCTTTTCCCAAACTGTAAGTTCCTTAGGTGTCTCTATTTGTTTAATTAGACTAGCTTTTGATTCAATTCGATGTTTTTCGTACCAAGCATGAGCAGCTACTGCTGACTTTTCCAATTCTCCATTTTTGACATTTCTAAGATGTTCCTTCACCCTTGTTTTCAAATTTCTTTTCGTTTTTCCTATATAAATTTTGTCACAATCTTTACATTTGATCTGATGAAAAAATTGAAGAAGAAAATAAATCAGGAATTTATCAGATCAAATGTAAAGATTGTGACAAAATTTATATAGGAAAAACGAAAAGAAATTTGAAAACAAGGGTGAAGGAACATCTTAGAAATGTCAAAAATGGAGAATTGGAAAAGTCAGCAGTAGCTGCTCATGCTTGGTACGAAAAACATCGAATTGAATCAAAAGCTAGTCTAATTAAACAAATAGAGACACCTAAGGAACTTACAGTTTGGGAAAAGATCCACATTCAGAAAACAAAGGAAAACTTATGAACTTCGAAGTTCCCGCAAATTTTGACCTTATCAAGAGGTTCATCGGTCCACCAACAGAGGGAAGAAGAAGTGGTTCTTCCGAGCGACATAACACCGGTCAACAACAGTGTACTGAAGATGGGCCTGCTATAGGCCTGAAATCGCGATCTACTTAACAGAATAATGTGAGGAGAGGTAAGAATCTTTTGATTTAATATCTATCAAAACCTTTAGATTTAACAGTTTGGGAAAAAATATATATTCAAAAAAACCATACTAGAACTATGAACTTTGAAATTCTAGATGAACCTAGCTTGATTACAAAGTTTTTCAAAAATCCAACAGATGGCAGTTTAGAAAATGATTCATTAAAATGAACACCAGATGGCAGTTTAGAAAATAATTCTTTAAAAGAACATCAGATGGCAGTTTGGATAATTAACAACAAAAGTAAAAATTGACAATCATGAAAACAGCTGATGATGGTGATAAGAAATTGCCGATACTGCAGTGCTGTATTTAAAGAAATATAGAAGTATGAGGTATGAAATAATCATGATTAATTCAATTCTTATGAATTTGAACCTCATAATGTTAAAAATTCCCAATTTTAATATATAAATCTATTTTATTTATCAATGCAAAAGTTTCCAATCCACAAATCCAATTTTGCTCAGATTCCTCACAATTTCGGCATCACAACTCTCCAATCCTATTTCCCGCAGCACTTCACTGCCAGGGGATGTCTTATTCTTCTCGGGTGATTGCTCCATCTTAATGAGGGTCAGGTACATGAACAGTTTCTCATTCAGGCCCGCAGCTACAGTCTGCAGGTGCAGCTTGAGGGTCTGATCGCTAGGCATGTGTTGTACTGTCCTCTCTAGTGACCCAAGTAGTTGTCCTGAATAAGCTGGTCCAAACAACTGCTTGCTGTTCACGTCCAAGATGGTCACAAAGTTCTGAAAACAAATGAATTATCACTAGAGCTCGGAATTTGAGGACCTATAAAATGCTATAAGATATCCTACAAAATACCTAAAAAATAGAAAAAGGATCTAAAAAGTGTTGCAGTTACTAACAAGTGGATAAAGACAATCTCGCTGCCTTCACCCTCGGCTTGAGGTTATTTTCACAAACTGGTAAATTACACTGGTCAACATGATTTTTGTCTCATGAGTACCAATAGTTGTACTTAATGCAGTTTTTTTATCGTGTTTTCACATATGTATTCGGAATTTCTCCATCACCCACAGTTTTTTTTATTTCACTTTCAATTGATGGATTTAAATAATTATCTTTTTAATATACTTTTTTTCGCCGATTTTTCCGTTGTAAAATAAAACCAAATGAGCTAACTCAGGAGATTTCAGCTATGGAAAAGAGATATCAAGGCAAATGGAATCCTAATATGCTGGCATATTATTGTTGGACCATCAAGAGGGATGCTCCACAGGCAAAATATAGCAGAAAATCGTCATTTCTTACTTAGGAGGTACTTAGATATAAACCAACAATATACTTTCGCCGAATGTACAGGAAAACGCTCACTGTGTTTACAAAGAGACCTAAAACACGTCTGGGGAAAAGAGTCGTATATACTCAATCTAGGATTTAAGGAGAGATCAGGGCTTGCTTGGTTTAGGCTAGGGGCATGGAAATTTCTAAAAATTAGCGACGATCACGATATGCGAATATGTCCAATGTGCGGGAAATTTGAAGATGAGATACATATATTAGGAAAATGTAATGATTTAGAATATTGGAGACGTCAGTTATTACCGGAAAGATTTCTAAATTCAAATCGGGAAAGATTGGCATGCTACGAGTTATTGGTAAATCCAGAAAATTGGATAAACCTCGGTAAATTTCTGGACAAAACGCGGAAAATAAGGACAACACTCATTCATGAATAAATATATGTTATCAAAATGCAACACCATTAATTCTTAACAATTATATATAAATTAATTAGTGTATAATGCTATTGTGTTATTATTTAATTGTAATATTATTGTGTTTTCTTTATGTAATTGTAATGTTAATGTTGTCCCGCGCTGTAGCCGAGCGGTTAAGGTAGGAAGCCTTGGCGCAGAGCTACGGGACTTGCGCTGGTTCGAGTCTCCATGGGGGAAGAAATTTTCTCATGGTATTTCGGCCAGTATGGGACCGGTGCCCACCCAGCATCGTGAGGCAATTGGGTAGCTACAATAAGTAGCGGCTCCAGGTTGAGGAACCTGCTATAACGGCTGGGGGACTTGACATGCTAACCACATGTCACCCCTACACTGGCTGTTGATCATCTATCTCTGTGATTGACACATGTGGATGTGAAGGGCCAGCAGCCGGCTGGTAAAAGGGCAACCGCTGAAAAGTGGAAAGACCCTCAATCAATCGGAATGTTAATGTTTTTTTAGTGTATAATGCTATTGTGTTATTATTTAATTGTAATGTTATTGTGTTTTCTTTATGTAATTGTAATGTTATTGATTTTTGTTATTGTTTATTTTTCTTCACACTAGTACCAATTATTACTTTATTGTAACGGACTGTCAACAGCACGTACGGCTTACTGCCCATGCGGCCCATATTTGTAAATAATATTGTAAATATCTTACTTTTTGTCTAATAAAGTCCTACTACTACTACTACTACTACTTTCTAGGTGAGTCCGAATATTCAAATATTGTGTAGTTACGAATGTAGAAAATATTAAAGTGTTTGAAATTATAAAAGCCTGTCTCTCGGAAACCTTGTGTGATGGAGAAAAACCGATATCACATTTGAATTCAGGAGAAAAAATACTATCATAACCACATATTTTTCTTTCTGAGACAAAAAAAAAGTTTCTTCTTTGTTGCTCAGCGTAATTAGAAAATTTGAAGTTGAAATACAATAGTTCAGGCAGTCAGTTGGCTGCTGATTAAAAATAACGGGGTATTTTGTGAAAGTTCAATAGTTTCTCGCGGAACAAAAGTGTTTGCAATGCACAAATATAAATACTGGGTTCGAGCAGTCTATCGTTCATACACAGCTGAGCTCCCGACTAGGAACACCACCTAGAACAACTCGCCACTCCATATCCCAACCACTCGACTCTTCTCGCTTTAACATCTGCTATTATTTTAAGAAAGAAAGATTAATGCTTCAACCGGGACTTGAACCATGGATCTCTGGTTCAAGCGTTAATTTTTCTTTCTTAAATTAAATTCTCTTGCCTCTGGTCCCGAGGGTCACGGGTTCGAACCTGGCCGGGGTCGATGGATTTTTTAGGATGGAAAAATCCAAGGAGCAACTCCTCCGGGAGGGACTTTAAGCCGTGGGTCCCGAGTCTGAAGATTTTCAGGCTCGTAAAAGATCCTTAAGCCTGAATGAAAAGGCCTCTAAACAAAATTTACCGAATTTTCCCATCCTAGTACTATCTTGGTTTCCTAGATGTTAGTATGAGGCGGAACGCTGACCACGGACCACTCAAAATGACATCTATACGAAAACAAGTGTAACTAAATTAGTATGGTTCAAATTCTCCCCTGTAGGGGGACAGCACCTAAATCTCTGTTAAGGGAAACATGGGCTTACAAGATACAAATTAAATTCTATCCAGGATTGGAAAATGTTAATCTAAATAAAAACATCACAATCTGTTATTAATCTCTTTTTTTTTGTATAAAACTTGTAGTTCTTTGGGTATAGTTCTCGTTTTGGCCAGACTCCATGCAACATCTCTAACTAGGCCATTCTGTCTTCTTAAACAAAACATTTCTTTCCCAGGTTAACACTTCCTATAGCATATTTCTGTTAGTGTACACAGAAACAGTTTTAATTACTGTCGTTCACAAATAGGTTTAATTATTGTTTTGTCTTATTTTTGATTTTTATTAAATATAGGAAGTTATTTATCCTTGGGAATAATTACTACTACTTCAGGAGCCCACAGAAAAATTATATTCTGGGGAAAATATCTCTAATAAAAACCTGAGATTTGACCATTATTAAATATATTACCTTATCTTTTGGACTGATCATGTCGTGAACACTAAGTCTTTCTGGAATGCAAAGTCCTATCAGGTGGTACAAAGATATATGAGTAGCCATCAACGTACCACATCGCCACCTGTTTATCAACAAAGTTACAAAATAATTAATGCTTTATTTTAGGAAGTAATATTTTGAGGTTCTTTTAATTATTTAACTTTTACAGGAATTAATCACTATGAGGTTTCATTTATGGTGAAAATCAAATGTTTTCATATCTCTCCTCATATAAATCTTCTAAGTAGAAATACGCAGAAGATTTTCGCGACTCATAAACGTAAATCTCATCGTCCTGTAACTGAAGACAATAGTACTTAAGCAGATTTGTATGAGGAGAGGTCAGGAACCATATTATTTTACGATCTTTTAATTATAACGTATTTTGAGATCTGTTTATCTTAATAATTGAAGATTAATGTGTCTATTACATCACCGCATATCACTTGTATTCTTCCTATAACTGTCAGTTTCGGAAGCTTATCCTCACACTCAGTCACAGTAAGCCTCTGGTCGAAAGAACACGGTGTTGATGAAGGTCGTTTCTTGGCTGTTTCCTTCTTACTATCTATCAGTGGACTTGATGTAACCTCTGGATCAGGGACAAAATTTGCGGGAGTTTCAAAATTCATGAGTTTGTTCTTTTTTGTTTTTTTGGATATGGATTGTTTCCCAGACTGTGAGTTCCTTTAGTCTATCTGTTTTCGTTTGATTAGGCTACGCTTCTGTATCAATTAAATGTTTTTCAGACCAAGCATGGGCTGCTACTGCTGACTTGTCCACTTCCCCCTTTTTTACATTTCTAAGGTGTT
Organism: Diploptera punctata; assembly: GCA_030220185.1. Classification (NCBI taxonomy): domain Eukaryota; kingdom Metazoa; phylum Arthropoda; class Insecta; order Blattodea; family Blaberidae; genus Diploptera; species Diploptera punctata. The sequence goes on from JASPKZ010007844.1 coordinate 247,519, forward strand.
CCTTCAATCTAGTTTTTAAATTTCTTTTTGTTTTTCCTATATAGATTTTGTCGCAATCTTGACATTTGATCTGATATATTCCTGATTTATATTCTTCTCCAATTTTTTCATTTTTGTTGGTTTTAATTATCTTGTTTAGGCTGTATTCATTCTTTGGGGCCAATCAAATGTTAAACTTATTGAAAATTTTCTGGAACTTGTGGTGTTTTACAGGATGGTAAGTGAATTTTTTTAATCTTATGTTCTCTTCTGTTTGTTTTTTAAGTGTGCTTTCATTAATTAGTTTTTGCCTTTTAAACTTGTTTATTTTCTTGTGTACCATGTTCTCTTCATAACCATTTTCTATTGCTACTTTAATTATGTATTCTTTTTCTTTTTCACATTTTTCACGGTTCAGGGTTACATTCACCAATCTGTGTGTTAGGCTATTGAATACAGCTTCTTATCTGTTTATCTTACCTCAATATAATTACAAAATAATTCCTGTCTATCATGGATGATATTATAATTCGCACAAATTCAATTGGTAATTAAAGGTCAATAAAGAGTAAAATGGCGATGTATAAAACTTATTTCAAACCAGTTGTAACACATGCAGCTGAGACTTGCACATATACAAAGAAGGACTTGAGCAGAATCCAAGGTACACAAATTAAATTCTTATATGAAATGGTACATAAAACAAGGAGAGATAGAATAAGTAATGACAAAATCAGGGAGATATTAAAATGTAGAAAAATTAACAGACATAGAAAAAAAATAGACTAAAATGGTTTGAACATTTAAAAAGAATGGAAAAGGAAAGACTACCACAAAGACTGTTAAATCTCAAGATACAAAGAAAATGACCACGAGAAAGATGGATTAAGCAAGTGAAGAAAGTTTACAAGAAAGATGATACAGTCTGGGAAAGCTGACGATAAAACAGAATTGTTTTGAAACATGTCCAAGAACAAATCAACATTAATATTGAGGTAAGATGTCCAGACCAAAAATAATATAATTAAAATAACCTCAAAATATAACTTCCTAAAATTAAATATTAAGATGATACAACTGGGAAGAACTAAAAAAGAAGGATAGGATGGGAAGATAGAGATGATTAGAGGAATATTTGGAATCAATTTTCCGAAAGGATGACACAATAAGATGATGATGATGATGATGAATCAAAGGTCATGTCAATCATCCATTCTACAGTCGTATCCTGTCCAATGATTTCTAAATTCCAGATCTCGTCCAGCAACCCTGTTATCAACAGCCAAGACGAATGTGACAGTGAGGGTAGCCCAAGACCTAAAATTACAAATTGGAACGATGCTTGCTACAAAATTATATATTACAATTACAAACAAGAAGTTAAGCAAAATTCCAGTTTTTATCTGTGTGGATATACATCAATGTTTTTAAAATGCATTACGAAACTCCGTTGAGCTTACTGTGTTAAAGTTTTAAGAATTGTAAAACAGTACCTGATATCTCAGTTGTCCTCAATAATTTGCAGTGTTGTTTTATAGGAGGCCTTTCGATAATTTATGTATCATCTTCTGCTTTCACTTTGGTACTGACTGTTGTTGGTAATTATTTTGACAGAGGGTTTCTATTGCTGGGTACGTTCTCATTCAACAGGTGTTTATTTCTGGTTTCCTTGATGATTTCTAATTCTTTGAGAACGTTGATTTTCGATGCATCGTTTTCTCTATGCAGGATCGATAATACATTCTCTTTTTATATATCAAATTTGGGAATTTTTAACATTATGAGGTTCAATTCATAAGAATTAAATGAATCGTAATTGATTCAATATCAAAATTCATAAAATCAAATCAGTTTAAGATGATGGTGAAGGCAAAAATTCAATAGTTGAAAAATGGCTGAAGATAGGAACAACTATTGTGTATGAGGTGAGATGATGTACAACTCATTTTAATTTTATTAGCCTCATATTTTTGTTGTTGTTTTCAAATGATGGGACTTGGCAATGAAGCCATTAGCGTTCTTGCTCTCCAATATTTCTCTATGGTGGATCCAACAGGTAATGCTTCACAGGTTTGTAGATGTTCTTCATTCATTTCTTCGTCTTTATTGCATAGAGGACAATTTGGATTCGTGTAGATTCCTATTTTATATAAATGTTTGGCCAAATAGTCATGTTCTGTAAGGAGTATAAATTTTGCTACTCTAGTTTTACGTGGAATTTCTGGAATAATATCTGGCTTCTTTACTAAAATATTCCATTTTTTGTCTTTGGCTTTATTACATAGGTCTTGGTTTTGTTTGATTTTATATTTGTTTTTAATTATTCTTTTTATGGATGTGAAAGGTAAGCTTTTAGTAGTATTCTGAATTAGATTGGAGCCTTTTTTGGCAAGAAAATCAGCAGTGTCATTTCCAGCAATTCCACAATGTGCAGGTATCCATTGCAATTGAATTCTTTTCTGTAGTTTTTGAAGTTGTTGAATCATTTTGTAGCACTCTTTAATTTGTATTGACTTCATTTTGTGTGTATTTATTGCATATATTGCTGCCTTAGAATCAGAGAGTATGACAGCATTTTGAAATTTATTTATTCTGTATACTAATTGTTGGAGTGAAATATGAATAGCCCGTTACTTCCGCATCAAAATTTGTTGTGTGGTATCCTGGTGGTTGATAAAATGAAAGCCTCATAATGTTAATTCCCACATACATTGTATGAAATATGAAATTGTTACCTGAGAATCTTCACTTCTTGTCCTGCCATCACAGGCACATATGGAGATAAAGCATTCATAATGAGCAAGGCCTTTTGTTCAGAATCCTTACATCCCACTAAGACAACTGTACGGCCGATGAGCAAAGAATACAGTATATGATGAGCAGCTTTGTCATATGTCTGGAAAAAACTTGAGTAATCCAGTTCCTGTAAATCAATCATAAACAACGTTAAATTTGAAGTACGTGGTCAATTTATCAATACTTCCATAACTTATCACTATTAATGTTATATTGCATCTCTCTTACAAATAAAAATATTGATTTAATCAATAATAGTGAGTGGAGAACATATTTTTAACGACTCATCTCATATACTAGAAGAAGATTTAGGGACAATTAAACACACTGAAGAATATAAGTATTTGGGAATTAAAATTACTAAAGATGGAAAACAAGAAACAGGATCAATATAGGAAAGTATGCTATGTCTGCCCTAAATGGAATAGTATGGGACAAACATATCTTCAAAGAAACAAAAAAAAAAACTATTTTTAATGCAATAATCAGAAGCATTATTACCTATGGAGCTGATGTGTGGGCTTTAAATGCACAAATGAAAAAAAAATTGCTCGCCACTGAAATGAACTACTGGAGACGTGCTGCAAGAATATCCAGGAAGGATAAAATCAGAAATTCATACATAAAAGAAAAAATGCAGGTACGATATTCAATGATGTTTTTATTATTAATTTAACATTTCTCAATGAAATATAAATTAAATTTGAAGAGAAAAATTTTCGCCTAGACCGGGACTCGAACCCAGGACCCTTGGCTTTCCGGGCCAAGTGCTCTACCAACTGAGCTACCGAGGCGAGTTACGATCTAGACGCAAATTTTTCTCTTATATACGTTGTAATTCCCTATCGCCAAATGCTTTTGAAACCATTGTTTCTATCTTTGCAAATGGCGGCTTCTTAGTTAAGAAGACATTTATTGGAAATTTAACATTACTTTAAAAGCCAGTAAGGCCTCTAATGATGTTTTTATTATTAATTTAACATTTCTCAATGAAAGATAAATTAAATTTGAAGAGAAAAATTTTCGCCTAGACCGGGACTCGAACCCGGGACCCTTGGCTTTCCGGGCCAAGTGCTCTACCAACTGAGCTACCGAGGCGAGTTACGATCTAGACGCAAATTTTTCTCTTATATACGTTGTAATTCCCTATCGCCAAATGCTTTTGAAACCATTGTTTCTATCTTTGCAAATGGCGGCTTCTTAGTTAAGAAGACATTTATTGGAAATTTAACATTACTTAAAAGCCAGTAAGGCCTCTAATGATGTTTTTATTATTAATTTAACATTTCTCAATGAAAGATAAATTAAATTTGAAGAGAAAAATTTTCGCCTAGACCGGGACTCGAACCCGGGACCCTTGGCTTTCCGGGCCAAGTGCTCTACCAACTGAGCTACCGAGGCGAGTTACGATCTAGACGCAAATTTTTCTCTTATATACGTTGTAATTCCCTATCGCCAAATGCTTTTGAAACCATTGTTTCTATCTTTGCAAATGGCGGCTTCTTAGTTAAGAAGACATTTATTGGAAATTTAACATTACTTTAAAAGCCAGTAAGGCCTCTAATGATGTTTTTATTATTAATTTAACATTTCTCAATGAAAGATAAATTAAATTTGAAGAGAAAAATTTTCGCCTAGACCGGGACTCGAACCCGGGACCCTTGGCTTTCCGGGCCAAGTGCTCTACCAACTGAGCTACCGAGGCGAGTTACGATCTAGACGCAAATTTTTCTCTTATATACGTTGTAATTCCCTATCGCCAAATGCTTTTGAAACCATTGTTTCTATCTTTGCAAATGGCGGCTTCTTAGTTAAGAAGACATTTATTGGAAATTTAACATTACTTTAAAAGCCAGTAAGGCCTCTAATGATGTTTTTATTATTAATTTAACATTTCTCAATGAAAGATAAATTAAATTTGAAGAGAAAAATTTTCGCCTAGACCGGGACTCGAACCCGGGACCCTTGGCTTTCCGGGCCAAGTGCTCTACCAACTGAGCTACCGAGGCGAGTTACGATCTAGACGCAAATTTTTCTCTTATATACGTTGTAATTCCCTATCGCCAAATGCTTTTGAAACCATTGTTTCTATCTTTGCAAATGGCGGCTTCTTAGTTAAGAAGACATTTATTGGAAATTTAACATTACTTTAAAGCCAGTAAGGCCTCTAATGATGTTTTATTATTAATTTAACATTTCTCAATGAAAGATAAATTAAATTTGAAGAGAAAAATTTTCGCCTAGACCGGGACTCGAACCCGGGACCCTTGGCTTTCCGGGCCAAGTGCTCTACCAACTGAGCTACCGAGGCGAGTTACGATCTAGACGCAAATTTTTCTCTTATATACGTTGTAATTCCCTATCGCCAAATGCTTTTGAAACCATTGTTTCTATCTTTGCAAATGGCGGCTTCTTAGTTAAGAAGACATTTATTGGAAATTTAACATTACTTTAAAAGCCAGTAAGGCCTCTAATGATGTTTTTATTATTAATTTAACATTTCTCAATGAAAGATAAATTAAATTTGAAGAGAAAAATTTTCGCCTAGACCGGGACTCGAACCCGGGACCCTTGGCTTTCCGGGCCAAGTGCTCTACCAACTGAGCTACCGAGGCGAGTTACGATCTAGACGCAAATTTTTCTCTTATATACGTTGTAATTCCCTATCGCCAAATGCTTTTGAAACCATTGTTTCTATCTTTGCAAATGGCGGCTTCTTAGTTAAGAAGACATTTATTGGAAATTTAACATTACTTTAAAAGCCAGTAAGGCCTCTAATTATGTTTTTATTATTAATTTAACATTTCTCAATGAAAGATAAATTAAATTTGAAGACAAAAATTTTCGCCTAGACCGGGACTCGAACCCGGGACCCTTGGCTTTCCGGGCCAAGTGCTCTACCAACTGAGCTACCGAGGCGAGTTACGATCTAGACGCAAATTTTTCTCTTATGTACGTTGTAATTCCCTTGCGCCAAATGCTTTTGAAACCATAGCTTCTATCTTTGCAAATGGCGGCTTCTTAGTTAAGAAGACATTTATTGGGAATTTAACACTACTTTAATAGCCAGTAGGGCTTCTATTGACGATTTTATTATTAATTTAACACTTCTCATTGAAGGATAAATTATATTTGAAGAGAAAATTTTTTGCCTAGACCGGGACTCGAACCCGGGACCCTTGGCTTTCCGGGCCAAGTGCTCTACCAACTGAGCTACCGAGGCGAGTTACGATCTAGATGCAAATTTTTCTCTTATGTACGTTGTTGTATTCCCTCGTGCCAAATGCTTTTGAAACCATAGCTTCTGTCTTTGCAAATGGCAGCTTCTTAGTTAAGAAGACATTTATTGGGAATTTAACACTACTTTAATAGCCAGTAGGGCTTCTAATTATGTTTTTATTATTAATTTAACATTTCTCAATGAAAGATAAATTAAATTTGAAGAGAAAAATTTTCGCCTAGACCGGGACTCGAACCCGGGACCCTTGGCTTTCCGGGCCAAGTGCTCTACCAACTGAGCTATCGAGGCGAGTTACGATCTAGACGCAAATTTTTCTCTTATATACGTTGTAATTCCCTATCGCCCAAATGCTTTTGAAACCATTGTTTCTATCTTTGCAAATGGCGGCTTCTTAGTTAAGAAGACATTTATTGGAAATTTAACATTACTTTAAAAGCCAGTAAGGCCTCTAATGATGTTTTTATTATTAATTTAAACATTTCTCAATGAAAGATAAATTAAATTTGAAGAGAAAAATTTTCGCCTAGACCGGGACTCGAACCCGGGACCCTTGGCTTTCCGGGCCACTTGCTCTACCAACTGAGCCAAGGGTCCCGGGTTCGAGTCCCGGTCTAGGCGAAAATTTTTCTCTTCAAATTTAATTTATCTTTCATTGAGAAATGTTAAATTAATAATAAAAACATCATTAGAGGCCTTACTGGCTTTTAAAGTAATGTTAAATTTCCAATAAATGTCTTCTTAACTAAGAAGCCGCCATTTGCAAAGATAGAAACAATGGTTTCAAAAGCATTTGGCGATAGGGAATTACAACGTATATAAGAGAAAAATTTGCGTCTAGATCGTAACTCGCCTCGGTAGCTCAGTTGGTAGAGCACTTGGCCCGGAAAGCCAAGGGTCCCGGGTTCGAGTCCCGGTCTAGGCGAAAATTTTTCTCTTCAAATTTAATTTATCTTTCATTGAGAAATGTTAAATTAATAATAAAAACATCATTAGAGGCCTTACTGGCTTTTAAAGTAATGTTAAATTTCCAATAAATGTCTTCTTAACTAAGAAGCCGCCATTTGCAAAGATAGAAACAATGGTTTCAAAAGCATTTGGCGATAGGGAATTACAACGTATATAAGAGAAAAATTTGCGTCTAGATCGTAACTCGCCTCGGTAGCTCAGTTGGTAGAGCACTTGGCCCGGAAAGCCAAGGGTCCCGGGTTCGAGTCCCGGTCTAGGCGAAAATTTTTCTCTTCAAATTTAATTTATCTTTCATTGAGAAATGTTAAATTAATAATAAAAACATCATTAGAGGCCTTACTGGCTTTTAAAGTAATGTTAAATTTCCAATAAATGTCTTCTTAACTAAGAAGCCGCCATTTGCAAAGATAGAAACAATGGTTTCAAAAGCATTTGGCGATAGGGAATTACAACGTATATAAGAGAAAAATTTGCGTCTAGATCGTAACTCGCCTCGGTAGCTCAGTTGGTAGAGCACTTGGCCCGGAAAGCCAAGGGTCCCGGGTTCGAGTCCCGGTCTAGGCGAAAATTTTTCTCTTCAAATTTACAATATTCAATATTAGATTTTATAAAGAAGAAACAATTAAATTGGTACGGACACATTAGAAGGATGGAAGAAGGAAGACTAACTAAGATAATCATGGATTGGGAACCACAGGGAAGGAAAAAGAAGGGTAGACCAACTATTACGTGGATTCAGGGAATCAATTAAACTAAGAGGGAATGGGAAATAGAAGAAGATATATGGATGAACAGACAGGAATGGAAAAATGTGTTGAAACAAATGTGTAGTTAACTGTGAACATGGGTACCAGAAAAATGTATATTCATTGTAAAAGCCGGAATAATAAAAAATCTCATATAATTTCAAATTTCTTTGATACCGGCGGTTTTTCCACTTGAGTGGAAGCCATGACTAAAGAAGGACAAGATATTGTCTAAAACTGTCGGTATCAAAGAAATTAGAAATTATATGAGGTGAGTCGTTAAAAATATGTTCTCCACTCACTATTAATGATATAACCTCATAATGTTTACTTCCCAATATTAATTTAAATATATTGATGTAATCCTTTCATGAAAGTCTGTTATATGAATCAAGGTTCTTAGTTATTGCACAGGACTTGCAGTCCTCAACAAATCTCTGAGCATCAACAGAAATGGAAAGAGCATGACATAAGAATGGACTCATGCAGATACCATAAGACAATATTGAAATATTGCATAAATGGAAAGCAATACTGAGTATGTATAATATCGAGGTCTGGGCACTGTTGTAATCCTAGTGGTGACTATTGTAATCTTGTATTATGTTGCTGAACAATCTTTATTGTAAGATTAAGTTAAAATGTTTTGTACCTCACCTTTTTTTCCTATTTAAGTCCAATCTTTGTTGTATAAATCTGTAATATTGAAAGTCTCGAAATAGCAATATTTTGTGAATACATTCACTGTTTCTCACATTCAGTAAGTAATACCGACCTAAAAAGATGTTCAGTAGAATTTGTTTAGAAGGTGGAATTGGAAAGTACTCGAACATCCACCAAATTCAACAGTCATGAGTAGAGACCGGATGTTAGGGAAAATGCCTACAGTTATTTATTATGGATATTGTAAAAGTGACTTCATATAAGTTCATACCAACGACACTAGAGTTGTTTTCCATGAAGTTCATTTTGCCTATAAATGCCTATTTCAGCTTATAATGCCTATAAATGCCTATTTGCAATTTTTTCTTGATGTTAACTCGGAATTTCAATGAAATCAATTGAAATGGACAAACTTCATGGCACAAATCATTTCATAGAAGTTTTCAAGTGTTCTTTTTATAAATTCCCTTAGAATATTTTAGGATAAGGGTGGCAATAACCCAATAACCTAGCAGGCAGATGGTTTCCCCCTCAATGCTCTCCCGTTAGATAAATATTGTATTTTTCCACCTCATGCATTCCCATTAAGCGAAATAGCCCTAAGCTATGTCCCATTGTATTATGCTCCGGCTCTAAGGCTTGGAAAAAAGTTCTTTGATTCTTTTCAATACAAACATTGCTGAGTGACAAAGAGGGAAGATGGCTCAAGCTTTCTTTCTCTGTCTCACACCTGGTGCTGAAACCGGCAATATTATTTTTGATGTTGGTAACACTGAATTCAGTCTGCAGTCCTCATACAGACAGGTGCTTCAAAGACAAAGTGGTGCAGCAAGTGTATGTGGCTTTTTTTTTTACCTCTAGAACAGTTTTTTTAAAATACCTAAAGAGCGGACCACAGTAAAATACAAACTGACCAATTTCGTGAAAGAATTTGGTGCGGATATATTCTCAAGTGACGGTCCTGCTCTTTGTAAAAAGGCAAAACAAATTCCAAAAGCATCTCTGATATCTTCGCATGCTATTGATAACATATGTTTATATTCTTAATGTAAGACTGTAAAAAGTTATGTTGTAGTCCATTTTTTGTAAGAACCTGTTTTGGATTTTTTAGTGCCTATATTAATGATTTTTAGTGTCTTTTTGCCTGCCTATTTTGAACTTTTTAAGTGCCTAACATCCAGACTCCAGTCATGAGCCCTCGGGGCTATGATTTATTCTAAAAACTAAACTCCATGGAGCGACACGCCTAGAAGGTCTTGGCATATCAGCCGGCTGCTGGCCTCACATCTATGTGTGTTCATCACAGAGATAAACAATTATCCTGCCAGTGTACAGGTGACATGTGGTCAGCATATCGGCTCCCCCAGCCATTATAGCTGGTTTTCTCAACCTGGAGCCACTAATTATTGCAGCTGCCCAAATGCCTCATGATGCTGGGTGGGCACCGGTCCCATACAGGCCGAAATTCCATGGAAAAATTTCTTCCCCCATAGACTCGAACCAGCTCTTTACCAAGACATCCTGCTTTAACCACTCGGCTACGGAGCAGGACATGGCTTATTCACAAAGATCAAAGAACCTCTATGAGAGATTCAATTTCAATCAAAAGTTGATTCCAGAAAGTTCTAGATCAATGAGATGAGATAGATATACAGAAATGGTGCTGCAGATGAAGTGCACCATATTCCAAGGATTTGGTAATGTATAGTTACCTTGGCAGGAGACTATAAATGAGGTGTGTAATGTCAAAAGTAATCTAAATATTTTTTTTATATTATAGCAGTGTTGCCATTACTTATTGAATGCCCTAATATAAAATGTAAGGTGAGGTGTGAAATTATTCATAATATAAGAGAACATTTTAATGGACAATGCCATGGAGAAAAGACAGATAGCATACGGAAATTGTTGTTCTTCATCTGTGAATGCAAATGACTTTCTAGCATAAACATATAAGAGAAAAATTTGCGTATAGATCGTAACTCGCCTCGGTAGCTCAGTTGGTAGAGCACTTGGCCCGGAAAGCCAAGGGTCCCAGGTTCGAGTCCCGGTCTGGGCGAGAATTTTTCTCTTCAAATATAAACATGATGTACCTGATTTCTGGCAACTCCACACGCACTTCGACTGTTTCTCATCCATGTGATCAGGGCTTGTTGCACTCCAGTTATCTTCCGTCATGCTACTTGTTTCAGACACATCTAGGAAACTATCATTACTGGATGCGTCGTCTATAAAGCGGCCTGGGAATACTTCCTCTGCTCTGTTAATCTCATCATCGCTGGATATGTGAGCAGCAGCCAATATTTCACTCAGGGATTCAGGTACGGAGTGGTAACTGCTAGCTACCTCGTTCCCACTGGACATCTGCACAAAATCACACATATCATCACCTCTCTTTAAAATCACATATATCCTAAAGAGCAAATTTTACAGAAGAGAAAAAAAAACTAATTATAATTTTGTAATTTTTACTTAACTCTTATTTATAGACTTTTCATCTAGGTCATATTGTCTCTATTTAGTACCTTTATTGAGTATAGTCAATAAGCTATGTGTTAATTAAATAAAAATAAAACGTAGTTTTATTTGATTTTCATATTTATTTTATAATTCAGTGACAGCTGTTTCGGTACACTGTACCTTCTTCAGACATGTTAAATTATGAATTGTGTTCCAACTGATCTAAGCAACAATACAACAATATTTATTTAAATTTTTTAATTTAACAAAGGGGATTCATTCAAATCAAGTTGAGAATTTAACAGTTTTTTACTACTTTTAAATTTATTAATTTCTACAGCCTCCAAAAGATCTAACTTCTTACCCTTATCACAAATATGTAAAATTTCAAAATTTGGATCGAAACAATGATTAAATTGGAATAGGTGTTTCGATCCAAATTTTGAAATTTTACATATTTGTGATAAGGGTAAGAAGTTAGATCTTTTGGAGGCTGTAGAAATTAATAAATTTAAAAGTAGTAAAAAACTGTTAAATTCTCAACTTGATTTGAATGAATCCCCTTTGTTAAATTTAAAAATTTAAATAAATATTGTTGTATTGTTGCTTAGATCAGTTGGAACACAATTCATAATTTGTTAACATGTCTGAAGAAGGTACAGTGTACCGAAACAGCTGTCACTGAATTATATAATAAATATGAAAATCAAATAAAACTACGTTTTATTTTTATTTAATTAATAAATATGGATTTTCATCAAGTAAACACCGACTCAATTGATTATTTAATAAGCTACGTGTTTATATTATACAGAGTGTCCCAAATTGATATATACACTCTTTGAAACGTTATTTCTCAGCAACGAAATGAGACAGAAATACAATTTTTGTTGTGTATGATCCACAAGGCACTGGAAAAGCATAACAACATGTTCATCGATCTTCACGTCTTTATAAACAACAATGGCGGCGAGATTATCATTCGATGAACATAAGTGGATACTGAAGTGTTATTGGAAAGTGGAGAATGTTGTTGAAGTGCAACGAAGTCTGCGTCGTGCAATATTATGCCAATTCTCCTGTTCTTCCAGTTGAATTCTTTGGTAGATTTTATCAAATTCCTCTTCTCCGCGTATACCAAAAACATGATCAAAGTCTTCAAGGTCCAACATCTTGGATAAAGCAGCAAGGTACAAGGCAAGGTTTCAAACTACATCGGTCACCATCGGTTTGATCACGATTCGTTTCTCTGCTAAGTCACCTCGTAGGAGTAACTTAGAATATTAGAATAAACATTTTTACCAAAACTATAGTTATGTCATTTTTAATCTACAACAGTACTCACAATATTAGCTTCCAAGATGTCCAGGCTGTCTTGACTCATAGTGGAGTTCATGATTCTGTGAGGTGTGGCTGGCTTGAGATCAGGCGGTTGAGCCAAACTGTTTATTAACTCCAGAAATTCTGTATCTTTCAACGCTTCATCCACATTATTATTCAGCACCACCTGCAGACAAAACATACAACTAAAATGTTAATAAATTACTTTAGGAAGTAACCTCAGGGGTCCTCATCTAGGGGATATGTGGATGGCGACCACAAGGTGCCCAACCTGAGCAAAACATTTCTTCCACTTACTTGTGTTTTGCTCTCTTTTAACTTTATTATCTAACCTCTCTTGGTTAACTCTTGTTTTTTTTCGACTCCGACGCTATTAAGGCATCTGAGGGCTAGGGAGTCTCTCCTTTCTTCCATTTCATCTTTCCTTTATTTTCTTTTCTTCTCCAGAAAAGCCTGACCAGAGGCTATAAGATGGCAGCCCCATCACTGGTCTTGCCTTCCTTTGGCCAGCAACCAATCAAAGGGACTATTAAATTTGAAGAGAAAAATTTTTCGCCTAGACCGGGACTCGAACCCGGGACCCTTGGCTTTCCGGGCCAAGTGCTCTACCAACTGAGCTACCGAGGCGAGTTACGATCTAGACGCAAATTTTTCTCTTATATACGTTGTAATTCCCTATCGCCAAATGCTTTTGAAACCATTGTTTCTATCTTTGCAAATGGCGGCTTCTTAGTTAAGAAGACATTTATTGGAAATTTAACATTACTTTAAAAGCCAGTAAGGCCTCTAATGATGTTTTTATTATTAATTTAACATTTCTCAATGAAAGATAAATTAAATTTGAAGAGAAAAATTTTTCGCCTAGACCGGGACTCGAACCCGGGACCCTTGGCTTTCCGGGCCAAGTGCTCTACCAACTGAGCTACCGAGGCGAGTTACGATCTAGACGCAAATTTTTCTCTTATATACGTTGTAATTCCCTATCGCCAAATGCTTTTGAAACCATTGTTTCTATCTTTGCAAATGGCGGCTTCTTAGTTAAGAAGACATTTATTGGAAATTTAACATTACTTTAAAAGCCAGTAAGGCCTCTAATGATGTTTTTATTATTAATTTAACATTTCTCAATGAAAGATAAATTAAATTTGAAGAGAAAAACATTTGGCAATAGGGAATTACAACGTATATAAGAGAAAAATTTGCATCTAGATCGTAACTCGCCTCGGTAGCTCAGTTGGTAGAGCACTTGGCCCGGAAAGCCAAGGGTCCCGGGTTCGAGTCCCGGTCTAGGCGAAAAATTTTTCTCTTCAAATTTAATTTATCTTTCATTGAGAAATGTTAAATTAATAATAAAAACATCTTTAAAGGGACTATTATTATGTTTTCAAGTCTTATACGAGAATTTCCCGGAAGGATCAAACTAAAAAACACCAGATTACGTTTATATAACACCTTGGCTAGACTAGTGTTGAGCTATGGTAGCGAAGCATGGACACTAAAAAGACAACATGAAAGCAGAATAACGGCTTGTGAAATGAGATTCATGCACAGAACAGCGGGTTACACCAGATGGGATCGGAAAAGGAACACCGATATCTTAAAAGAATTGAAGACTACGCCAATTTTGGAATATATTAAACAGTACCAACTAAATTGGAAACACCATCTTGAAAGAATGAGTTCAAATCAGATCCCCAAAGCTGTTTATAATTATATACCAAGAGGACGAAGATCTCTGGGCCGTCCTATGAAACGCTGGAGGGAAAATTTTCTATAGAATTGTAACAGGCCTTGGCCTAATACTTGGAAGGAAGAAGAAGAAGGAAGTGACCTCATTATGAAGTTCTTCTAATAATTAAGGTGAGTCCAGAGTCATCTTACCTCATAACTTGTTGTATTTGAACTAGTTTCAGTAAACCATGTATACCATCTTCAACTATTCCAGACTGTTGAAATTACAAAGACTATCTAACTCATGCCCCAAATGGGAATCAATGACCAATCATGTTTCAATGAATTTTGTTTTACAACCAATCACAGTCGTTTTTCACCCCAATATTTAATACTTAAGTTTATCATATTAAAGAAAGTTCTTCCTTTTTAATATTCTGAACAGGCCGTAGCATTATTTTGCAGCGACTGACTCTCTAAGAAATACGTTGAAAACAGCAATTTATTTATTAAGATGTAAGAATCCTAGAATACATGTGGCTCCCAGATTGTATATATAGTGCATGAATGTAACCACATACTGCTTGCGAGATATAATAGAAAAACATTTGTAGTAATTGATTATACCACCATAAAAATAAACCACTGTTTGCACTTTCTAAAATGTATTTTTTCCCAGGTATTTACGTTCCAGAAAAATATAATTGACATATTTACATCATAGGACATAAGAAATTAATTAATAACCTATAATTATATTTGAAAAGAAAAATATACGCCTAGACTGGGGTTTGAATTCAGGACCTTTGACTTTCTATGTCAATGCTCTTCCATCTGAGCCACCTAGGCCTCCAATCTAAACGCGTATTTTTCTCTTACACATAGTTAATAACCTATAATGTTGGTTATAATATACAGTTTCATTTTTTCTCCACTAGGGTGCATTCTTACAATATTGCGATCCAATTTCACAATAAATAATATGACCTGGTTGCGGTGATGAACAAATGAAACATAACAAATGTTTGTCATTTGTTTTCAAAAATCGTCGTTTACATTAAATATATACATATTTTAAAATAACTATAGTTAAATAATGATTTGTGAGTAAACAGCTTAATTTTATTCGTTAAATAGTCCTAACAAATGCACTCTTGATTTCCAAATTCTCTAGATAAATTGGAAATCACTCGTGGCATTACTTATGAGAAACTTGACCATTAGAACAAAAGAACACAATACAAATGTAAAAAATGGAGAAATAGAAATATCTGCAGTGGCTGCTCACATTTCATCAGAAAAGCATAAAACTGATGTAAACATAAAATTATTAAAACAGTTGGATAATACAAAAGAACTCACTGTTTAGGAGAAGATCTACAAACAGAAGAATAAAAACAAGATTATGAATTTTGAAACTTGAATCAGAAACTTGGCAGTTGAATAAAAATTTGAATTTAAAGCTTATGTCTACTGAAATGGTTTGTTTCAGACGCTCAACTAGACATTCTAAATTGGAAAAAATCAGAAATACAATCATCAAACAACAAATGAAAGTCAAAAATTCATTATTAGATTTTGTGAGATACAGACAACTAGAATGATATGGTTACATACATAAGATGCAGAGAAAACATTACCCAGACAAACTTTGGAATGGATTCCACCTGGGATAGGAAAGAGAGGCCAATCTAGATTTAAATGGATGGATGTTGTAAGAAGAGGTATGAGGGAACTAGGTCTGGAAGAATTGGAATGTGAAGATAGAGAAGAATGGAGAAAGGAGATAAAAAATAAAAAAGCTTTGGGCACAGGAAGATGTTTTATTACTTTGTAAACCCATTTATAAAAAAAATTAATTTTGAAATTCTCAGGGAAAAAGATTTGATTTATAAGTTCTTCGGGCAACCAGAAGATGGAGTGGGAGCCGACAACATAAATTTCAACAGTCAGGAAAAACTGATGATGGTATACACGATACACCGAAACTAGTTCAAATAGAACACAGTAAGTTATGAGGTTATGACGTAAGTTGTAAGATGATTCCAGATTCATTTAATTTAATAACTAAAAAGCTGAATAACAGCAAATGAGATGCAATTTATGCGCCGTACAGCAGGCTATACAAAGTGGGACCACAAAAGAAATGAGGAAATTATGAAAGAGTTGGATGTAGAACCCTTCTTTACCGTATACAAAACTACCAGAACAACTGGAAAGCCCATCTTCAACAAATGCCATCTCATAGAATTCCAAAAGCCATCTTCGTTACTGCCCCCAAGGCAAAAGATCGCTGGGACGTCCAAAAAAGCGCTGGATGGAAAATTCCTCTTTGAGACCATAACAGGTCACACGGCCTAATACTTGCATGGATGATGATGATGAAAAGTGTTAAAAATACCTTACTGACCCAAAATTAAGCTCAAATTTCTGTTGGGCCCATTAGTCAAAAAGCAGACATGCTGCTATCTGAGCCAGCACAGCTAATCTATCTGTTTATCTATCTATCTACAATGGCATAGCCCATTGTTGAGCCATAGCCTCTCCTTTGTTAGGAGTTACTAAATCAAGTTACTTTTAAGTTACCATATTTGCTCATAGATGTCATGGCTGGCATGCGGTCAGCACACCGACCCAATAAGACATCTAACAGACAACTAAGTATTACTAGGACTTTAAAATTAATTGGAGAACATTTTGTTTAAACAACTCACCTCATAGGATTCATGCTTCTATGATACCGCGGTTTCAAACACAGTCGTGTTCATCCTCAGTCATAACTCCAACTGACGAAATTCTTCGGTTGTCAACTGTTGGTGAGTTGTTTAAACAAAATGTTCTCCGATGAATTTTAATGATTATACCGCATAATGTTTACTTCTTCTTCTACTGCTTCATGAAATTAGGCCTTTTGACCTGTTTTCACATCAAGTGGGATTTAATGAATCCTCCCATCTAGTAAATGGGCATCCAACATTTCTATGTCCTATTGGTTTGTACTTTAGTAACAGCTGAGGGATTCTATCTGTAGGCATCATACACAGACATTAACCCGACCTAAGGGGAACCAGGGACATCTTCCTTGAACCCACTTAGGTAACTCTTAGCAGGCGCATCCACGACGCGGGGGTGGACCCGACTCTAAGTCGGTGACTAAGTTCTGCTAAGGACCCAGTATTGCGGGGTATAATGCTTTACCCTTGTCCAAGGTTACGGATGAAGACCACAATGGCAGCGAAGGCAAGGAAGAAAATATTTCAACTTGACCGAACTGGCAGAGGAGGAAAATTTGAACTCGGCAGAACTGGCAGAAGTGGCAACTCTTTCTCCAGAGTTTAAAAGGAGCCCATACTTGGGGTAACAGGAGTGAAGTCTCCATATACACAGACGAGCACGTCCAGAGGCTCTAAGGTGGCAGCCCCACCACTAGACTTGTCCTGCGTAACGCTCGTAACGTGGCCAGGAGACATTTACATAATGTTTACTCCCCAACATTAATTTAATATATATTACTAGGACATTGATGTAGATAAATTTTGCTTAGAGGCCTCTTTATTCAGGCTTAAGGATCTTTTATGAGCCTGAAAATCATCAGACTCGGGACCCATGGCTTAAAGTCCGTCCAGGAGGACTTGCTCCTTGGATTTTTCCATCCTAAAAAAATCCATCGACCCTGGCCGGTTTTGATCCCACAACCCTCATAACTAGAAGCAAGAATCATTACCACCAGTCCACTGCAGCCAGAGAAAAAAAAGTTAATGAACATTAGACATTGTTTCCATAAAGATAACATAACACTTACTTACCCAATCCTGTTCTGTGGCTGAAGGAGAATGATGTTTGAGTCGACATTCTCGATGACATGCGAGGAGAGACAGTAGATTCCAGATGGCAGCAGAGAGACCCCAAGGACTGAGAGCAAGAATTCCTTTCAAGTGATTAGTGCTACTGCCAATACGAGACGTGATACTGTATACTGACATGATCATGTCACTCTTCTTGTTCTCCTCAAATCCTCGCTGCCATTTCTCCATTAGTAAACAATTTTCTGCACAATCCACCTGCATCAGAATACAGTCACACATTTTATTTAGTCATATCAAAGTCCACATTATCTGGGTCATTATGGAGCAAAAAAAAATTGAGCATGTATGTTTGTTATGGAAATACAGTATATTAGGAAGTAACATTATGAGGTTCTCTTAACCCATTCGCCTCAAAAGACGAGGTAGACTCGCCGACAGTTAAACTTAACTGGTTCAATCGATAATCCAATACGGAATATTAGGTTGGGGTGGAATCGCAAATTATATTCTTTCTCCCTTAACATTACTACAAAAAACGAATCATAAAAATCTGCTTGCAGAAACCTTTAGATTATCCTACAAATTTAATTTATTTAGAATTCAATGTAAAAAGTAAAGTGATCCCACAACAGGCCCGGAGGCCCTTGGGGTAGTAGGAGGTTAAGGCTCCCACTTTTTCTAGACAATCGGCACTTTATGTCAGCCGGGTTGTCAGCCCTGCGTGACGGCCGCCTTTACCCCCAGAACAAGCGTCTGGTACTCATTTTCGTTAGAGGCTGAGTCGACCCCAGGGCCATAGTGCCGCCAGAGGGTTTGGGTCAGTTTAAAAATCCTGACCCCAACGGGACTTGAACCCTCAACCCTCCGGCTTGTAGCTCAGTGCCTTAACCACTACGCTACGGCGTGCCCCAGAATTCAACATGCCAAATATTAAACAAATATTCAAGCATACATTGCTTACTTATTTTCATAAAAATAAAAACAAATTTAAAGAGCACAATCAAAGTTTTTACAGCACCAGACAAAATACTACTTCTTTGCTACATGTTCCAAAATGTTATACAACTTGTGGATCTAAACATAGTAGATATCTAGCACCCAAATTATATAATGAATTAATTAGATCCAATCCAGAACTAAGTAAACTAAACACAGCTAGTTTTAAAAAAAGCAATTAAATTAATAATTTTTAATTAATTAAGTGAATAAAATTAATCATTTGAATATTTTAAAATAATAAATATAAAGCATCTATTTTTGCTTATATTATTATAAATGAATATATAACTAATTACTTTCTTCTGTATTATTTGTTATAATCCATCACATTATATGGTTTATATTATTTTATGTAAATCATTCTGCATTCCATTAATTCTCTTGTTAGAACAAGTCTTATTCCCAGTACATTATTATTTTATGTGCCATAATTCATGTAAAAATGAAACTGGCACCTAACCTTAAATGTATATATTCTATTTGTATTATTCATGTAACTGAACTGCACCCGAGCACGAGCACTTGCTCATTCGGGTGTCAATACTGTGTATAACATTTATTTGTAAATAAAATTTATTCTTATTCTTATTCTTATATTAGAATAACTTAAAGAAGTTAATAACTTAGTTGAGGACGACTGACTTACCAGGTAAAAAAATTATATAATTAACATCTTATCACAAAACAAATCATAAATTTGGAACCAAGAAAAAATGTTCTTCTCTAATTTCATATTATTTGTGTTTTAGAAATCCATTACAAGGAAAAACAAACATTTAATACCACACTTCCACTTGAGGACTGAAGAGGAATCAGTTACGAAGGGGATAGAAGACAGACGACATTAAGGAGGTATGTGAAGGTAAGAACATCAAAATATTTCAAGAAGCAGCCAAAGGAAAACAATGGGAAAAGCAGAACAACTCACAAATGAAGTTAAACTGAAGGGACTTAGGAAGCTGTTGTCAATAATAGTGAGTGGAGAACATATTTTAATCGACTCACCTCATACATTTTCAAACTTCTTTGATACCGACGGTTTCAGACAATATCATGTCTTTCATCAGTCATGGCGTCCACTGATGAAATTCCGTGATTGTTGATTTCTTTAGTGACATCACCTCTTGTGCTGCCATCTTTCGTTGGGATTATAAACTTTGTAATTAAATTTTTATAATCCCAACGAAAGATGGCAGCACAAGAGGTGATGTCACTAAAGAAATCAACAATCACGGAATTTCCTCAGTGGACGCCATGACTGATGAAGGACATGATATTGTCTGAAACCGTCAATATCAAAGAAGTTTGAAAATGTATGAGGTGAGTCGATTAAAATATGTTCTCCACTCACTATTAATGATATAACCTCATAATGTTTACTTCCCAATATTAATGTAAATATAGCTATTGTCAAGTTCAGACTGCTGATGAGAAACAATGTCTCCCCCACCACCTCCAGTGATTGGGAATGTATCCAACCACCAGTCCGATCAAAGAAATGAAACATGTGCTCCACTGCCCACACCTCAGCTGAGAGGCCAAAGAAGACAGGATTTTGTCAGCTTGTGCTGGGAGACCAGAGAGAAAATGGCATTTTTGCCAGTTCCTGTCATTTAAAAAAAAAATTAATAAGAATCGAATGAATCAATTGGCCGCGGTGGACTAGTGGTTATGCTCCTTGCCTCTGGTCCCGAGGGTTCAAACCCGACCGGGGTCGATGGATTTTTTAGGACAGAAAAATCCAAGGAGCAAGACCTCCGGGAGGGACTTTAAGCCATGGGTCCCGAGTGTGAAGATTTTCAGGCTCGTAAAAAATCCTTAAGCCTGAATGAAAAGGCCTCTAAGCAAAATTTACCGAATTTTCCCGTCCTAGTACTACCTTGGTTTCCTAGATGTCAGTATGAGACAGAATGCTGACCATGGACCACTCAAAATTACATCTATATGAAAACAAGTGTAACTAAATTAGTATGGTTCAAATTCTTCCCTATAGGGGGAGAGCGCCTAAATCTCTGTGAAGGGAAAACAAAGGCTTACAATACAATACAAATGAATAATGAATTCTTCTTACCTCATACATGTTTTTTTTTAACACAGAACTGCAGTATCGGAAAAAAACATCTTTTCCATCTTCAGCTTTTGTTGTGAAAATAGCTGAAGATGGAAAAGATTTTTTTTTCAATACTGCAGTTCTGTGTTAAAAAAACATAGATGTATGAGGTAAGAAGAATTCATTATTCATTTGATTCTTATTAAGAAAACCTCATAATGTAAAAATTCACAAATTGATTATATTAAAAAAATAATAAAAAATAATTACAATGTCAGTTAATTAGAATCAGAGATTTATTTATTTTTATTACAAAATAATGTTTCACTCGTCTTTAC
Source organism: Diploptera punctata (assembly GCA_030220185.1). Classification (NCBI taxonomy): domain Eukaryota; kingdom Metazoa; phylum Arthropoda; class Insecta; order Blattodea; family Blaberidae; genus Diploptera; species Diploptera punctata. The sequence goes on from JASPKZ010007844.1 coordinate 268,575, forward strand.
AGCTGAAACTACTTAATAAATGAAGTGATGACGACTTACTTTAAGTAGAGGCTCAAGAGCGTGAAGCATGTGAGTGAAATCTGTGGACTGTTGAACCAAGTGATCCATATTGGTGCTGTCCAGAATGTTTCGACCTTCTTCAGATATCATAATGCCATCTTCTTCTTTCTGTATCAAATTAAGTTTTAATTATAATACTATGAAACAGAAAACACAATGGATGCTTGTATGCATATTTTTAAGTCAACAAAAATAAGTAGGATAGCAAAAATTAAAACAATAATTAAAACATTTTGTCTGTTCATTCTTACCTCTTATAGTTGTTTTTGTCGAACATATGTTTCAGGGCTTTCATTTTTATTAGTTTTTAGTTTATAGTTTTATAATAAAAAGATTGATGATAGTGAAAAATCAGGAATATATCAAATAAAATGTGCAGACTGTGATAAGATATACATAGGGAAAACAAAAAGAAATTTAACCATTAGAACTAAAGAACACATAAGGAATGTAAAAAAAGAGAAAGTAGAAAAATCTGCAGTGGCTGCTCACATTTGGTCAGAAAAACACAAAATAGATGTAAACACAAAATTATTAAAACAGTTAGAAAACAAAAATGAACACACCATATGGGAAAAATCTATATACAGAAGAACAAGGAAAGAATTATGAACTTTGAAATTCACGCAGAAAGGAACCTCATTAGTAAATTCATTGGACCAGAGGCAAAGAGAGCAGGAATCAAGAATCAGGGCCGACAACATGAGAAAATTCAATCTGTAATCGCTGATGATGGAGCTAAGAAGCCCTGAAACATATGTTCGACAAAAACAACTCTAAGGGGCGCATGCAAATACATTAGTCTCTATTTGAAGAGAAAAATTTTCGCCTAGACCGGGACTCGAACCCGGGACCCTTGGCTTTCCGGGCCAAGTGCTCTACCAACTGAGCTACCGAGGCGAGTTACGATCTAGACGCAAATTTTTCTCTTATGTACGTTGTAATTCCCTTGTGCCAAATGCTGATATAGCCTGGGTACCATAATATGTTTCCCCATTACAACGTACATAAGAGAAAAATTTGCGTCTAGATCGTAACTCGCCTCGGTAGCTCAGTTGGTAGAGCACTTGGCCCGGAAAGCCAAGGGTCCCGGGTTCGAGTCCCGGTCTAGGCGAAAATTTTTCTCTTCAAATATAATTTATCCTTCAATGAGAAGTGTTAAATTAATAATAAAATCGACATTAGTCTCTACTCAAATTACTTCCCATCACTGGTGAGCTGACTCACCGTGAGCAAGTGCAAAGATCGAATTAGCGACCAATTAACTGGTCATGCATGAATGTTGACGTTTTCGTAATATTGGCAAGAAATTACCCAGAATTCTCAGCGATAAAACCACTTCCGTTATTTTCGTCTGCTATAGAGGAATGCATTTATGCTTGCGTCCCGCAAATAATACCGTATACAATGACGTCTGCATCGCGCAATATTACGCCGATTCTCCTGTTCTTCCAGTTGAATTCTTTGGTAGACTCTATCAAATTCCTCTTCTCCGCGTATACCGAAAACATGATCGAAGTCTTCAAGGTCCGACATCTTGGATAAAGTGGCAAGGTTTCAAACTACATCGGTTCCCTTCGGGATTTTCACGATAAGTTTCTATCTTGAGCTATGATCTTAAGGTACCTCGTCAGGTAGCTTACAATTATTATCGCATGAATAGATTTCTGAGTAAGCAAAATGTATTTGGATAAAACTTTCTCAACAGAGAACGCCTTTTACTGTCTAATGCGTTCAAACATTCGACCCTTAGAGGTAAGAATGAACAGACAAAATGTTTTAATTATTAAACAAACCTCTTAATGTTACTTCCTGTTGTATTTTAAAATATAAAACAATTATTATGGGTTAGTTATTTTGACTCAAATATGAGAAAAAAAATGAGGTGAGTCAAAATAATTAACTGATGATAATTAGAAGAAACCTCATAGTGTTTTTTTTCTTCAAATATTAAATATAAAACAATACTGAAACTAATAGTTATGTTTGGAAACGAAACATGGACATTATCAGAAAAAGATAAGTACATGTTAATACATAGGAAAGAAAAATATTAAGGAAGGTATATGGAGCAGTACAGGAACAAGATGGAGAATTAGAATGAACCAGGAATTGAAAGAATTATATAGGGATTTGGATCTGGTAGGTGATAATAGAAGAAAGAGATTGGAATGGGTAGGACATGTGTTGTGAATGGAGCAAGAAAGAGGTGCAAGAAAAATTTTAGAAGGGAAACCGGAAGGAAGAAGAAAGGTTGGAAGACAGAAACTAAGATGGTTAGATATGAATTAAATTAATGTTTTTATTACCTCACCTCATATCCTTTTTCTTCTAGACTGCAGTTTCGGAGCTTATCTCCATCTTCAGTAGCCTCTGGTTGACCGGTAATATGTCATTTCTTGGCGGTTTTCTTCTTACTTCTATCGGTGGACCGATGAACCTCTGGATCAGGTCAAAATTTGCAGGAGTTTCGAAATTCATGAGTTTATTAAAAAAGAAAAAGAAAGATAAACTCATGAATTTCGAAACTCCTGCAAATTTTGACCTGATCCAGAGGTTCATCGGTCCACCGATAGAAGTAAGAAGAAAACTGCCAAGAAACGACATAACACCAGTCGACCAGAGGCTACTGAAAATGGAGATAAACTCCAAAACTGCAGTCTAGAAGAAAAAGGATATGAGGTGAGGTATTTATTTAATTTTTAAATTAAACCTCATAGTGTTCTTTCCCTGTGAAAGTTAAATAAAATGGTTAGATAAGGTTGAGGAAGACTTAAGACAACTGAAGGTTAAAAGATGGACACAAAAAACCAGGAATAGAGAAGAATAGGCAGATGTTATGAAGGAGACCAAGGTAAAGGTAGGAGGCCAAGGTTCTTTGAGGATTGTAGAGCCAAAGGAATAAGTATGGAATGCTAACAATATGTTCTTGATGTTGGTAAGGAGAATGAGAAAAGAAATCTGAGAGGTAAGAAAACTGACTCAAGTTCATGTGCACTTTATGTTAAATGAATATTATTCAAATGTGCTTAGATTATGAACTACTGTAATAGAATTACTCACCTTCTTCCATGATAAATATTTGTACTGAGTTTCTTTTATACAATGGAGAATGGATTTAATTTCATCTCTAAACCACAGCCTGTTATTGTACTTGATGGCTTGAGTTACCTGTGGAGAAAAAATGTTAAATTTACTCACTTCTACTTAATTAAAAAAAATAGCGGATCCCATCACATCTAATATATAAAAATCAATGTTTGTTTGTTTGTTGGTTTGTTTGTCTGTATTCTATGCGCGGCCATACCATTGATCTGATTTTGATGGGGTTTTTTGAAAAATGTTCAGGAGATTCCCGGGATGAACATAGGCTATAAGGGAGTTGTAATACTCAATCCCTTCACCCCTAAAAATCACCCTTTGTAGCAAAAAACATGAAATGAAGTCCCTATTTTGACACTTAAATGGCTTATGCTGCCTAATTACACCAAATTAATGTACACAGAATTGAATATCTCAAAAAGCTCTACAAAAAAGTCTGCAACAGTATGTTTACCTTTTACAGATAACTCACAATAACCATTTTTGTCTTTCGTTGATTCCAAGAAGATCGGGATAAGTAGATTCCCAGGCAAACATGCTCTGCCATACTGTTCATCCGATTGTGATAGGGATTTTTGAAAAAATGTTCGGAGATCCCAGGATGAACACAGGCTATAAAGGAGTTGTAATATTCAACCCCTTCACCCCTAAAAAATGACCCTTTCTAGTGAAAAACATGAAATAAAGTGCCTATTTTGACACTTAAATGGCTTACGCTGCCTAAACCATAACAAATACACCAAATTATTGTACTCGGAATTGAATATCTCAAAAAACTCATCAGCTCAAGGCTGGTGGTAAAAACAGATTAACATATAAAATTCATCGGAGAACATATTGTTTAAACTCACCTCATAGGATTCATGCTTCCATGATATCGCAATTTCAAACACAGTCGTGTTCATCTTCAGCCATAACTCCGACTGACGAAATTCTTCGGCCGTCAACTATTCTATTGTCGCTATCTTCGTGCTGCCATCTATGGTTGAATTTATGAACTTCGAAATCAAAGTAATTTCGTTAGGGATATCAAAATTCATTGATCTATTTTTGTTTTTCTGAATATATATTTTACATAAATTACATTTATTACATTTATTTAGGAGTAGCAGCGCACGCGGGTATTAGCTAGTCATATTATAAAACTAATAGGTCATTCGATAACTGATGACAAAATTGGTATAACATCACAAAAATGTCGGTTTCTTCTGATGTTAAGAACTTCATTTATAGTCTCCTGCCAAGTCAACTATATGTTGCCAAATCCTTGGAGGAAAGCACATTCCACCCGAAGTACCATTTCTGGAATCTCTTTCACTGATCGATCTAGAAGCTTTCTAGATATCAACTTTTGATTGAAATTGAATGCCTCATAGAGGTCCTTTGATCCTTGACAATAAATTACAGTCACGAGGGCTCATGTCCGGTGAATTTGGTGGATGTTTTTAAGTATTTCCCAATTCCACCTTCTAAACAAATTCTACTGATCACATTTTTAAGGCAATCGATATCCACTTAGGGTCGTATGTTAGAACATTACTCTCTACTCAAATTACTTCCAATCACTAGTGAGCTGATTCACCGTGAGCAATTGCTGAGAACGAATTAACGGCCGACTTATCGGTCATGCACGAGAGTCGACGTTTTCGTAATATTGGCAACGAATTACCCAGAATTCTCAGCGATAAAACCACTTCCGTTATTTTCGTCTGCTATAGAGGAATGCATTTATGCTTGCATCCTGCAAATAATACCGTATACAAACACGTCTGCAACACGCAATATTACGCCGATTCTCCTGTTCTTCCAGTTGAATTCTTTGGTAGACTCTATCAAATTCCTCTTCTCCGTGTATACTGAAAACATGATCGAAGTCTTCAAGGTCCGAAATCTTGGATAAATGTTGGATGAAGCAGCAAAGTACATCGATTACCATCGGTTCCCTTCGGGATTTTAATTTGAGTTGCTCATTTAAGCTACCTCCGCAGGTAGCTTACAAATTTAACCAATTATTATCGCATGAACAGATTTCTGAGTAAGCAAAATCGTATTAGCATACAACTTGCTCAGCAGAGAAGGCATTTTACTGTCTAATGCGTCCAAACATGCGACCCTAAATGTCAGAAACAATGAATGTATTCACAAAATATTATAATTCATTATCATCATCATCAACATTATCCATGCAATCATTAGGCCATGTGGCAGAGGGATGTTTCATTCAGTGTTTTTTTTGGACATCCCAGGGATCTTTTGCCTTGAGGGTAGTAACGAAGCATGACTTTTGGAATTCTATGAGACGGCATTTGTTGAAGATGGGCTTTCTAGTTGATCTGGTAGTTTTGTATATGGTAGAGAATAGATTCTACATCTAACTCTTTCACTATTTCCTCATTTCTTTTATGGTTTAACTATGTACAGCCTACTGTACGGTGCATAAATCACATCTCATTTGCTGTTATTCGGCTTTCATCTCTTCTTTGTATTGTCCATGCTTCACTACCATATCTTAATACTGATCTTGCGAGAACCTTATAAAGCCATAATCTTGTGTTCTTTTGTACTAAAGATGGTTTCAATATACTGTTAATTATGCTGTTGTTTTTGAGAAATCTGTGATTTTATTTGATAACTTGAAATGTGGGGTAGGTATAAGGTATTTACTGCAAAAGGTCATCAGTTTAGTTTTCTTTGTAACATATTTCATATTATACCTTTTTTGCAATTATATTAAAATTGTGTACAAAACACTGTAAATCTGTTTCTTTTGGAGCTATTACCAAATCATCTGCAAAAAGGAGGGAGTCTATTTTTAGACTTCTATTAATTTGAATGCCATTGGCTGCAATGATACCTATTATTATTATTATTATTTAATTTGAATAGAACCATATCTCATCTGTCACCAATCTTGAACTATTCTATCCATGTATATGATAAAGAGCATTTGCTACTTCGAGACTTTTAATATTACAGATTTATACAACAGACACTACTCAACAACTTACTACAAGATTACAATGGTCACCACTAGAATCGCTGATTTGCAACAGTGTCGCCATTACTTATCAAGTGCCCTAATATTTCTTTTATATGTCATAAAATTCTTTGTATTTTTTTCTTTTCTTTTCATGTATAGTAGATTTGAAGTGTTATTCCTTTGTGTATACATTCTTTCAATAGTTTTAATTTTAATTGTCCTTAATTTTATTGTATAACACTGAGCAACAAAAAAGAAACTTTTTTTTTTGTCTCAGAAAGAAAAATATGTGATTCTGGTAGTATTTTTTCTCCTGAATTCATACTTTCAAAAAATTTTGATTCTATTATTTGTTATCTTTTACAAATCTTTTACAAAATTCATAATAGATTTGTTAGAAATCAGTTTTTCTCCATCATGCAAGGTTTCCGAGAGACAGGAATTTATAATTTCAAACACTTTAATATTTTCTACATTCGTAACTACACAATATTCGAACATTCAGAGTCACCTAGAAAGTAAGAAATGACAATTTTCTGCTATATTTCGCCAGTGGAGCATCCCTCTTGATGGTCCAACTATTATCGGCCAGCATATTAGGCTTCCATTTGCCTTGATACCTCTTTTCCTTAGCTGAAATCTCCTGAGTTAGCTCATTTGGTTTTATTTTACAATGGAAAAATGGACAAAAAAAACATTTATTAAACAAATAATTATTTAAATCCATTAATTGAAATTGAAATAAAAAAACTGTGGGTGATGGAATAATTCCGAATACATATTTGAAAATACAATAAAAAACTACATTAAGTACAACTATTGGTACTCATGAGACAAAAATCATGTTGACCAGTGCTATTAGACATTATTTTCATTATTGTTCAGTTTGACCAGATAATTAATTATTTAGTATGTAATATTATTGTAATTTTTGTATTCAAATGTAACATGTTTGTCCTGGTGAGTGGAAGAGAAAGTCACATGGCCTTAATTCCACCAGGCTAAATAAATAAATCTATGAAATGGGCCTGTGTCTTCACCATATATTAGGAAGTATCTGATATTGATTTATTCATCATTAATAATATAATAATAATAATAATAATAATAATACTTTATTTATTCTGGCAGAGTTAAGGTCATAAGGCCCTCTCTTCCACTCAAACAGCACAAATACAAATAAATATTCGACAAATATAGATATACACTGTACTAATTATAAACAGTTAAAGATACAATAAATGTAGCAATGTAAATGTCATGTACAAACAACATTTCATAGGGTAATAACAATAATGATACGATAATAATAATAATAGTAATAATAATAATAATAATATAAATATGATACATTATACGGGAAACACCAATTAATATATACACCTTACACTGGATAATAATGAAGTCGAGTTTAGAGCAAATATAAATTTAGATTTATTTTAAAAGATGCCAATATCCGGCAGCCCCTTATTTCTTGTGGTAGGGAATTCCAGTTGCGAGAAGTGGTGATGGTATATGACATGGAGTGATGTGATGTCCTGTGTTGCGGTATATTAAGTAAGAGACTATGTTGTGATCTTGTGTTTAAGTTATGGTTTGAGGATAGATACTGGAAACGGGATGATAAATAATTGGGAATCGAGGTATGTAGGATCTTAAATAGGAGAATTAGACAGTGCGATTTTCTTCTCTCTTTTAGATGTAGCCATGACAATTCGTGGAATAATGGAGAAATGTGATCGTATTTTCGAACATTAAATATGAATCTGATACACATATTATGGACACACTGCAGTTTGTCCGACAATCTGTCACTTATGTCAGTTAGTAGAACGTCACAGTAGTCAAAATGCGGCATCATTGATATGTATGAAATGAATAATAAAAATATCTGATATTGAGTTACCTGCAGGAACTGTCTGCGCAGTTTGGGGAAGAGTTGTGATAATTTGTACTGATCGGCAGTGACATACGCTAGACAGAGCGGCCTCACAAATCCTCTGGCACCGGGATCATGAAGTGTTAAGTAGTGCACATATGCATGCAAATTAGGCATCACGTACATGCGCAGCACTTGGGCGTCCTCACAAAACACAGACCCACTGTAACACAACATTACAATCAGTTCTTCACAAATACCTTGGGAATCACATTCCCAGTGTATTTCACTCTGAGAAGTAACTCCCAATTTAAGCATTTTTCTACAACTTGGATCTTGTATATAACATACCTTAAACCATTATTAGTTTATGGGCCTGAAACAAGGACTACAACAAATCCAAGATTATACTGATAAATTATATTTAAAGAGAAAAATTAGTGTAGTATAGGACTTTATTAGACTAAAAGTAAGATATTTACAATGTTATTTACAAATATGGGTCGCACGGGCAGTAAGCCGTACGTGCTGTTGACAGTCCGTTACAATAAAGTAATAATTGGTACTAGTGTAAAGAAAAACAAAAAGATAACAATAATATTATAATTACATAAAGAAAACACAATAATATTACAATTACATAATATAATAATACAATAGGGGCACGCCGTAGCGTAGTGGTTAAGGCACTGAGCTACAAGCCAAAGGGTCAAGGGTTCAAGTCCCGTTGGGGTCAGGATTTTTAAACTGACCCAAACCCTCTGGCGGCACTATGGCCCTGGGGTCGACTCAGCCTCTGAGTACCAGACGCTTGTTCTGGGGGTAAAGGCAGCCGTCACGCAGGGCTGACAACCCGGCTGATATAAAGTGCCGATTGTCTAGAAAAAGTGGGAGCCTTAACCTCCTACTACCCCAAGGGCCTCCTGAGGCCTGTTGTGGGATCACTTTAGAATAATACAATAACATTATATATTAATTAAGTTATGTAGAATTATTAAGAATTAATGGTATTGCATTTTGATAACATGTATTTATTCATGAATGAGTGCTGTTCTTATTTTCTGCGTTTTGTCCAGAAATTTACCCAAGTTTATCCAATTTTCTGGATTTACCATTAACTCGTAGCATGCCAATCTTTCATGATTTTAATTTAGAAATCTTTCCGTAATAACTGATGCCTCCAATATTCTAAATCGTTACAGTTTCCTAATATATGTATCTCGTCTTCAAAGCTCGCACACATTGGACATATTCGCATATCGTGATCGTCGCTAATTTTTAGAAATATATGCTCAGACTGGGGTTTGAACCCAGGAACCCCAGTCTGAGCGTATAATTTTTCTCTTCAAATATAATTTATCCATCATTGAGATATATGAAATGAAAAATAAAATCATTGTATATTGATAAAATTCATATAAAAATTCCATTGAAGTAAATAGGTTCATGGCCACACATATATAAGCTCTCCATACATCCCTATCCTGAGCTAATGTTTTCCAATCATCCCCTGTATAACTTTCTTCCCTCAAATCATAGTTAATGTTATTATCCCACCTCATTCTTGGCCTACCAACTGGAAGTTTTCCCTCTGCTTTTTATATAAGAAGCTTCCATGTCCTTCTTTCGTTCCCCATTTGTGCCACATGTCCTGCTTATTGCAGTCTATGAGACTTATTATATCTGGCTTCCTATAAAGTTCGTGTAGCTCACTATATGTAGTTTTCTTCATTCACCTGTCTGTTCATCTCCCTTCGGTCCAACATTTTTTTCTAAGAACTTTATTCTCAAATACTCAATCTTTCCTCCTCACTTAAAGTAAGAGTCCATTACGCATCCATATAATATAACTGGAGAATAACAGTTTAACTTTATTCAGAGAAGTTGGGACGACAAGAGTCCCTGTAATGCATAATAGCATGTATTTCCAGAATTGAGACTGTGTTTAATTTCTTTATGCACCTCATTCCTATTTGAAATTATTGTTCCTATGTATTTGAAGTCCACCGCTGTGGTCTCGAGGTAGCGTGCTGCCTTGTCACGCAGCGGGCCCGGGTTCGATCCCCGGTCGGGGCAGTTTTTCTGGGTGAGGTTTTTCCTCACCTGTAAGACAAATGTCAGAAAAACTTTAAGGCCCAAACGGTCCCCGAAATCATATGGCCATCATTATCATCTTTATCATTATCATCACCATCCTTCACCGGTGTGGAAAGCAACGGGAAGCTACCACACCTACAATTCCCTAGTAAAGCTGCAAGCATAGCATGAAAATGCTATGATTGCAGTGAAGGACCTGCCTTCGGGCAGAATTACTATGGATGGATAGATGTATTTGAATTCAGCCACTTCTTCAAAATTTCACTCATTTGTCATCAACTGTCCATTTCCATTTTATAATGTATTTCTATGTGTAAACATATATTTAGTTTTATTGATATTTACTTTCAGTCCAAACTTCTCCATTGACACCCATAGCATGTTGATGGGTACAGAATCATATGCCTTTTCCAGATCTATAAATGCCATATGAACTTTTCCTTTAGCTAACATATTTTCTGTAATCTGCCTAATCACAAATATATTATCAAGGCATGATTTACCTGCTGTAAAACCTGTTTGTTCTTCTGACACATCACTACAACATATTCGAAATACATATATCAGACAAGAAATGGATGCACAAGAAACCGTTATCGAAAGGATAACAAAGAGAGCTATAGTGGTATGGACATGTACAACGGATGTCGGAGGACTAGTGGCCTAAGCAGATGTTGGATTGGATGGTACCAGGCAGAAGGAAGAGGAGGAGAAGTAGAAGAACATGGTATGAGGGAATATATGATGCCATGATGAAGAGGAGTATGGAAGAGGCACAATGGGAAGATAGGAATCGCTGGAAAGCAGAAATCAAGGGCGAACTGCTGTAAAGTGGAAAGCCTGTATTGGGTATTAGGTAGGTACTTTCAGTCCCAATTTCTTAGTGTTACTCAATAGAGTTGACGATTGCAGGAACAAATTTCAGTACTTTTTTAGAAGCTGTACATTTACAATTCAAAGACCTTTTTGATTACATGCATAATGGTACTTATAAACTTGCATTACTCCTGCCATATATAAACTAGCGCTCACCTAGGATTGGCCTGGTAATCCACAGACATGATTCTCATTATAAAATTGTTAATTTCAATGCCACATCTTTCAGCTGCTTGGAGAGGAATTGTCAACAGTGGTATTGGTCCCATCACCTCCGAGAATTCAGCAAATATAATGAAGTCAGTCTGTGTACAGGGACAAGGATCCTGAAAATTTTATGAAACAATCATAGCTGAATTTCAGTCATAATCTATATGAAAAAATGTATCATCTCGCCTCATATTCTTCCTCTTCTTAGACCGGTTTTGGGACCTTATTTGGTTCCATCCTCAGTACTTTTACAACTGTTTTATGTCGTCTTGAAGAGCCATCTCCTCCTCCTCCCTCTGTTGGTAAACTGAAGAACCTTGAAATGAAATAATTTTCTCTGGGAATTTCAAAGTTCATTAATTTCTCCTTTTCATTTTATTAATGTTATCTTAGTCCATTGCTCTGGTCTCGAGATAGCGTGCTGCCTTGTCACGCAGCAGACCCGGGTTCGATCCCCGATCGGGGCAGTTTTTCTGGGTGAGGTTTTTATTGGGGTTATTCCTCACCTGTAAGACAAATGTCAGGAAAACTTTAAGGCCCAAATGGTCCCCGAAATCATGGCCATCATCATCATCATGCTTCACTGGTGTGGAAAGCAACGGGAAGCTACCACACCTACAATTCCCCAGTAAAGCTGCAAAGTATAGCATGAAGATGCTATGATTGCAGTGAAAGACCTGCCCCCGGGCAGAATTACTATGAAAAATCATCATCATTATCATCATCCTTAACCGGTGTGGAAAGCAACGGGAAGCTACCACACCTACAATTCCCTAGTAAAGCTGCAAAGTATAGCATGAAGATGCTATGATTGCAGTGAAAGACCTGCCCTCAGGCAGAATTACTATGCATGAATGGAATGTTATGTTATATTCAAAACAGTTCTGTGCAGTAGCCAAATGGTTAACGCAAGAAGGCTTGGCACAGAGCTACGGGACTTGCGCTGGTTCGAGTCTCCATGGGGGAACAAATTTTCTCATGGAACTTTGGCCAATATGGGACCGGTGCCCACCCAGTGTCGTGAGGCATACGGTAAGTAGTGACTCCAGGTTGAGAATACCAGCTATAACGGCTGGGGGACCCGACATGCTGACCACATGTCACCCTACACTACCTAGATGATAGTCTACCTCTGTTATTGACACACGTGGATGTGAAGCCAGCAGCCGACTGGTAGGCCAAGGGCCTTCTAGGCCTGTCGCTCTTCAGTTTTTTTTATATTCAAAATATCTGGATATTTAACGAACTCGTTGAAAAAAAAGAAATTTTTATTCAATACCCCAGGTTGTCATTTTGACATTTGTGGTGTTCTCTCTTGACATTGGCATAATTGTAACCCACTTCTTATGTTGGGGCACCTGGAAGGCGGAGTTACGTTACCCCGATGATATGATGGGTGATAAATGATAATGAAGCGCCAGGAGAGTTCTTAACTTAAATTCCAGACCACGGACAACCACAGAAATAATTCTCTTTAAGGAAAAATCCCTATGGTTTGACCAGGAATCGAACCCACTAGCACATGAGACTGGTCAAGGACATTTATATTTATAAGAAGTGACACTATGAGTTTATTTTAATAATAAACTGAGTTAGAATTTAACAATTCACCTCATAATTGGAGATTCGAACCAGCATAAATCCCATAGTTCTGCGCCAAGACTTCTTGCCATAACCACTCGGCTAAGGCGTGAGACTCTCGGTATCAATAATAAAGATGAAAGGTTCACCCGAATGGGTATTATTCTCTTGGTATCAATCAAAGACAAAAATGGTTATTGTGAGGTATCTGTAAGAGATAAACATATGCTGTCGCAGACTTTTTTGTAGAGCTTTTTGAGATATTCAATTCTGTGCACATTAATTTTGTGTATTTCTTATGGTTTACGCAGCGTAAGCCATTTAAGAGTCCAAAGAGCTACTTTTTTCACGTTTTGCACAACAAAGGGCGATTTTTAAGGGTGTAGGAGTTGAGTATCACAACTCTCTTATAGCCTATGTTGATCCCGGGAATCTCCTGAACATTTTGCAAAAAAACCCCTTCACAATCGGATCAACAGTATGGCCACGCATAAAGTATGAACAAACAAACAAACAAACGTTAATTTTTATATATAAGATATTTAGGTGGGAACCTGATTTGAGATCTACTCTCCTAGGCTGCTCACTATGGTGTGTGACTCACATGCTGGATGAGATATGAAGAGGAATAAAAAGAAGTTTGAGAAAAAATGAATGAGAATCAATACAAAATATGGAGAAAAAATCTTAATGATTTATTTATTCTGGCAGAGTTAAGACCATAAGGCCTTCTCTTCCACTCAACCAGCACAAATTACAAGTATATATTTGACAATATAGATTATATATAAACTATACTAATCATAAAGAATTAAAAATATATTAAATGTTGCAAAGGAAATTTCATGTACAAACAACATTTTATACAATGATAATAACAATAATAATATTTTATGATGATAATAATAATAATAATAATAATAATAATAATATAAATATGATAAATTATACGAGAAACACCAATTAATATATGTACCTTACACTGGGTAATGATGAAGTCAAGGTTAAAGCAGATATAAATTTAGGCCAGGGACGCGCCGTAGCATAGTGGTTAAGGCACTGCACTACAAGCCGGAAGGTCGAGGGTTCGAGTCCCGTGGGGTCAGGATTTTAAACTGACCCAAACCCTCTGACGGCACTATGGTCCTGGGTTCGACTCAGCCTCTAACGGAAATGAGTATCAGACGCTTGTTCTGGGGGTAAAGGCGGCCGTCATCAAGTGCCGATTGTCTACAAAAAGTGGGAGCCTTAACCTCCTACTACCCCACAAGGGCCTCCTGAGGCCTGTCGTGGGATCACTTTACACTTTACTTTAAAAGATGCCAATGTCCGGCAGCCCCTTATTTCTTGTGGTAGGGAATTCCAGTTGCGAGAAGTGAAGATGGTATATGACATGGAGTGATGTGATGTCCTATGTTGCGGTATATTAAGCAAGAGACTATGTTGTGGTTGGAGGATAGACACTGGAAAGGAGATGATAAATAATAGGGAGTCAACGTATTTAAAGAGGAATTAATGATGATTAGAGAAAACAGTGTAATGAAAAATTCATATGTATAATTAATTATTTTTAAAAATCTATTAATTACCTGAGGTTTTAAGTCACTCCAGAGTTCTGGTGATGTGCTAACTTTTTCATCATAGGATGAAGTAGGAGATTCTGTAGTCAGAGCCTTGAATCCAAACACAGCTGGATCGGCAAATATTGCTGCCATATCACAGATTGATTATGTCAGAAACTGCAATAAAACATGTATCATATCAGAATTATTCAATTTACCAACATTCTGTAATAAATTAATTCTTACATTTTGTTTAGTTGTTTCTTGACTCACCTCATACGTCTTAACTCCCTCACAGATCTAGATTTCGTCACTGTATTTGTGACATTCTCAATGAACGTGAACGGAACAGCATTGAGAATGTCACAAATACAGTGACGAAATCTAGATCTGCGAGGGAGTTAAGACGTATGAGGTGAGTCAAGAAACAACTAAACAAAATTAAAATAAACCTCATAGTGTTATTTCCTACCTACATAACTTATTTCTTACATATTTAAATCTCACAACATACTTCAGTGAGGGTCGATGACAATACACCTGCTTCCTTCTGCTGAAGATGGGACTAGTCCCGAAACCCTACAGTTTTTAACAGTTGAAGAAGTTGAGGAGACGAATATAATTTTATAATTTTAATATGCTCACAATTAAAGTGTATTTCAACTTAAATAAAAATAAAACCACTGACTAAGAACACCTAATAAGTAACTGTTTTTATATGAAAACTCAAAACTCTACAGCGCAACAGGTCTAGAAGGCTCTCTTCCTACCAGCCAGCTGCTGGACTCACATCCACATGTGTTAATCACAGAGGTAGCATTGTAAGAGTGATGTGGCTAGCATGTCGGGTCACCCAGCTGTTATAACCTGGAACCACTACTCATTGCAGCTACCCAAGTTCCTCACGATACTGGGTAGGCACCACTCCCATACTGGCCGAAATTCCATGAGAATATCATCATCATACTACATTCACGAATTTAGGCCATTTGTTGACCTGTTTTGGCCTCAAGAGAAACACCATCCAAAAGTCTTTTGAGTGGACGTCCTGGTCTTCTTCTTCCTGCAGGTTGATATCTTAACATTTGTTTGGGTATTCTATGTCCATGAGAATATTTCTTCCCTAATGGGGACCCGAACCAACGCAAGTCCCATAGCTCTGCGCCAAGGTATCTTGCTTTAACCACTCGGCTATGGCACCGGACATATAAAAACTCAGTAGATATGAATTCTAGTTCTTACCAAGAAGTCGCTGAAATGTTACAGGTAAGGATGAGTTATTTTGTTAACTTTATAAACTATCTTAAAACTTGATAATGAAGTAGCCATTTTGAATATGAATACTAGACTGAAAATATAGACAGAGATGGAGATCCCAACTTGGGTTGTTGTTTTGACGATGCTGATGATACCTACCTAATACCTAATGCAGACTTTCCACTTTACAGCAGTTCGCCCTTGATTCCTGCTTTCCAGAGATTCCTATCTTCCCATTGTCCATCTTCCATACTCCTCTTCTTCATGGCATCATATATTCCCTCATACCATGCTCTTCTACTTCTCGCCCTCTTCCTTCTGCCTGGTACCATCCAATCTAACACCGTTTAGGCCACTGGTTCTCCGACATCTGTTGTACATGTCCATACCACTGTAGAGTTCTCTTTGTTATCCTATCGATAAGTTTCTTGTGCATCCATTTCTTGTCTGATATATGTATTTCGAATATGTTGTAGCCTGGATATTCTCATACTTCTCCGTAATCCATCCATTTCTGTTGCCAAGATTTTTTTCTGCATCCTTTCATTTATTGTCCAGCTCTCTGATCCATATGCAAGTATACTTTCTATTATTGTCTGTATAATCTTTTTTTTTTTGTTTTTCTGGTCAAATTTCTATTCCATAAAAGACCATTTAGGGATCTAATCGCCTTCCTTGCACAATTTACTCTGTTAATAATATCTTTTTCACAAGTACCAGATTTATCTATTATAGATCCTCTATCTATCTATCTATCTTCGGGTTTTTACAGCTGCTGCCGTCTTCCCGTGCCAAACCTCCAAAGCGTACTGTCTTGGGCATCTTCGATGCTTAGCCCTCTAGCCTGCATTACTGTCTTCATGTTTTCCTTCCATGTTAACTTTGGTCTTCCTCTTTTCTTCTTTCTGTTCAGATGCCATTCATATAGTTGCTTCGGCCATCGCTCATCCAAGATATTTAAATTCTTCAACACATTTAATTATCATATCATTTATTTGTAGGTCTTCTGAATTTCCTCCGATTACCATATATTCTGTTTTAATATAGTTTATCTTCAGTTCACCTACCTCAAATGAATCAACCAACTTTCTAATCATATATTATATATCTTCTTTATCTTGTCCTATTATAATCTGGTCTTCAGCAAATAATAAATTGTGCAGTAAACGGTCATTAATATTGAGTCCCATTCCCCTACGTGACTTATTCCATTTCATTAATACATCTTGTAAATATATCTTGAACAATGTTGGTGACAACCCGCATCCTTGTCTTAATCCTTTTGTTATATCAAATTCTGAGGATACTCTATGACGATGATACTAGACTGAAAATAGATGAATGGGTAAGTGATAATCTGATAATAATTCACAGACTTGTTTATAATGATCACAATTCTTAATAGAAATTAAAGTAGTTAGTGATAAAAGAGAGTTTTATGTCAGTATATCGTGGTAGTTAGAGCACCATATTACATGAGAACAATGCTGTAGCCTGAATAATTGCAATATTGTAGAATACATTACAATACCATAACAATCTTTCAAATCACCTGCCATACAGTTCCTTATATATATGAAATGATAAAAATAAATGCTTGGACAGGACTTGAACACGGACTATATATATATATATATATCCACTGCTGTGGTCTCGAGGTGGCGTGCTGCCTTGTCACGCAGTGGGCCCAGGTTCGATCCCCGGTCGGGACAGTTTTTCTGAGTTAGGTTTTTATCGGAGTTTTTCCTCGCCTGTAAGACAAATGTCAGGAAAACTTTAAGGTCCAAATGGTACCCGAAACTTCGTGAGTCGACAATTTATCGATAATTTGGAAATCACTCGTGACATTACTTATGATGATGTATTATTAGGCGAGGAGACATTATCAGCCAACACACACACACACAGACTATTGAGCAAAACTTAAAAATTGTACCTGGATATAAACATCAATAAAACTAAATACATATTCACACACAGAAATACATTATATAATGGAAATGGACAGTTAATGACAAACGAGGAAAATTTCCAGGAAGTGGCTGAATTCAAATACCTAGGAACAATAATCACAAATAGGAATGAGATGCACAAGAATTTAAACATAGACTCAATTCTGGAAATGCGTGCTATTATGCATTACTCGTTTAGGGACTCCTGTCGTCCCAACTTCTCTAAAAAAACATTAAATTGAAAATATATAACATTAATATTCTCCCAATTATCCCTCCATGGTATCTTTACCTTGTCGTGGTGGAGTGGCTTGCGTGCTTAAATGATCCTGAGAGCTATGCCGGCGGTAGCATTGCTGCCGATAGGGTTACCCATGCCGGACTGGTCGAAGGTGATAAGCCAGACGAAAAAAGTACCTTGGGCGAAAGAGTGACGATCTTTCACCGTAAAAATACAACCGTCAAGAAATGCGGACATGGGTTCATCTGGGGTAAAATTTTCCGGAGGTCAAATAGTCCCCCATTCGGTTCTCCGGGCGGGGACTACTTCAGGGAACCCATGCCAAAGGCTCAAACACAGGGACATGTTCCTAGGAACATGGAATGTTAGGACTTTATACAATAGCGGGGCACTAGAGATATTAACGCAGGAATTGGATAAATCGCCCTTGGATATAGTCGCTTTACAGGAAGTTAGGTGGCCAGGAGAAGGTAGTCAGGAATCAGGAAGCTTTGCATTATACTATGGGGGTGCAGAAAGACCTGCATTTGGAACGGGTTTTTTAGTCAGAAGGAGGATCCTATCCGCTATCCGAGATATTAAATTTGTTAGTGATAGGATATCATACATAATTCTAAAGGGTAAACGACATGATTTTATAATTGTAAATGTACATGCCCCCACAGAAGATAAAGATGACAAGATCAAGGATGAGTTCTATGAAGAATTAGAATGCTTATTTGATACCCTTTCACGATATCATATGAAAATTGTCTTAGGAGATTTAATGCAAAAGTGGGGCGGGAAGATATATTCAAACCAACAATAGGCAAATTCAGTCTTCATGAAGATAGTAACGACAACGGGGTTAGATTAGTCACATTTGCCACATCAAAGAATCTCATTGTTAAGAGCACAACATTTCAGCATAAGGATATTCATAAATACACCTGGACGTCCCCAGATGGAGAAACTCGGAACCAGATAGATCATGTATTAGTGGATAAACGCTGGCACAGTAGCATCATTGATGTTAGATCAGTTAGAGGGACAGACTGCAATTCGGATCATCATCTGGTCAGAGTGAAAATCAGACAACGGCTATCGCTTATGAGAGGAACGAACGCTAAAGATGATTCTGTAAAATATGAATTAAAAAACTTGAAAAATGATGAAATGCGGCAAGAATACCAAATCAAAATAGCTAATAGATTTGAAGTACTGGAATCTTCAGATGACAATGTGGCAAACGAAGAAGAAACTGATATAAATAAAGAATGGGAGGCTATAAGAGATACTATTAAATTGTCAGCATCAGAAAGCATTGGTTGTTTAAAAAAGAGGCAAAACAAGAAATGGTTTGATGAGGAATGTGCCGACATTGTAAAGAAAAGAAAGCTAGCAAAAATGAAATGGTTACACGAGCCAAATGAGGTAAATTTAGAGCAATTGGGTAGTGTTAGAAGGGAAACCACCAAGTTACTAAAGAGTAAAAAGAGGGAATATTTGAGAGAGAAGATTAATGATCTTGAAATGAATGCAAAAAATAGTAACATTAGAGAATTATATCAGGGAATTAGGATAGAGAAGAAGGGGTTTCAGGCTAGAACAAACATAATTCGGAATGAAAATGGGGATATGATTGCAGATTCTAGGAGTATATTAAATAGATGGAAAGGTTACTTTAATCAGCTATTAAATGTACATACAGAACAGGACATTGAGGAGGATAAGTTACAGACAGCAGAAATGCTAGTCGCAGAGCCAAGTGCATTAGAGGTTGAAATGGCGATTGAAAAATTGAAGATGTATAAAGCATCAGGTTCAGATGAGATCCCAGCAGAACTGATAAAATCAGGGGGAGAAAAATTGATGGACAAGATACGCTGGTTGCTTAGTATGATTTGGGAAAAAGAAGCTCTTCCAGATGAATGGAAGGAATCAATTATCTTACCAATTTATAAGAAAGGAGATAAAACTGATTGCAACAACTACAGGGGCATCTCATTACTTTCAACTTCGTACAAAATTCTAACAAATATATTAGTAAGCAGACTTACTCCCTATATTGATGACATTCTAGGAGATCATCAATGTGCATTTAGAAGAAACAGGTCTACAACAGATCAGATTTTCAGTATAAGACAGATTTTAGAGAAGAAATGGGAATATAATGGTACTGTACATCAACTATATGTAGACTTCAAAAAAGCATATGATTCAATTAAGAGGGAGAAGTTATATAGTATCCTCCTGGAGTTCGGAATTCCTAAAAAGTTGGTTAGACTTATACGAATGTGTCTAAATGGCTCAAAGAGTAGGGTGCGTGTAGGCAAACAGTTTTCAGACACTTTTGAAATCCAGAATGGGTTGAAGCAAGGAGATGCACTATCTCCTCTACTATTTAATTTTGTACTAGAGCATGCCATTAAATCTTTAGAGAATGAGGAAGGCTTACAACTCAATGGTATTAATAAGCTGTTAGTTTATGCTGATGATGTAGTACTACTGGCCGATAGCGAGGAGATACTAAAGGCCAACACGCACACACTATTGAGTAACACTAAGAAATTAGGACTGGAAGTAAATATCAGTAAAACTAAATATATGGTCACACGTAGAAATTCAGTATATAATGGAAATGGACAGCTAATGACAAATGAGGGAAATTTTGAGGAAGTGGCTGAATTCAAATACCTAGGAACAATAATCACAAATAGGAATGAGATGCACAAAGAAATTAAACATAGGCTCAATTCTGGAAATGCTTGCTATTATGCATTGCAGAGACTTTTGATGTCCCAACTCCTTTCAAAAAACGTAAAGCTGAAAATATATAAAACTATTATTCTACCAGTTATATTATATGGGTGCGAAACATGGACTCTTACTTTAAGGGAGGAAAGGAGATTACGAGTATTTGAGAATAAAGTTCTTAGGAAAATTTTTGGACCAAAGAGAGATGAACAGACAGATGAATGGAGAAGACTACATAACAATGAACTACATGGTCTTTATAGGAAGCCAGATATAATAAGAACAGTTAAGTCTCGTAGACTGCGATGGGCAGGACATGTTGCACGTATGGGGAATGAAAGACGTGCATGGAAGCTTCTTGTAGGAAAGCCAGAGGGAAAGCGCCCAGTTGGTAGACCAAGAATGAGGTGGGAGAACAACATTAACTATGATTTGAGGGAAGTAGATTATACAGGGAATGATTGGAAAGCATTAGCTCAGGATAGGGATGTATGGAGAGCTTATGTCCGCGCGGCCATGAACCTTCGGGTTCGATAGTGCCAGTGAGTAAGTAAGTAAGTAAGTAAGTATTCTCCCAATTATATATTATATGGATGAAAAATGCGGACTCTTACTTTAAGGGAGGAGTAAAGATTACGAGTATTTGAGAATAAAGTTCTTAGGAAAATGTTTTCACCAAAGAAAGATGAACAGACAGGTGAATGGAGAAGACTAACAAAGAGTGAGCTACATGGTCTTTAAAGAAAACCAGAAATAATAAAAACAGTTAAAACTCGTTGCCTGCGATGGGCAGGGCATATGACACGAATGGGGAATGAAAGATGGGCATTAGTATTTATGGTAAGAAAACCAAAAGGAAAATGCCCAGTTGGTAGACCAAGAATGATTTGAGGGAAGTAGATTATACAGGGGAAGATTGGAAAAAAACAGCACAAGATAGTGATGTATAGAGAGCTTATGTACGTGCGGCCATGAACCTAAGGGTTTAATAGTGTTAATGAGTGAGTATAAAGCATTTGCGTTCAGCCACTTCTTCAAAATTTCTCATTTGTCATTAACTGTCCACTCCATTACATTATGTATATCTAGGTGTAGCCATATATTTATTTTTATCGGTACATAGGCTTACTTCCAGCCCCAGTTTCTTGGTGTTATTTAATAGACTGTATATGTCTTGGCTTTTACTATTTCCTTGCTATTGCCTATACAACAGCCGATTCGTACATTTTATAAATTTAGATCCATGATATCTTTACGTTGTCGTAGTGGAGTGGCTTGCGTGCTTAAATGATCATGAGAGCTATGCCGGCGGTAGCATTGCTGCCGATAGGGTTACCCATGCCGGACTGGTCGAAGGTGACGATCTTTCACCGTAAAAATAGAACCGTCAAGAAATGCGGACATGGGTTCAACTGGGGTAAAATTTTCCGGAGATCAAATAGTCCCCCATTCGGTTCTCCGGGCGGGGACTACTTCAGGGAACCAATGCCAAAGGCTCAAACTTTGAGAATAAAGTAAAGTAAGTAAAGTGATCCCACAACAGGCCTCAGGAGGCCCTTGGGGTAGTAGGAGGTTAAGGCTCCCACTTTTTCTAGACAATCGGCACTTTGTGTCAGCCGGGTTGTCAGCCCTGCGTGACGGCCGCCTTTACCCCATAACAAGCGTCTGGTACTCATTTCCGTTAGAGGCTGAGTCGACCCCAGGGCCATAGTTCCGCCAGAGGGTTTGGGTCAGTTTAAAAATCCTGACCCTAATGGGACTTGAACCCTCGACCCTCCGGCTTGTAGCTCAGTGCCTTAACCACTTTGAGAATAAAGTACTTAGGACAATTTTTGGACCAAAGATAGATGAACAGACAGGTGAATGGGGAAGACTACATAACAATGAACTACATGGTCTTTATAGGAAACCAGATATAATAAGAACAGTTAAGTATCGTAGACTGCGATGGGCAGGACATGTTGCACGTATGGGGAATGAAAGACTTGCATGGAAGCTTCTTGTAGGAAAGCCAGAAGGAAAACGCCCAGTTGGTAGACCAAGAATGAGGTGGGAGAATAACATTAACTATGATTTGAGGGAAGTAGATTATACAGGGAATGATTGGAAAGTATTAGCTCAGGATAGGGATGAATGGAGAGCTTATGTCTGTGCGGCCATGAACCTACGGGTTCGATAGTGCCAGTGTGTAAGTAAGATAACTAATTGCAAAAGCACAGCTTCAGCAACGAGAGGTTAAGTTAAAATAAAAATGTAAGAAGTGTTCCAACACTCACGGGTTAGACAAGCTAATTTAATAATTAGTTGTCTACAATATTTTATCTATGTTTTATTTGATTAACAGAAATTGTTTTAAAAATGCAGAAAATAAATTAATAATAATTTATAGTTTATTTCACTAACTTAAGCTTACTTGATTTTGTAGAACTGATTCCAAAGAATGGTTGCAATGAACTCTTGCTACACAACAATAAACTACAGCGCGGTCTACAATATAACAGTCTATATGCACTGGTTGCAAGCGGGTCCGGCGTCAGCGCTTGTCGTTCCCGGTGAATGAAATCCACTGGAGTTGGCTATCAAAATTACAGTATTCATATTGAAAACAGGGAAAGAGAAATGCAAGGACACACACACACACTGAGAGAGAGAGAGAGAGAGAGAGAGAGAGAGAGAGAGAGAGAGAGGCAAATACTGACTGCAGCGGATCCTGTTCACCGGGAACGATAAGCACCGATGTCGAGTAAGCTTGTCGTTCAGTGCCGTAAAAAATGTCATAGACCGTTCTGTATATAATTGTAGGCTTTCACGGCCGGCGTCTTGATCCATATTTGGTTCGTCTTCCGGGCTTATAGGCCGTGGTCTGGTTGTCTTCTTACTCGACGTTTCGTCTACTGCTGCGGTAGACATCATCAGGAGATACTGCGTGCTTTCTGTGAACTCCTCAACAGTCGGCTGCAGATTGGCTGGTCGTTGGAAACTGTCTCTCTGTTTATAGCTAAATCCCGGGTGGAGGGGAGGTTTTCTGCGCGCACCGAGTTTTGCGCTGTATTGCCGTGTGCAGAAGTCATAGGCTTCGTTGTCGTGTTATGCAGTGCTGGGATCCAAATTTTGTTTATCTTCAAGGTTTCTTCTTTTTTGTTGAAGGAATTTTTATGTTTATATATTTCTATGGCTTCTCTGTATAGTCTGGTGTAGTAATGTGATGTTTGTGATAATACCTGGGTATCTTCAAATCTTATAATATGTTGTTGGTTGTTCATCAAGTGTTCCGCTACGGCCGATTTTTCATTTTGTTTTAACCTACAGTGTCTCATGTGTTCTTGTAATCGTGTGTTGATCATTCTTTTTGTTGTACCGATGTACACCTCTCCACAACTGCACGGGATACGATATATACCGGCATGACTCAAAGGATCTCTAGTGTCTTTGGCTGGGCGCAGTATATTGCTGATTTTTTGTGTTGGTTTGTAGGTTGTTGCTATGTTGTATTTCTTTAATATTCGTCCAATTTTCCTCTGTTGTTGTTTTGATATAAGGTAGGTAAACCTTACCATTTATCTCTTCCTTGTTTTCGTTTTCGGGCCTATATTTCTTGGGATTTATGGCTCGACGAAAATCTGTTTTGCTGTATCCATTGGTAAGAAAAGCTGCATGGAGATGATTGATTTCTTCTTGCAGATACTGTGGTTCCGAAATCCTTTTGGCTCGTTCAACCAGGGTTTTTAAGGCTTTGGAGAATGCTACCTTAAGACCCACAGTCTGGCTAAGATATGTGGATGACACCTTCGTCATTTGGGAACACGGTGAGGAGGAACTAGATAACTTCAAGAAGCACATAAATGGGATTTGTCCCAGCATCCAATTCACCCTGGAAAAGGAACATAACAACAGTCTACCGTTTTTGGATGTTTTGGTAATCCGAAACCAAGACATGACACTTGGACACAAGGTTTACAGGAAAAATACTCACACAGACAGATACCTACACAAACAGTCTAACCACCATCCTAGACAAAAACGCGGGATAATAAAAACCCTACTTATGTTGCAGAAACAGCTCATTAAGTGGACGGCGTTATGCATCAACCGGTTATAAGCCATTATGTAAGTTTTGAGAAAAATACTGGTATGTTAAAAGTTTAAGTCAATCTTCATTATTATTTTATTGTAGCGTCAAACTAACACTACTGGATATTGCAAGTTATTTTCCTTGTTCGACAGATATGCATCAACAAAGTAAGAACGGGAACATTTGGCGCTTACCTGCTTGATGCAAAACTTTTATTAGCATTTATGAAGATCTATAGAACTGATGACGTTTCAATTTTTCTTCAACAATATTTAAATATTTGGCGCTAAAAGTGTACGTACATTTACTTCAAGAGCCATCAAAATCTCAATAAAAAAAGGCGCTTAGCCGGTTGATACATAACATCATCCAATTGACAAAATAAACACTTGCTATGCAGTTTCTTAGCAACGTATTATGTAGTTTTAACAATATTTTATCTACTGTTATAACAATCAGTGACGTAGTTACTACGCAACAAAACCTATACTTTATATTCTAACAAAACACAAAACACGCTATCAAAACAAAAAATACAGGTTCAACAAAACGTAGAATACATCTTAATGATGATTGATATATACAGTAATGTTTGTTGATTTATCTCGTCTTTTTTTTTCTTTTTCCAAAGCTCACATTACGCTTTCTCTAAACATATCGTTTCCGCAGTAAATAAATGTCATTAAATATAATAAACATACAACATATACTAAAATACTCTGAATAGATAAAATATTGTAGACAACACGTTACATAATTAGGTTAAGTAACTCACTGCACTCCCTTCGATCGTGTTCTAACTTCAGCATCTACTATTGTATACTGACTTAACTTGGCAGAGAGAGAGAGGAGAGAGAGAGAGAGAGAGAGAGAGAGAGAGAGAGAGAGAGAGAGAGAGAGAGAGATGGAGATACAAGGGCAGATCGTTGACCGCTTTAGTCAGTAACAAAAGAAATAGCCCACACTGTTGTCAGTTTTCGTCTTTCCCCTTTCCCGTTTTAACATCTGGTGAAGAAACGCCGATAACACTGGTACAAATTTCTCGTAAAGTTAAACCAGAGAGACTATAAACCTCTGCTTTTGTAACTAGTTGTCTAAATAGGCCCAACTATTTTTCAACATTTGTAACGATTTAACCTACTATAATAATTACTGCCAAAGCAACAACTAAATTGACGTCATAAATAAGAAAACAACTTTTCACTGATATTACAGATTTTATAGGCTGAATTGTATTTATACATTAATTTTAATTAAATAAATGAATCTCCGCCAGCTAATTCACCACAGGAAGCTAATCATTTCGGCACTTTTCCTTTTATCATCATCATCATCATCCGGTATTAAGGCAGCTGCCGCCGTCTTCCGGAAACCAAACGCCAATCCTCTCTGTCCATCCATTGAACTTCCTCCAATCCTCTGATATTCATAGCCACTTGTACCCCTTCTATCCAAGTTTTTTTTCGGTCTTCCTCCTTTCTATTGGGACCCATTCCATAACAATTTTAGGCAATCTTTGCTCTGGCATTCTTTTGACATGGCCATACCACTGTAATATTTTATTTCCTATAATGTCTATTATGTCCGGCTCCTCTTGTACACCCATAATTTCCCTTATTTCTTTATTTCGTATTCTATCCATTCTAGATTTTCCAGCTGATCTTCTTAAAACATCCATTTCTATACTTAAAATCCTTTTCAGTTCCCTGGTAGGAATTTGCTAGACTTCAGCACCATATGTTAAAATGCTGAATTATGGTTTGATATAGGCTAATTGTAATTTCCTATTTTTTATAATATTTTTTCCCCACCAAACATTATTTTCCTTTTAATTATTTAATTATTTTCCAAATTTATTTTAAATACTTTATTAAATTCAAGCCACTCTGCTAAGGCAAATGTCGGAGTGGTTCCCTAGAGTCCATCAGTAAATTAAAACTTCCTAAAATATTTCCAAAATTCAGCAACAAATCAGCTTAACCTGAAAGGATCCGTTTCTGGTTTGGCCAGCAGTCCTCCCGATCTTGTCCCTTTGGGGATTAGCGGCGGCCTGGCCGGCTGCGGTCTTCCTTTTGGCGACATAGAATATGGAACATCGAACTTAGAACATCAATCAATAGACCAACGGAATGAGGCTTGCTAATGTCCAACCACTGGGTCTTTGTCTCCTGATCTACGGCTGGTTACGACTGGCGGCAGGATTATTACTCAATCATCAACGACGAACATATATCCATATATGAAGGGGCTGAAGAGGGCATTTAAGCCCTTAATGCAGTCGGAAGGAACAGGCCACGGGCCCCTGCACGTTAATTCCGCTCGGATGCCGAGTGTGCACCTGGCTCAAACTGAGTGTGCGCTCGGCCGGTCGTGGGAGAACGTGATGGGTACATAAAAGGTGACCCTGCTCTTCCAACACTTAGGCTCGTATCTATGAACGCATTAGACCGTAAAAGTTGTTCTCTGCCTGTACTCTGCTGAGAAAGTTGCATCCAAAGACGTTTTTGCGTACTCAAAAATCTGTTCATGCGATAATAATTGTCAAAATTCCTAAGCTACCTGGCGAGGTGACTTAGCAGAGAAACGAATCGTGAGCAAACTGATGGTAACCGATGTAGTTTGAAACCTTGCCGTGTACCTTGCTGCTTTATCCAAGATGTCAAACCTTGAAGACTTCGATCATGTTTTCGGTATACGCGGAGAAGAGGAATTTGATAGAGTCTACCAAAGAATTCAACTGGAAGAACAGGAGAATCGGCGTAATATTACGCGATGCAGACGTCGTTGTATACGGTATTATTTGTGGGACGCAAGCGTAAATGCGTTCCTCTAGCAGACGAAAATAACGGAAGTGGTTTTATCGCTGAGAATTCTGGGTAATTTCTTGCCAATATTACGAAAACGTCAACATTCACCAGTTAGTTGGTCGCTAATTCGATCTTTGCACTTGCTCACGGTGAGTCAGCTCACCAGTGATTGGAAGTAATTTGAGTAGAGACTAATGTATTTGCATGCGGCCCATAGTGTAAAGCAGGATTTTAATATCATAATAAGTATGGAAGTTAAAGTTAATAATTTTATACTTTAAAATTATTTAAATATAACTTAAATAAAGAAAAGAAAAACATCTAAATAATTCATTGTCGTTCATTGTTGAATAAAAATGTCTCAGTAACAATTAAAGAAATTGTATTACATAACAGTATTTCTAAATAATGCTTTTAAAATTGTTTTAAGTCATTGTTGTCAGAATTATAAAGCTTTCTGTTATAACTGTAACAAGAACACCTGCTTAAATTCATATTTTTAAACGAAAGTATACTAAATTCTGATTGGGTGTTAAAGCAATTAACTCTTTGATTTAACAAATCAAATTTAAACCTGGTATTTAATGGACTATTAACCAATAGAATTTGAACTTAATATCATGTGATGTAATAATGTTCTTTAAAATTATAATAGAATTACACTGGTCATTCTTCATATAACTTTCCTCAAAGATAGAAGCAAATAGAGCTCTCCTGATAAAAGGTGATATTTAATACAAGAAGAATAGTTGACTCAAGAAAAAAAAATAATTTTAATTGACGGTGAAGAATAATACCACCTACATTTACTTAATCTGCTAGGAACCTACAAAGTTAATAAATGTGAAATTATTTCTACAAGAAACATTTTTTTTATGATTGTGAAGTGTTTTCCTATCCAGTGTACCAACTTCCGACCCTAAGAATAGAATCCAGCTCTACCGAAAATTAAACCCAACCTGAACCAGTAATTCTTTTTGGGACACCAATCCTTCAAAATGTTACTACAACATCGGGCATGAAGAGAGTTAGCTGCTTCAAAACATCGCCACAACATGGGAAAAGAATTACTTCTTCAAGTGTACTCTAGTCTAAATAAATGAAAGGTAGATAAAAAAATTCAGTCAAAGAATTATAAAATTAGCTTAGTAACACGAGAGTGTTCAGCCACTAGGTATCATACTAAAGCACTACATTCGTAACTATAGTAAATTGGACAAAGGGACGTAACAATTATATTACCATCTTCGGAATCCCAACTGATGTGGTGTCAAATGTTTAAAGTTTCCGAAAGCAATGATGACTGTTATGCTCATTTACGTCACTTTCTATTTCTTTCACTTTTTTGTTACGCAAATGATGCAGTAATATTGGCGGAAAGTGAAGATGGCCTTCAACCGATTATTACATATATTTAACATAAGAGCTAAAAAATTTAATTTAACCCTTAAATTAGTAATGTATCCTTTTGGACACATCAGTTGGTTCAATTAATTTAACATTTTAAATAAATCAGAAGAAAACGAACAAAAATAAACCACTTAAATGTGTATCTAATTATACAATTACCTAATAATAACAGTTACACAAGATTCCGTTTTCACTGCGGTCCGCCACATTCAAATAACTAACAGAAGGCATTTGTATTTTTCCAATTTAAGGATTTAAAAAAATTATATAAAAATAGTATTTGTATGATAATGTCAAAAAAAACCCAAAAGATGAAAACTGGAAGTAGATGGTAAGATTTTTCAACAAGAAATTACACTCAAATATTAGGAATTGAATTAACAAGTTACAGGAATATAGAAGAAGAATTTAGAAAACATTATTAAAGGGAATCAAATTACTGGATGTCTTGATGATGCAATTTGGAAAAATAAACATTTAAAACCAGAAACTAGGGCTAGAATTTATAAAACACTAGTAGGACCTATTATAATTTATCAGAAAGAAACAAGACAGATACCAAAAAAATAAACATATTATTAGAAACAACAGAAATGTAAATACTTGGTAAAATTGTGGGAAAAACTTAATGGGACAGAGAAGGGTTCAAAAGTTTCAGACAAACATGTACAGTCGAATATTGAATGGTCGAAGAAATAAAAAAACAATGGCTCTTCGAACTCTTTTCTATAGTAGCGTAGTATGGACGTTGAAACAGAAGGATGTACAGAGACAGATCTGTTGAAATGAGATATCTTCGGAGGACTGCAGGATACACACCACTAGATCACAAAAAAAATGAAGACACCTTAGAAGAATTACACATGGAACCTTTAGAAAACAAAATTTCTGATTATAAGTCAAGATGGATGCAACATGTTCATCGAATGGAAGATCACAGAATACCCAAACAAATGTTAAGATATCAACCTGCAGGAAGAAGAAGACCAGGACGTCCACTCAGAAGACTTCTGGATGGTGTTTCTCTTGAGGCCGAAACAGGTCAATAAATGGCCTAAATTCGTGAATATACTATGATGATGATGAAGAAATGGGTATATAGGAGAAAACAAGAATGGGATGCGCATATAAGCAGGATGGACAGCAATATAATTGTCAAGACTGCAAGGTATAATCTAACTAGGGGCAGAAGACAACAGGGACGTCCCAGAAAGCGGTATTATGACAATCTAAGATGAGGCAATATAACTGAAGAAAGAACAGGTTTAAACATATAATGGAAGAAAGAATGAGAAGAAGAATTTCGTTTCTCTTAATAGGCCATAGTTGCCTAAATTATTGTTACTTGATTTTGTACTTCAAATAAACTAATAAAAAGTTGTAATTATACACAAAATGTCAAGAAAACCGAATAGGTCATGTCACAACAGAACTAGAGAATGAAGAGAAATTACAATGTGAAAATGTGGAAATTAAGAAAGTTGAAAAATTCACATATTTAGGATCAATTTTAGAATCACGTGGGAAAAGTTATTGTGAAATTGAGAAATTAATGATAGAAGAAAAGTAATTGGAATGTTAAATTCAGTGATATGGTGTAAAAATATTTACAAATAAAACCAAGACACTCATTTAAATCATTAGTACAAAGTGGTATGTTGTATGGTGCAGAGACCTGGACTTTAGGTACACAGCAAGCAATATATATATATATATATATATATATATATATATATTGACAACAGAGATGGATTTTTGGCGAAGGGCATCAAGAAATCAGAAAATTCGGAACCAGAAAATTAGAGAAATAATGAATGTTAAACATAATATTATAGAAGTAATAGAAGAACGAAGATTGAAATGGTATGGACATCTGAAGAGGATGGAGAATAATAGAATCCCAAGAATGATGCAGGATTGGAATGTTGAAGGCAGGAGGAGGAGAGGGAAACCCAGGGAACAGTGGATGGAAGAAGCGAGAAGATCAGCAGAGACCTCAAGAAGAAGATGCTGAGGATAGAAATCTGTGGCGGAGCAAAATACATTTGGGCTGAAGGATAAGAACTGTAATGTAAAGAAAATCCTCAATAAATAAATAAATAAAAAGTTTAATTCCTAATAAATAAAGATAACAAAAAATAATACATGACATATGTATGAAATCCAGTAAATAAATGCAATTCATGCAACAAAGGAAAGAGAATATATATTGAGATCAGTGAAAAGTTAAAAATAATTAAAATAGGAGGCCATATTACGAACCCTATTGTCGTACTGAATAGAATCATTCTTCTAGAAATAAAAGTGTAATACAAACCTAGAGATAATTTTAATATTTTTCGTGTGGACCAAAATAACGAACCCCACATACAGACCGCCTACATACTACAAGTGGGAGGTCTTCCACCCACATGAGACTCTACCGGCGTTCACGCATGCGTAAAAAATAGCCAGGGGGTCGAAACACAAAATCGAGCGGCCCCTGTTAGTTCGCAGCCCGGCTAACACCTCGCACGTACCTGACATCCAAGCGAACATCAGGTAAAGTGATCCAAATTTAGAATTATTGCTACGCCACAAATAACTTACTGGGATAGGTAAAAAAAACATTTAATGTCTATTTTATCCCCTTATCATGTAATTTTTAAAATTTTGTTATATAAACTTTACATAAAAATTAATGCGTAATTCTCGTAAATGATCGAAATAATATAATATCTAAAATACATTTCATTATCAAAGTACATCATAAATAAATACATTTACTTATATATATATATATATATATATATATATATTTATATATTTTTTTTAAACCAATTGTTTTACTAAATTTTACAATTACGAGTTATTTTACAAATCATCGAGTAAAAAAATAAACAAAAAAAAAGACCATGAAATTTAAGAGTATTTTATTGGAAAATAACAGAACATTTTAAAAGTATCTTTATAAATTCTTCTTCTTCTTCTTCTTCCGAATGCAGTATTGGGTGATGATGCCCGTTCTGCGACTACAAAAACTAATCTTTCCATCGGTTGAAGGGTCTTCCGAGGTCTCTTTTGCCTTTAGGGTTGAGGTGGTAAATCATCTTTGGTAAACGGGAATTTGACATTCTTTGGACGTGTTGGAACCATTTAATCTGATAATTTTGTATATGTTCAACCATTTCCCTACTATTCCACTGCATCCTTATCTCATCACTTTTCATTCTATCCCTTAATGTTACTCCAGTTAGTGATCGGAGGAATCTAATTTGTGAACTATTAATGCGGGATTTATCTTTTGCTCGAAGTGTCCAGCATTCACTTCCGTATAGTAGAGCAGGTTTGGCTATGGCATTATAAATTAAGATTATTAAATTTTTGTCTAACTTATTTTAGGAATTTGTATATTTAAAACTAAATTTTGGAAGAATGTAGTTCACAAAATCAGATATATAATGAAGATTGGCAAAAAATATGAACACTTAGAAAACATTATTTTAACTAAAATAATTAATTTTTTGCGTAATTTATTTTGTGAAAATCTGCACTCCTAATTGCAATTTAGACACAGGATACTTAATAGGACCTATATATGAAGATTTTTTATTAGATCTGACAACATTATAGAATATTATACATTTTAAAAACAATACGTATTAAATATGTTTAAAAGTGTATAAATTACTTGGTAATACTCGGAGTGCGCTGCTACGCATAAATAAATATATATTTGTTTTCAGATCAATAAGTAAGAATAAAATTAGAGGTGGGGCACGCCGTAGCTTAGTGGTTAAGGCACTGAGCTACAAGCCAGAGGGTCGAGGGTTCAAGTCCCGTTGGGGTCAGGATTTTTAAACTGATCAAAACCCTCTGGCGGCACTATGGCCCTGGGGTCGACTCAGCCTCTAACATAAATGAGTACCAGACACTTGTTCTGGGGGTAAAGGCGGCCGTCACGCAGGGCTGACAACCCCGGCTGACATAAAGTGCCGATTGTCTAGAAAAAGTGGGAGCCCTAACCTCCTACTACCCCAAGGGCCTCCGGGTCTGTTGTGGGATCACTTTACTTAGGGGCACGCCGTAGCGTAGTGGTTAAGGCACTGCGCTACAAGCCGGAAGGTCGAGGGTTCAAGTCCCGGTGGGGTCAGGATTTTTAAACTGACCGAAATCTTCTGGCGGCACTATGGCCCTGGGGTCGACTCAGCCTCTAACTGAAATGAGTACCAGACGCTTGTTCTGGGGTAAAGGCGGCCGTCACGCAGGGCTGACAACCCGGCTGACATCAAGTGCCGATTGTCTAGAAATAGTGGGAGCCTTAACGTCCCACTACCCCAAGGGCCTCCTGAGGCCTGTAGTGGGAATACTTTACTTTACTTTAGAATTAGAGGTATGGTACAGCTTGCGACGAACAAAATATAACAATTTTTAGTCAATTTTTTAAATTCGGATTTCAAATCACTGAGTTTTGGGCAATAACTAACTAACTCACTGGCACTATCGAACCCGTAGGTCATGACCGCGCGGACATAAGCTCTCCATACATCCCTATCCTGAGCTAATGTTTTCCAATCATTCCCTGTATAATCTACTTCCCTCAAATCATAGTTAATGTTATTCTTCCACCTCATCCTTGGTCTGCCAACTGGACGTTTTCCCTCTGGTTTTCCTACAAGAAGCTTCCATGCACATCTTCCACTCCCCATACGTGCAACATGTGCTGCCCATCGCAGTCTACGAGACTTAACTGTTCTTATTATATCTGGTTTCCTATAAAGACCATGTAGTTCACTGTTAGGTAAGTCTTCTCCATTCACTTGTCTGTTCATCTCTCTTTGGTCCAAAAATGTTCCTAAGAACTTTATTCTATACCTACCTAGATATATTTTAATAGCATGTACTGAGTTTCGTTGTGAAACCTCGAAAACTGCGACCGCTAGAGCAATTTTTAAATTTATGGCACGACTCCGTTGGACCAAGGTAAATTAATACTACTGTCAAATACTATCAAGTAACAACATAACTTAAGAGGTCAATGTATCTAAAATTCATTGCAATCAAAATTGAGGTTATGTATTTTTTTTAAATATTAATGTAAGTACATTTTTATATTAATATTTAAAAAATATAAATAAATAGTGACGCAATCCCTCGATTTTAATTTCAGGTTTCTTAACTTACTTTTCAAATTCAAGCAGCTACTCTTGTCCCCAAGACAAAACTGCTATTATATAGTGTAGAATCGAAATATCACAATATGAATTTAATGTAGGTAACTAGAAAACTCTCAGAGAAAATTTTATCACAGACGCTACCAGACGTGTTCTAGTAACTTATGCACGTATTATGAATTCTTTTCTTTCTTTATGACTTCAAAAGAACCACAAATAAAACGAAACTTACGTGTTTGAAGCTAAAGTATCTAGCACGAATCGAGTTCAACTGTTTTTAACTATCGATTAGAGATAAAAGGTCAGGAAACTGGAAGCCACGTCACAGCCACCTGTTAAAATATTCTCAGTGACGTAAATCTCAATAATAAAACTTTTACCAGTTAAAGGAATACAGTTTAATTTGTATTTAATTGTCACATTATATCATCGTTTTACGTTGTAATTCAAAGCTGGACACAAGTAGCTTAATTTGGCTTCTTACTTCAGACTTAAGATTCTTTTACGTATCAAAAATCTACTATACTAAGCAGATATATTATGTACTTCTCTTCCAAAGGAAACTACACGCATTATTTACGTTTTTAAAAATCTATTGATACCGATCGCCTCTTATCTGAAGATCATCAGATCCAGAAACGATCACCAGAACATACTTTTTGTAATAAATAGTAAATAATAACAATAATAATATTAATAATAATACTTACTCACTGGCACTATCGAACCCGTAGGTTCATGGCCGCGCGGACATAAGCTCTCCATACATCCCTATCCTGAGCTAATGCTTTCCAATCATTCCCTGTATAATCTACCTCCCTCAAATCATAGTTAATGTTATTCTCCCACCTCATTCTTGGTCTACCAACTGGGCGTTTTCCCTCTGGCTTTCCTACAAGAAGCTTCCATGCACGTCTTTAATTCCCCATACGTGCAACATGTCCTGCCCATCGCAGTCTACGAGACTTAACTGTTCTTATTATATCTGGCTTCATATAAAGACCATGTAGTGCATTGTTATGTAGTCTTCTCCATTCACCTGTCTCTTCATCTCTCTTTGGTCCAAAAATTTTCCTAAGTACTTTATTCTCAAATACTTGTAATCTCCTTTCCTCCCTTAAAGTAAGAGTACATGTTTCGCACCCATATAATATAACTGGTAGAATAATAGTTTTATATATTTTCAGTTTAACGTTTTTTGAAAGGAGTTGGGACATCAAGAGTCTCTGAAATGCATAATAACACGCATTTCCAGAATTGAGCCTATGTTTAATTTCTTTGTCCATCTCATTCCTATTAATAATAATATTAATAATGATAATGATAATATTTTTTTTATTTTGAGAATTTTCCTCATCATTGGGGATTTTCTCCAACCAACCTTAGTAATTAACATGAACTAAAATAAATAAATAAATATAAAGCCTCGGAAACAATGGATTCACGGAAGAAATTACAAAATGGATGAATGCAGAAAGAAGTATAATGGATGAGATTGAACACAGAAGGCTAAAATGGTATGGACACGTAAGAAGAATGCAGCATGGAAGACTACCAAAGGCCGTCTATGCATGGAAAATTGAAACAAGGAACAGAAAAGGAAGACCAAGAACAACCTGGAAGAACAACATTCAAAATTCAATGTGGAAATTTGTTGTAACAGATGAAGACACAGAGGACAGAGAAAGATGGAGAACTTTAATTAAGGGCAAATTGTGAATGTTTGTTGCAAACTGATAGTCTGTAAGTCTATAGTCATTTATAATAATAATAATAATAATAATAATAATAATGCTTGTCTCGCGCCGTAGCCGGGTGGTGTAGGCAAGCTGACTTGGCGCAGAGCTGCGGGACTTGCGCTGATTCGGGATCCATGAGGGAATATATTTTCTAATGGAATTTCGGCCAGTGTGAGACCGGTGTCCATCCAGCATCATGAGGCATTTGGCTAGTTAAAATAAGTAGCGGTTCCAGGTTGAGAAAACCAGCTATAACGGCTGGGGGACCCGACATTCTGACCACATGTCATCTCTACACTGGCTGCGTGATCGTGTATCTCTGTGAAAAACGCATGTGGATGTGAGGTCAGCAGCCACTGGTATCCGATGGTATTTTAGACCTGTTCTATCATGGAGTTTAGTTTTAGATTAACTAACTCACTGGTACTATCGAACCTGTAGGTTCATGGCCGCGTGGATGTAAACACTCCACGTATTCCAATCCTGAACTAATGTTTTCCAATAGTATCTTTTTCTTCTTCTTAATCATAATTTGTGGAATTTTCATCCTGTTTATTTCCCAAAATCACTCCTCGGAGGAAGACGTATTGGATGTGCATTCGATGTCTATCCATCTCTTGGCTGGTCTTCCTCTTGTTCTTCTCCCGTCCATTGGCTTATCTTCTTTAGCTCTTTTTGCAAGTCGGTTGTCGTCCAATTCTTTCTATATGACCATTGCAATATTTTCGTCTATCTATAATAAATTTGGTTATGTCTTGAATATGACATTTGTCCCTAATTTCTGTGTTGTGTATTTTATCAAATAATGTTTTCCCCTAAACAGTTCTTAAGATCTTCATTTCACATGTGCTTATTATTTGTTTAGTTTTGGTTGTATCAGGCCTAGTTTCTTTTCCATATACGATAACTGGCCGAACTATCGTTTTGTATATGCGGATTTAGCTTTTTATTGACATATGTTTGTTGCGCCAAATTAAATCTTTCATGTATCCTGATATTTGTGCTGCTTTATGAGAATTATATCAATATTATTCAATTTATAATTTATTTCCCTTAAATCATGGTTAATGCTATTCTCCTATCTCGTTCTTGGTGTACTAACTGGGCGTTTTCCCTCTGGTTTTCCTGCAAGAAGCATCCATGCCGCCTCTTTCATTCCCTATTCATGCCATATGTCCTGCCAATAGCAGTCTACAAGACTCTACTGTTCTTATCGTATCTGATTTCCTATAAAGACCATGTAGTTCACTGTTATGTAGTCTTCCCCATTCACATGTCTGTTCATATTTCTTTGGTCCAAAAATTTTCCTAAGAACTTTATTCTCAAATACTTGTAATCTCCTTTCCTCCCTTAAAGTGAGAGTCCATGTTTCGCACCCATATAATATAACTGGTAGAATAATAGTTTTATATATTTTCAGTTTAACGTTTTTTGAGTGACAAGACTCCCTGTAATGGGTAATAGCGCGCATTTTCAAAATTGAGCCTGCGTTTAATCTGTTGTGCATCTCATTCCTATTTGTAATTATTGTTCCCAGGTACTTGAATTCAGCCACTTCTTCAAAATTTCCCTCATTTGTCATTAACTGTCCATTTCTATGTGTGAACATATATTTAGTTTTATTGATGTTTACTTTCAGTCCCAATTTCTTTGCGTTACTCAATAAAGAGTGGGTGTTGGCCCTTAGTATCTCCTCGCAAAAAAAATAATACGCGCTATTTAGCAGCATGGTTAAACAATACATTCAACTATCAGAAATGTTATCTTGTGTTGCAGTGGTGTATAACCCATAGGGATGCTGACCGGAGTGGTGTTGGTGGCCCTCCTGGTGGTGGCCGTATCTGGACTGCCAAGTACTCTGCTAGAAGATACCAAACAAGCCGCGCAGATCGCAGCAAATGTTGAACCCAAATGTAAGTTCAAACAACTTTATCTTCGCATGTATCTTGTAATGCATGATAACAGAAATACTAGGGCATTAATGGCAACGGTGATGTAAATCAGCGATCCTAGTGGTGACCATTGTAATCTTGTAGTATCTTAAGAACAGAATAAATAAAGGCAGAGCAATAACAGTAATGATGAATGGAGTCTTATGGAACAGACATATAACCAGGAAAAATAAGTTACAAATATATAATTCAATAGTGAGAAGTACTGTCACATATGGAGCTGAAGTTTGGAGATTCAACAAAAGCTTAGAACAAAAACTTATGTCGATGGAAATTGATTTCTTGAGGAGAGCAGCAAGATGTTCAAAATTAGACAAAATAAGAAATACTGTCATAAGAGTAAAAATGAATATTGGTATTCAATAGTAGATTATATACAGAATAAGCAATTAAATTGGTATGGGCACGTACGACGAATGCAAGAAGAAATATTACCCAGGAAAACATTGGAATGGTGTCCACCTGGAAGAAGGAGGAGAGGAAGACCTCGAAACTCGTGGATGCAGGAAATAAAAACTGGAATGAGAGCAAGGGGACTGGAGGACATGGATTGGATGGAGAGAGACGAGTGGAGAAGAAAAATAAAACTTTAGGCACAGAAAGATGTGTAAACATTAAAATTCTGTATATAAAAAAATCTTAATGAGCAATCTGTATAAATCTGTAATATTGAAAGTCTCGAAATAGTAATATTTTGTGAACACATTCACTGTTTCTGAAATGTAGTAAGTAATCCATCCATCCATCCATGGTAATTCTGCCTGAGGGCAGGTCTTTCACTGCAATCATAGCATTTTCATGCTAATGCTTTGCAGCTTTACTAGGAAATTATAGGTGTGGTAGCTTCCCGTTGCTTTCCACACCGGTGAAGGATGATGATAATGATGGTCGGATGATTTTCGGGTACCGTTGGGCCCTAAGCTTCCTGACATTTGTCTTACAGGTGAGAAAAAAACCCGGGAAAAAACCTCACCCAGGAGCCTGTCCCGACCGGGAATCGAACCCGGGCCCGCTGCGTGACAAAGCAGGTAGTAAGTAATAGAGCTCTAAAAATATGTTCAGTAGAATTTGTTTAGAAGCAGGAATTGGAAAATACTGGAACATCCACCAAATTCACCATACAGGAGGCCTTGTGACTATAACTTATTCACAATGATCAAAGGGCCTCTACGAGGCATTCAATTTCAATCAAGAGTTGATATCCAGAAAGCCCTACATTGATCAGATGAGAAAGATATTCAAAAACGGTGCTGGAGATGGATTGGTAATTAGGCCCTCTAAAATCATTAGGCGTAGGAGTTCACTTCAATCGAAAATTTAAAGTCGCTGTAGTGGACACAAATTTCGGCGTTTCACAACGAAACTCAGTATATCCTATTAAAATAAACCGAGGTAGGTATTATAAAAAAATGGGCGAAATCCTACAATTAGAAGTGGGGGTCTACCTGGAATCCGAAATTAAAAACTGACTAGCAACCGTCATGTTTGGTTCGTCTCAGCGTATACCATACAATTTAATTAACCTTTGATACTTCATTTATTTAGGCGTAGCAACGCACCCCGGGTGTTAGTTAATATACAAGAAGTATCAAAGGTTGATTAAATTATATGGTATACGCTGAGACGAACCAAACATGACAGTTGCTTGTCAGTTTATAACTTCGGATTCCAGGTAAACCTCCACTTCTAATTGTAGGATTTTGAGAATAAAGTTCTTAGGAAAATGTTTGAGTAACACTAAGAAATTAGGACTGGAAGTAAATATCAGTAAAACTAAATATATGGTCGCACGTAGAAATTCAGTATATAATGGAAATGGACAGCTAATGACAAATGAGGGAAATTTTGAGGAAGTGGCTGAATTCAAATACCTAGGAACAATAATCACAAATAGGAATGAGATGCACAAAGAAATTAAACATAGGCTCAATTCTGGAAATGCGTGCTATTATGCATTGCACAGACTTTTGATGTCCCAACTCCTTTCAAAAAACGTTAAGCTGAAAATATATATAACTATTATTCTACCAGTTATATTATATGGTGCGAAACCTGGACTCTTACTTTAAGGGAGGAAAGGAGATTACGAGTATTTGAGAATAAAGTACTTAGGAAAATATTTGGACCAAAGAGAGATGAACAGACAGGTGAATGGAGAAGACTACATAACAGTGAACTACATGGTCTTTATAGGAAGCCAGATATAATAAGAACAGTTAAGTCTCGTAGACTGCGATGGGCAGGACATGTTGCGCGGATGGGGAATGAAAGACGTGCATGGAAGCTTCTTGTAGGAAAGCCAGAGGGAAAAACGCCCAGTTGATAGACCAAGAATGAGGTGGGAGAGCATTAACTATGATTTGAGGGAAGTAGATTATACAGGGAATGATTGGAAAGTATTAGCTCAGGATAGGGATGTATGGAGAGGCTATGTCCGCGCGGCCATGAACCTACGGGTTCGATAGTGCCAATGAGTAAGTAAGTAAGTAAGGCAGATGTCTTTTTCGGAATATGCTAAATCGTAATTGAAATATGAAAAAGAGTTGACTAGTTCCAAAATCTAGTTTCCAATGCAAATTTTACTTATGTAACTAATGTTCTAAAATGTTCGAAAATACGATCACATTTCTCCATTATTCCACGAATTGTCATGGCTACATCTAAAAGAGAGCAGAAAATCGCATTGTCTAATTCTCTTATTTAAGATCCTCCATACCTCGATTCCCAATTATTTATCATCCTGTTTCCAGTATCTATCCTCAAACCATAACTTGAACACAAGATCACAACATAGTCTCTTACTTAATATACCGCAACATAGGACATCACATCACTCCATGTCATATACCATCTCCACTTCTCGCAACTGGAATTCCCTACCACAAGAAATAAGGGGCTGCCGGACATTGGCATCTTTTAAAAGAAATCTAAATTTATATTTGCTCTAACCTCGACTTCATTATTACCCAGTGTAAGGTATATATATATACTAATTGGTGTTTCTTTTATAATTTATCATATCCATACTATTATTATTATTATGGTTATTATTATCATTATTATATTATTATCATTATAATATTATTATTATTATTATCGTAAGTATTATTATAGTTATTATCGTATAAAATGTTGTTTGTACACGACATTTACATTGCTACATTTAATGTATCTTTAACTGTTTATAATTAGTATAGTGTATATCTATATTTGTCAAATATTTATTTGTATTTGTGCTGGTTGAGTGGAAGAGAAGGTCTTATGGCCTTAACTCTGCCAGAATAAATAAAACATTATTGTTATTGTTATTATTATTATTATTATTATTATTATTATAATTCCGAAGTAAGTTCAAGTTGTACTGTAAACAAGCTTGTATAATATATTACTCCGCCAACTCCGTCTATTGGGGGAAACGTAGTCCGATTTTTACCAGCCATATGACTGGATTGTGTACGGAACTTTCATCGATAGAAACATTGTTCTTAGGTAACGTATTTTATTGAAAATGAGACTGAATACAACATAAGATGGTGCAAATAATTAAGAACTTCCTCCATTTCTAATTTATTTATGACAAAAAATTATATATGGACCTACTTAATTTGACGTTTACGTTTTTTCTTTTTCCTCCATGATGTCGATTGATATTTTTTATTTACAATTTCATTACGAGTAGAACGTATGCTCCACGCTGACTCACCTGTAAATTCTGCTGTTATTTTCACCACATCCTCAATAGTTAATGTAGGATATTTTTCACTAAATTGTTTGAATATATTCAAAATAAATTTGTTTCTCTCCGCTTTTCAAATGGTTTGATTTTTAAGGTTTAAGAAATTCTACAGAATGTTTGTCATTTTGAAACAATTGAAATCCGAATGTATTTTGCATTGCGCATGTGTAAGAATAAAACAATGCTTAAGTAATGTATTAAAATTGCAATTATATATTTTTAAGATTCTCCCATATAAATTACAAAGACATTAATATATATTATCATTATTATTTTTATTTACTTTATGTGTAATATCACTGTAATACCAACCTTCAAAAAAGGAAGTCGCCAAATCCAAGATAACTATCGTGGAATTAGCCTGTTGAACACTGGATATAAAATTTATGCTAATATAGTTAATAATAATTTTTAAAAAATGAAAATATAATTGGAGACGAGCAGAATGGATTCAGAAAGGGTAGATCTTGTACAGATGGATTCTTCACTCTAAAACTACTATTAGAAAAGCACAAGGAATTCAATATAGAAACTCATATCGCCTTCGTTGACTTCATAAAGGCTTTTGACAAAGTAGACACAAAAATATTATTACAAGTTTTAGCTGATGATAACATTCCACAGCAATATATTACTAATATCTTCAACATCTATGAAGATAATGAAATCTCTGTTAAACAAAATGCCAAACTATCTTCTTGGAAAAAGATCAACACTGGAGTAAGACAGGGATGTGGACTTTCACCGGTGCTTTTCATTATATATATATGAGTAGAATAATAAACGAAT
Source organism: Diploptera punctata (assembly GCA_030220185.1). NCBI lineage: Eukaryota > Metazoa > Arthropoda > Insecta > Blattodea > Blaberidae > Diploptera > Diploptera punctata. The sequence continues at coordinate 310,767 of JASPKZ010007844.1, forward strand.
GGAGGAAAACAGAACGGGGATGTATACCCATCAATAGGAACCTCAAACTCGATGCTATTCTTTTTGCAGACGATTTAGCTCTTCTGGCACTTTCCGAAAATGATTTGCAACGATCAATTTATAATTTAGAAAAAATAGCTGCCAAATTTAATATGGAAATATCAATTAACAAAACTAAAATCATGGCATTTCATGGGAAAGACCCCATACAAAGTAAAATCTGTCTCCAGAACAAAATTTTCGAGAGATCTAATCAATTTAAATATATGCACACTAAAAAGACAACATGAAAGCAGAATAACGGCTTGTGAAATGAAATTCATGCGCAGAACAGCGGGTTACACCAGATGGGATCGGAAAAGGAACACCGATATCTTAAAAGAATTGAAGACTACGCCAATTTTGAAATGTATTAAACAGTACCAACTAAATTGGAAACACCATCTTGAAAGAATGAGTCCAAATCGGATCCCCAAAGCTGTTTATAATTATATACCAAGAGGACGAAGATCTCTGGGCCGTCCTATGAAACGCTGGCGGGAAAATTTTCTATAGGATCGTAACAGACCTTGGCCTAATACTTGGAAGGAAGAAGAAGAAGAAGAAGACTATTTCTAGTGTTATAGAGCGAACTACATTTTCGCTTAAAGGTAAAATCATTATTCGACCAATGAAATTGCAGTCATACATCTGGTTTGATTACATTACAACTGGAATTTATCTCGGAAGGGATATTGTCGACATCGTTTCTTGAAATTTTCAATTGCTCCATAAATAATTATGTACAAACAATAAAATTTCGTAAGAATTACTATAAAAATACGGACATTTTAAGATTTAAACAATATGGACGCTAAACAATACCCTTTAGCAACAATGAAGTATGCATTGTAAAACTCGATTAAAAAACTACAGGAAAATATCAACTGATTTGCCTGGGAGTCGACTCTAAGGCCGCTGGGTAAGAAGAATATAACTTCTCGCCAACAGGAGTGGTGAAGCGGGCACGCAAATTGATTAGTTTCTCTACAAACCAGTACGAGTATTGTATAAGCTAAACGACTCTACTTAATTCCATAAGCTTAACAAAATGTTGGGCGTGTATTTTCCACCAATCCAATTACTTTGAGTAATTTCCATAAAAGCTTGTCGGTTGGCTAACAGTTTACAACTTTTTTCGCATAATATATATTTTTTTATTTGCTGAACGATTTTCCTAAAATTGATTTTTTTTTTCGAGATCCGTATATAACACCTTTCAAATCGCTCAGAACTTTTTCCAATTAATAAACGAATCCTGTCCACGAAATTCCCTCATCCATTATCCATGTCCTTGATTTGTCCCTCAAATATTTATTTTTATTATAGAACATCAGTTCTGGCCAACACGCACATTATTGAGTAACACAAGGAATTGGGACTGGAAGTAAACATCAATAAAACTAAATACATGCTCACACATAGAAATACATTGTACACGGTGTAACATAACTCAACGGCAAAATTTCAGGAATGAGTTCCTCATATGGAGAGGAGAAAAAAAGTGTATTACAACATGGGTCCGGAAATTAATAATTGCAGAGTTATTCAAACTTTTATGAATGTTAGTACATGGCGACAAAAATGCAAGGGACTTGTTGGAGCGCTCTGTTCTATCAGATGAAATGTTCAAAGTGACCTCCTTGTGCCTCAATACAGGCAGCTGCTCTTCGTTTGTGTACATCACAGCAACCTACAATAACTACTGTAAACCTTAATAACCTAACATTCATAAAAGTTGGAATAACTCTGTAATTATCAATTTCCGGACCCATGTTGTAATACACTTTTTTTATTCTCTCCATATGAGGAACTTATTCCTGAAATTTTGCCGTTGAGTTACGTTACACCTTGTATAATGGAAACGGACAGTTAATGACAAATGAGGGAAATTTTGAGGAAGTGGCTGAATTCAAATACCTAGGAACAATAATTACAAATGAGATTCACAAAGAAATTAAACATAGGCTCAATTCTGGAAATACATGCTATTATGTATTGCAGGGACTCTTGTCGTTGCAAACTTCACAAAAAAAAAACGTTAAACTGAAAATATATAAAAAATGTTATTTTCCCCGTTATATTATATATATGCTAAACACGACCTGTTACTTTAAGGGAGGAGAAAATATTATAAGTGTTTGAGAATGAAGTTCTTAGGAAAATGTTTGGAACACAGAGATATGAACAGACAGGCGAATGGAGAAGACTACATAACAGTGAGCCAGATATAATAAGAACAGTTATGTCTAGTAGACTTAACGTGGTACGATTGCAGAATGAAAAGGGGTATGGTAGCTTCTTGTAGGAAAACTCAATTGAGAGACCAAGAATGAGGTGGGAGAAAATCATTAACCATGATTTGAGGGAAATATATTATACAGGGGACGATTGGAAAACATTAGCTCAGGGTAGGGGTGTATGGAGAGCTTATGTATGTGCGGACATTAACCTACAGGTTCGATATTTCCAAGTGATATACAGATGCTCTAAAACTCCCCTTACAAACTTCTAGACTTGTAGAGGGGACTGAGTTGGTAATATTTAGAATTGGAAACCATGTCCGGTAACTTACCGTTTCCGTGCTACAGCCGTTTGAAAACAAATATTGCCTGAACGTACGTCACGTGTATCAACAAATAATAGCTTCGCGATTCGTCTAAATCGAAAATTTCCCTATCGAGTTATCGAAGACTTGGTGTTTTTTCTTTTAAAAAATGTAAAACATTTTCGAAATTTTGAAAACTGCAAAAATTGATTGTGGAGAGTGTATACGCAATTATCAATTCAAGTCATGATTCAGTTTCCATTTTGTTTCTTTGGTTATTTAACGAGTTGATAATGATGACGATGGTGGCCGGATGATTTTTCGGGGACCGATGGGTCTTAAAGCATCCTGACATTTGTCTTAAAGTGAAGAAAAACCCAGAAAAAAAATCTCACCCAGGAGCCTGTCCCGACCGGGAATCGAGGCACGCTACCTCGACACCACAGTGGTGGACTTTATATTACAGTAACTATTAATCATCATTCAAATGTATTCTAAGTTTTCTTGAACCTGTTTTGATAGCGTGTTTTGTTAGAATATAACAAATATACGCCAGATACAATTCTAAAATTTTATAAAACAATGGCTCTTCCAACTCTACTTTATGGTTCTGAAACCTGGACTCTTACTACAGGTAAATTAAATAGGATAGTAGCTGCAGAAATGAAGTTTTAAGACCTTTAGCGGGTTATACGCTTTATGACCACATGCGTAATGAAGATATCAACACACCAGCAATAACTGAAACCATTCAAATATACCAAAATAATTGGCATGAACACCTTCTTAGAATGCCAAACAATAGACTACGCCGTAGCGTAGTGGTTAAGGCACTGAGCTACAAGCCGGAGGGTCGAGGGTTCAAGTCCCGTTGGGGTCAGGATTTTTAAACTGGTCCAAACCCTCTGGCGGCACTATGGCCCTGGGGTCGACTCAGCCTCTAATGAAATGAGTACCAGAAGCTTGTTCTGGGGTAAAGGCGGCCATCACGCAGGGCTGACAACCCGGCTGACATAAAGTGCCGATTGTCTAGAAAAAGTGGGAGCCTTAATCTCCTACTACCCCAAGGGCCTCCCGAGGCCTGTTGTGGGATCACTTTACTTTACCTCTGCAACTATTTAACTACAAACCCACAGGTCAAAGAGACTCAGGAAGACCTAAGAAGAGATGGAGGGATCAATTTCTATCCTGAAGTGGTACAGGCCAATGGCCTAATCCATGACTGCAATTGATGATGATGATGATGATAAAGTATAGGCATTGTTGCCTAATTACTACGAACTAAAGCGTCCCCGCTTGTTATAATCTTCTAATATATAAAAATTAATGTTTGTTTGTTTGTTCGTACTTTATGCGCGGCCAATACCGTTGATCCGATTGTGATGGGGCTTTTTGCAAAATGTTCAGGAGATTCCCGGCACGAACATAGTTTATAATAGAGTTCTGATACTCAACTCCTAAAATCTCCACTTTGCGTCTGGGCGTGTGTGCCACTAATGCTCACCTGAGTGCACATTTCCTAATAAAAAAACTCAACTCCTACGCAATAGTAGTAGAAAACGTGAAAAAAGTACTTTTTGGACGCTTAAATGGTTTACGCCGCCTAAACCATAACAAACACACAAAATTAATGTACACATAATTGAATATCTCAAAAAGATCTACAAAAAAGTCCGCAACAGCATATGTTTATCTCTTACGGATAACTCACAATAACGAATTTTGTCTTTTAGCTCATTTACGCCAAGAAGATCAGGATGAGTAGATTCCTGGACAACGCCGGGTAAAGACCACGGGGTTTCTAAAAATAATTACGATATAAATGTTTCATTATACTTATTTAACTAAACATAAAACACATTCATTTTCGTATTTCAGCTCATTTATTTCAAGAAGATCGGAATAAGTAGATTCCCGGGCAACACCGGGTAATCAGCACGGGGTATCTAAAACATATACATTTATAATTATTTTTCCTTTTACTTATTCAACTAAACATAAAAGCACATTAAGTGTCATTATTTAGTCGTAGCAGCGCACGCCGGGTATTAGCTAGTAGTAGATAAAATAATGTAAAATACTGTATATGGAAGTCTGAGCTGGCGAATCTGGTTCATCTTTTGAGTCGAGGGGTCATTAAAATACAAGCGAACAGAATTCAACTTCCGGGAAGAATTTAATTGCGTTGGAATGAATAACTAATCAGATTTACGTACCTGGCTAGAAATCCCAAGAGGTAGACCTATTTATGGAGTCTGTAAATTGCAGAAGAAATTAAAATGTGAGAAGGTCTCAAGGCGCTTAATTAATATGACGGGAGCCTTCACCATCTGCCTCGACAATCCAATTACGCTTTTTTATATCCAACGAAACTCAAACCCACTTCTTTATTAATTACGGTATGTAAAAAAATTCTGCTCCTATTCCCAAAGTAATTAAAATTGGATCTCCTTCCCGATTTACTGTAGGCACTAATATTCAAAACATAAGATGTCTCAAGTTTCTGGATCACTTCTTCACTTAACAAGATGAAATACTTCTTTTTGCACGATAGTGCGTTCTGTCTTACAGCGATGGCAACCATGATTGTAAGTTCAACTTCCTAAATGTCGGTGTTGCCAACCTATAAATAACTAAATATCGATACTGTCATCATCATCATAGTAAAGTGGTAAAGTGATCCCACAACAGGCCTCAGGAGGCCTTTGGGGTAGTAGGAGGTTAAGGCTCCCACTTTTTCTAGACAATCGGCACTTGATGTCAGCCGGGTTGTCAGCCCTGCGTGACGGCCACCTTTACCCCAGAACAAGCGTCTAGTACTCATTTCCGTTAGAGGCTGAGTCGACCCCAGGGCCATAGTGCCGCCAGAGGGTTTGGGTCAGTTTAAAAATCCTGACCCCAACGGGACTTGAACCCTCGACCCTCCGGCTTGTAGCCCAGTGCCTTAACCACTACGCTACGGCGTGCCCCCATAATCTAGTACATTCACGAATTTAGGCCATTTGTTGACCTGTTTCGGCCTCAAGAGAAACACCATCCAGAAGTCTTTTGAGTGGACGTCCTGGTCTTCTTCTTCCTGCAGGTTGATATTTTAACATTTGTTTGGGTATTCTGTGATCTTCCATTCGATGAACATGTTGCATCCATCTTGACTTACTTACTTACTCACTGGCACTATCGAACCCGTAGGTTCATGGCCGCGCGGACATAAGCTCTCCATACATCCCTATCCTGAGATAATGCTTTCCAATCATTTCCTGTATAATTACCTCCCTCAAATCATAGTTAATGTTATTCTCCCACCTCATTCTTCGTCTACCAACTGGGCGTTTTCCCTCTGGCTTTCCTACAAGAAGCTTCCATTCAAGTCTTTCATTCCCCATACGTTCAACATGTCCTGCCCATCGCAGTCTACGAGACTTAACTGTTCTTATTATATCTGGCTTCCTATAAAGACCATGTAGTTCATTGTTATGTAGTCTTCTGCATTCACCTGTCTGTTCATCTCTCTTTGGTCCAAAAATTTTCCTAAGTACTTTATTCTCAAATACTTGTAATCTCCTTTCCTCCCTTAAGGTAAGAGTCCATGTTTCGCACCCATATAATATAACTGGTAGAATAATAGTTTTATATATTTTCAGTTTAACGTTTTTTGACAGGAGTTGGGGCATCAAGAGTCTCTGCAATGCATAATAGCACGCATTTTCAGAATTGAGCCTATGTTTAATTTCTTTGTGCATCTCATTCCTATTTGTGATTATTGTTCCCAGGTATTTGAATTCAGCCACTTATCTTGACTTATAATCAGAAATTTTGTTTTCTAAAGATTCCATGTGCAATTCTTCCAAGATGTCTTCATTTTTGTGTGATCTAGTAGTGTGTATCCTGCAGTCCTCCGAAGGTATCTCATTTCAGCAGATCTAAGTCTCTGTATATCCTTCTGTTTCAACGTCCATACTTCGCTACCATACAAAAGAATTGGAAGAGCCAGTGTTTTATACACTTTTAGTCTTGAATGTTTTTGGACTAACCGTGGTTTGAATATAGAATCTATTAACCCTAAAATTCTTAATTTTTTTTAGATATTTTTACATTCACATCCTTTTCTTCTTCATATGAGATATTGCATCCTAGATATGTAAAATTATTCACCTGCTTCAAAATTTTATTGTCATAACGATACTGTAGTATTACAAATTACCTACCTAGTGCAGGAAGTAAAACCACTGCCCTTAATGTATACTATGTACAATGTATATACAAAAATATATGCAAAAGGTAGCGTTAATATACATTATACCAAACAAATCACTGCATTTTAAGTAAAATAAACTTTATTTGAAACCATATAAAACAATGAATTCGTTTATGACTGCTTGTTGTTACGGCCTACTGTAGTCTGAACTAAATTATTTTCGGTATTTACCGTATAAACATTGGCCAGACTGTTAACGTTAGTCAGTTGTTTATAATGAAAACAAATATTTCCAACAAAGATGTTATCATTTTACTATCATTTATTATTTTCAAAACACCATCGCGCAAAAAATGTAGAACGCACGTTTGTTAGGTGTTTTAGAGAATATTGTAAATTTAAAACATCGCTATCACTCGGTTTTTAATTATTTCCTCGCTTCTGTAAAAACCACTTCGCATTGTAATATACTATTTGCGCGATATTGTGTTTTGTCGTACTTACAGCAATGGCGACCATGACGGAAAGTTGAACTTCCTACATTTCGGGGTTGCCAACCTAAATAACTATACTGTAATAAAATAACTATACTACAATATTACACATTACAAACCACGTGTGTGAAGTAAAACCACGGCCCTCTATGTATACCACGTACAATGTATATACAAAAAATATCGAAATATATCACTGCATTTTAAATTAACTGAACTTTATTTGAAACAATATAAAACAATAAATACATACTTGCCGCCATTTTATCACTGATTGGTGTCACGGCCTCCTGCAGTTAAACTAATAAACATTGCCCGCACTGTTAACATTAGTCACTTGTTTATAATGAATGCAAATATTTCCAACAAATATGTTATTATTTCACTATTATTTATTATTTTGAAAACACCATCGCGCATAAAATAATGTACAACGCACGTTTGTGAAGTGTTTTAAAGAAGCGAGGAAATGTTTAAAATAATAGCGATAGCGAGGTTTTTAACGATCTCTGATAAAAATAAAATGGAGACAATAGAAATGACATTTCTCAGATCAGTTGCAGGTGCATCTCTAAGAGATCAAAAGAGAAGTCAAGATATCAGAGATGAACTACAAATCTATAATATAAACGAGAAAATACACACAAATAAACGTAATTGGTTTGAACATATACAAACAATGCCAAATAATCGTTTATCAAAACAGCTGCTTCATTATAGGCCTCTAGGCCGAAGAAATGTAGGAAGACCAAAACGTCATTGGAACGACGACCTGCACCTGCGGCATATAGTGCGCCGGGGAGCGGAACGGGCCAACAGGTCCATACCTTGAAGATGATGATGCGAGGTTTTTAATTTTCGAGATTCTGTAAAAACCTAGCGTCGTAATATACTATTGTTGACATATTTCACATCTGATGGGAGAGATGTGTTCAGATTTTGGTGACAGGAAAATGTTTGAAAACCCGGGATTTGAAACGAAATAGAAACGCGTTACATGTAGCTTTTATTAACGACCACTTGGGGCTGATTAAAATAAACATCTATTAATATTTGCCATGAATATTATTCCCATGTACTGGGACCGACAGCGATAATGAAAACTGTCAAAACAATAATGACCACGGAGAGAGAAATTTTAAATTAATTTCTCCCGATAATTCCCATAGCTACACTCTATGCAAATTCAATTACACCAAGCTTACACTTCAGGGGAATCACTGCCCACGTCACACACAATAAACAATTGCCTAACAAGATAAAGTCTTATATAAAACACATCCTCGACTTCCTATAATTCTATTTATAACGAATTCCGAAGAAAATAAGTCTGTTTTCACGAAAATATTTTTGACTATTTAACTCATGCCCCAAATGGGAGTCAATGACCAATCACATTTCCATGATTTTTTATTTACAACCAATCACAGTCGTCTTTCGCCTCGAATTTACCAACTAAAGTTTATCATAATAAAGAAAGCACCTCCTTTTTAACATTCTGAATAGGTCATAGCATTATTTTGCAGTGACCGACCCTCTAAGAAATACGGCTACCAGATTGTATATATATTGCACGAATTTCAGCAGATAGCGCATGCGAGAGATAATGTAAAAACAATTGTAGCAATTGATTATACCACAAAAAAATAAACCAGTGTTTGCACTTAAACGAATTATTTTCCAGTAAATGACGTTGCAGAAAAATATAATTGACATATTTACATCATAGGACATCACAAATTAATTAATACCTATAACGTTGGTTATAAATTTCTCCACTAGGGTGCATTCTTACAATATTGCGATCCTTTGGCAATAAATAATATTATGATCTGGTTGCAGTGATAAACAAATGAAGCGTACCTATCGCTTCTGATTTGTTTTCAAACATCGCCATTTGCATTAAATATACAAATATTTTAAAATAAATATATTTAAATAATGATTTGTGAGTAAACAGTTTAATTTTATTCGTTAAACAGTCCTAACAAATGCCACTTTGATTTCCAAATTCTCTAGATAAATTGACTCCTCACTTCGTGAGTCGTGAATTTACATAATTTGGAAATCACTCGTGGCATTACTTATGACTAACTCCGGAAGAGTTTTATTTTATTAATGTTGATAAAATATGAACTTGTTAAATCTTCTTCTTCTTCGTCAGGCTCTACGACTTCCAGTGGAATGTCTTGGCCTTCTCAACCAGTTTATGCCACTTCTTCCTATCTTGTGCAGCGGATTTCAAATCAAAAATCCCCATTTCTCTCAAATCTTCAATTACGTCATCTTCCCATCGATCCTTGGGTCTTCCCCTTGGTCTTGTTCCTTGTGGCTTCCAATTCAAAATATCATTCGGCAATCTTCCCTTTGGCATTCTTAGTGTATGTCCAAACCATTGTAATCTTTTGGATTTGATGAAACTAACTATATTTTCTTTATTATTCTTGAGGTATAATTCGTCATTCCTTCTCAACCTCCAATTTCCATTTTCCTTTACTGGACCTAGCACTCTTCTAAATATTTTCCTCTTGTTAAATACCATTCGTAATGTTGTTTTTGTTAAACAACAAACTGCAATCAACTGTGATAGCATAATTAAATTTTTCCTAAAGTATAGGGGGGGGGGAAGTTGCATGAACTAATAGTGATATTCCTGAAACTGCAGAAATGTAATTGCTGTTATTTTGCCTCCCGCATTCAGATAATGATGCTGTGACCAGATGATTAATTACAATACACGACATAAAAACAGTTAATTAGATGCTTCAACTGCAGAAATGTAATTGCTGTTATTTTGCCTCCCGCATTCAGATAATGATGCTGTGACCAGATGATTAATTACAATACACGACATAAAAACAGTTAATTAGATGCTTCAACTGCAGAAATGTAATTGCTGTTATTTTGCCTCCCGCATTCAGATAATGATGCTGTGACCAGATGATTAATTACAATACACGACATAAAAACAGTTAATTAGATGCTTCAACTGCAGAAATGTAATTGCTGTTATTTTGCCTCCCGCATTCAGATAATGATGCTGTGACCAGATGATTAATTACAATACACGACATAAAAACAGTTAATTAGATGCTTCAACTGCAGAAATGTAATTGCTGTTATTTTGCCTCCCGCATTCAGATAATGATGCTGTGACCAGATGATTAATTACAATACACGACATAAAAACAGTTAATTAGATGCTTCAACTGCAGCTCTTTGGCGCGCATGAAGAAAAACATTAAACAAGCGATACGACAACATGAATACATTTACATAACAACGCTGTTATCATTTACATGTATCGATTATATAATAAAATTAATTTAATATGGTACACAGTTTGTAGGAAAACCAGAGGGAAGACGCCCAGTTGGTAGACAATGAATGAAGTGGGAGAATAACATTAACCGTGATTTGAGGGAAGTATATTAAACAGGGGATGATTGGAAAGCATGAATTCAGAATAGGGATGTGTGGAGAGCTTATGTTGGCGCGGCCATGAACCTACGGGATGTAAAGAGCTAGTGTATTAGTAAGAATAGACCCTATACAGGAATGACATATTTCTTGCAAACCTTAGGATAATAAAAAATATATTCCTGAAAATGTTCCAGTTGTAGGAGCTTATCTTCTGATGTAGCGTTATTATTTATGAATATAATATTAAGATTAACAAATATTTTCATTTGTTTAAATATTCTATAACGATACAATTAGTTTTCTATATCTCATTATTTTTCTTTGTTTTTTTATATAGCCTACATTTAGACAGGGACAGTCTACCAACAATTTAATTTATCTTGCTAGAATACATTTTATTATTAGTTTTAGTCTTAATTTTAACTATCATTAACTGGTTGTATTACAGATCTTAATATAATAGATATTATCTTCATTTAGTATTTAATATTAGAGTTAATTATGATTGTTATATTCTGATGTAACATATGTTTGTCCTGGTGAGTGGAAGAGAAGGCCACATGGTCTTAACACCACCAGGCTAAATAAATAAATAAATCTAATATATAAAAATGTTTGTTTGTTTGTTCGTACTTTATGCGCGGCCATACCGTTGATCCGATTGTGATGGAGCTTTTTGCAAAATGTTCAGGAGATTCCCGGGATGAACATAGGCTATAAGAGAGTTGTATACTCAACTCCTACACCTTTAAAAATCGCCCTTTGTAGTGGAAAACGTTAAAAAGTAGCTCTTTTGACGCTTAAATTGCTTACGCTGCCTAAACCATAACAAATACACAACATTAATGTACACAGAATTGAATATCTCAAAAAGCTCTACAAAAAAGTCCGGATAACTCACAATAACTATTTTTGTCTTTCATTGATGCCAACAAAATCGAGGCAAGTACGTAGATTCCTGTGCAAGCATGGCGGGTATTCTTTTACGGATAACTCACAATAACGAATTTTGTCTCTTAGCTCACGTATGCCAAGAAGATCGAGATAAGTAGATTCCCGGGCAACACCAGGTAATTAGTACGGAGAATCTTAAAATAATTACGATATACATTTATAATTATTTTTCACTTTACTTATTCAACTAATCATAAGAAGTACATTAGTTTTTTTTCTTTCAGCTCATTTATACCAAGAAGATCGAGATAAGTAGATTCCCGGGCAACACCGGATGATCAGTGCGCGGAATCTTAAAATAATTTAGATATACATTTATAATTATATTTCCTTTTACTTATTCAACTAAACATAAAAGCACATTAATTTACATTTATTTAGGCGTAGTAGCGCACGCCGAATATTAGCGAGTAATAAATAAATAAATGACCAAGATAAACTCATTAAAATCCATCCGGGATTTTCAACCAAATAATGCAGCTTAATCAATATCATTCTGTTTTAAAGATAGTTTAGAGGAAGAATATTGTGGGCAGGAATTGAGACACAAAGCTAATGAGTGGGCAGGAATTGAGACATAAAGCTAATGAGTGGGCAGGAATTGAGACATAAATCTAATGAGTGGGCAGGAATTGAGACATAAAGCTAATGAGTGGGCAGGAATTGAGACATAAAGCTAATGAGTGGGCAGGAATTGAGACACAAAGCTAATGAGAGTGCAGGAATTGAGACATAAAGCTAATGAGTGGGCAGGAATTGAGACATAAAGCTAATGAGTGGGCAGGAATTGAGACATAAAGCTAATGAGTGGGCAGGAATTGAGACATAAAGCTAATGAGTGGGCAGGAATTGAGACATAAAGCTAATGAGTGGGCAGGATTGAGACATAAAGCTATGAGTGGGCAGGAATTGAGACATAAAGCTAATGAGTGGGCAGGAATTGAGACACAAAGCTAATGAGTGTGCAGGAATTGAGACATAAAGCTAATGAGTGGGCAGGAATTGAGACATAAAGCTAATGAGTGGGCAGGAATTGAGACACAAAGCTAATGAGTGTGCAGGAATTGAGACATAAAGCTAATGAGTGGGCAGGAATTGAGACATAAAGCTAACGAGTGGGCAGGAATTGAGACATAAAGCTAATGAGTGGGCAGGAATTGAGACATAAAGCTAATGAGTGGGCAGGAATTGAGACACAAAGCTAATGAGTGTGGAGGAATTGAGACATAAAGCTAATGAGTGTACAGGAATTGAGACACAAAGCTAATGAGTGGGCAGTAATTGAGACATAAAGCTAATGAGTGGGCAGGAATTGAGACATAAAGCTAATGAGTGGTCAGGAATTGAGACATAAAGCTAATGAGTGGGCAGGAATTGAGACATAAAGCTAATGAGTGGGCAGGAATTGAGACATAAAGCTAATGAGTGGGCAGGAATTGAGACATAAAGCTAATGAGTGGGCAGGAATTGAGACATAAAGCTAATGAGTGGGCAGGAATTGAGACATAAAGCTAATGAGTGGGCAGGAATTGAGACATAAAGCTAATGAGTGGGCAGGAATTGAGACATAAAGCTAATGAGTGGGCAGGAATTGAGACACAAAGCTAATGAGTGGGCAGGAATTGAGACATAAAAGCTAATGAGTGGGCAGGAATTGAGACATAAAGCTAATGAGTGGGCAGGAATTGAGACATAAAGCTAATGAGTGGGCAGGAATTGAGACATAAAGCTAATGAGTGGGCAGGAATTGAGACATAAAGCTAATGAGGGGCAGGAATTGAGACATAAAGCTAATGAGTGGGCAGGAATTGAGACATAAAGCTAATGAGTGGGCAGGATTGAGACATAAAGCTAATGAGTGGGCAGGAATTGAGACACAAAGCTAATGAGTGTGCAGGAATTGAGACATAAATCTAATGAGTGGGCAGGAATTGAGACATAAAGCTAATGAGTGGGCAGGAATTGAGACACAAAGCTAATGAGTGTGCAGGAATTGAGACATAAAGCTAATGAGTGGGCAGGAATTGAGACATAAAGCTAATGAGTGGGCAAGAATTGAGACATAAAGCTAATGAGTGGGCAGGAATTGAGACATAAAGCTAATGAGTGGGCAGGAATTGAGACATAAAGCTAATGAGTGGGCAGGAATTGAGACATAAAGCTAATGAGTGGGCAGGAATTGAGACATAAAGCTAATGAGTGGGCAGGAATTGAGACATAAAGCTAATGAGTGGGCAGGAATTGAGACATAAATCTAATGAGTGGGCAGGAATTGAGACATAAAGCTAATGAGTGGGCAGGAATTGAGACATAAAGCTAATGAGTGGGCAGGAATTGAGACATAAAGCTAATGAGTGGGCAGGAATTTAGACACAAAGCTAATGAGTGTGCAGGAATTGAGACACAAAGCTAATGAGTGGGCAGGAATTGAGACATAAAGCTAATGAGTGGGCAGGAATTGAGACATAAAGCTAATGAGTGGGCAGGAATTGAGACATAAAGCTAATGAGTGGGCAGGAATTGAGACATAAAGCTAATGAGTGGGCAGGAATTGAGACATAAAGCTAATGAGTGGGCAGGAATTGAGACATAAAGCTAATGAGTGGGCAGGAATTGAGACATAAAGCTAATGAGTGGGCAGGAATTGAGACATAAAGCTAATGAGTGGGCAGGAATTGAGACATAAAGCTAATGAGTGGGCGGGAATTGAGACACAAAGCTAATGAGTGGGCAGGAATTGAGACACAAAGCTAATGAGTGGGCAGGAATTGAGACATAAAGCTAATGAGTGGGCAGGAATTGAGACATAAAGCTAATGAGTGGGCAGGAATTGAGACATAAAGCTAATGAGTGGGCAGGAATTGAGACATAAAGCTAATGAGTGGGCAGGAATTGAGACATAAAGCTAATGAGTGGGCAGGAATTGAGACATAAAGCTAATGAGTGGGCAGGAATTGAGACATAAAGCTAATGAGTGGGCAGGAATTGAGACACAAAGCTAATGAGTGTGCAGGAATTGAGACATAAATCTAATGAGTGGGCAGGAATTGAGACATAAAGCTAATGAGTGGGCAGGAATTGAGACACAAAGCTAATGAGTGTGCAGGAATTGAGACATAAAGCTAATGAGTGGGCAGGAATTGAGACATAAAGCTAATGAGTGGGCAAGAATTGAGACATAAAGCTAATGAGTGGGCAGGAATTGAGACATAAAGCTAATGAGTGGGCAGGAATTGAGACATAAAGCTAATGAGTGGGCAGGAATTGAGACACAAAGCTAATGAGTGGGCAGGAATTGAGACATAAAGCTAATGAGTGTGCAGGAATTGAGACACAAAGCTAATGAGAGGGCAGGAATTGAGACACAAAGCTAATGAGAGGGCAGGAATTGAGACACAAAGCTAATGAGTGGATGGTGTTTATGTGAATAAGAATAAGAAAGTCTGTGTGAACAGGACGTATCGCACAGACTGAGTGATACAACGACAAAATAGCGAGAAGAACGTAAGCTAAAGAAACATCTAGAAGCACTTTGTTGATTGCATGAAAGTTTAAGCAAGTGATTTCCTCGGGGCTTGTGACAACTACAGAAACGCGTATTTCCCGAGGGAACACAACACAACAAACGATAACTGAAAATGATTGTACCACGGTGCCCAACACTTACTTCTTGTTTCTTCTTGTTATACTTGAGGTTTCCTATGGTTGTTGGTGAATTTAAAAGCAGCTTATTAGCGAGTAAATCTTAAATTAAAATAAAGGAATAAGTTTATACCTTGCAAATATTTAATGCATAAATTTAATATTGGACTATTTAACTCATGCCCCAAATGGGAGTCAATGACCAATCACATTTCATTTCTACTTATTTAACTCAACATAAAACCATTAATTTTCGTATTTCAGCTCATTTATTGTCAAGAAGATCGGTCGAGGTTTATAAGTAGATCCCGGGGGGCAACGCCGGGTTAATCAGCACGGGATTTCTAAAAATATTAAATTTTAAATATATTTTTTCCTTTTACTTATTAAACTAAACATAAAAGCACATTTAATTTTCATTTATTTAGGAGTAAACAGCCGCACGCCGGATATAACCGGATATAGCCTAGTGGTAATTAAAATTAAATTTAAAAACAGATGACCAATAAAGTTTGCTCCAATATTAAGTGTAGGGGAATAGAACCAATACGATTTAATTAAAGGAATTGATCAATAAGGCTTTCATAATTATTTTATAATGTTAAGATGGCGGTTTCATCATTCCTGCAACAAGGAAGCAACCACTCTTCAGTCGTTCCAAAATTCCTCCCCAATGTTGGGTCGAGTGAAATTCAAATTAATTGTTAGTACATTTATAATAATCTACAAGAATTTATTAATTAATGAAATAAAAATCTGTTTTATTTGATTTTCTTATTTATTAAGATATAATTCAGTTACAGCTGTTTCGGTACACTGTACCTTCTTCAGACATGTTAACAAATTATGAATTGTGTTTATTAAAGAAGAACAAAAATAACGACGATGAAATTGATTCTATCGATATTACCAATCGAGTTGAAAGAATGTACATTAATTGAAAATGAAGTCAAGTATTTAAATGAAAATAACACACACAAACACGATAAGTAATGATTGAAGGACAAGAAAATCAGTTATAATCGCTGAGGGATCCAACATGCTGATTACATTATGTTATTAGGCACTAGTAGATGTGAGGTCAGTAGGTGGCTGGTATGCCAAAGGACTTCTAGGTTTATCGCAACACACACACAACACACAGACAGACAGTCAGAGAGAGAGAGAGAGAGATCTCGACATACTGAAAACGAAATAAAAAAGATAGCGTAGAAAAAGAAAGGAAAAAAAAAGAGGTAAGAAACAAAATAAATTGGAACGTGTGCAATCTGAAAAATGCAGAGATTGAATTCACTTTATTGGAACTGTAACACGACCCACACAAGAAGCTAGAAACGTTTCTAGTTTCTATCTCATTATGTGAACACTACACATAGCGTGCTGCATCTATCTTGAAAATATATTTGTTTTAAGTCCACATGAGTGTACTTTCAGTAAATGGCCAAATAGACACGAAAAGAGAGATTGAAACAGATAAGATATTAAATCTGTATTACTCAAGAAAATTTTAAGTAGGTGATATTTTTACATTTCAATAAAGTATCCTTATTCGCGGGGGATATGTTCCGTAAATATGCCGCGAATACAGAAACTGCGAATGTAGATTGGTAATTTGTATGGGTGCATAGGGGATATGTTCCAAGGTTACCAAAAGAAAACATAAATTACACTGAGCAACAAAAAATAAACTTTTTTTTTGTCTAAGAAAGAAAAATATGTGACTCTGATAGTGTTTTTTCTCCTGAATTCAAATATGATATCGGTTTTTCTCCATCACGCAAGGTTTCCGAGAGACAGGAATTTATAATTTCAAACACTTTAATATTTTCCACATTCGTAACTACACAATATTCAAACATTCGGACTCACCTAGAAAGTAAGAAATGACGATTTTCTGCTATATTTCGCCTGTGAAGCATCCCTCTTGATGGTCCAACAATAATCGGCCAGCATTTTAGGATTCCATTTGCCTTGATATCTCTTTTCCATAGCTGAAATCTCCTGAGTTAGCTCATTCGGTTTTATTTTGCAATGGACAAATGGACGATTTTTTTAAAATAATTATTTAATTCCATTAATTGAAATTGAAATAAAAAAACTGTGGGTGATGGAGAAATTCCGAATACATATTTGAAAACACGATAAAAAACTGCATTAAGAACAACTATTGGTACTCATGAGACAAAAATCATGTTGACCAGTGTTATCAAAATAAAATCAATTAATGAGAGATTTTGAACAATTTCTATTAATTATTACTGTCAGGATTAGGCAAGGACTTAAAGAAATAAGTATTTTTTTCCTGTTTAGCCGCTATTAAAAGGTTTTTCAATTCAGCTGTGAATTCAGCGATAGAATTCCTTATTTTGTCTTCGGATTTCTTGATGGATCGTACAGTTGATTCATTAGAAATGAAACAGCGTGATATTGACGTAAAACGACTCGCCAACTCGTCAAGCATTTTTGTTTTTACTTTAAGCGACAACACTACTTTTTTTTTTTTTTTGCTTCTGAATTAATTTTCTTTCATTTTACTCGACATTATAAATTGGCAACAAAGCAGAAGAGGCGCGTGTTATTCAATCAAAATTATTGCAACGAATGACAAGTTGAAAGAATAAAACAGCGATCGTGGCGCGGACGGCATTAATAACGGACATAGCGACACGTGAAATACGGTGGCGATGGTTTTTAACAATGAACTCTAGGCTTAGTGACAATAAGACTTGTTTTAGTTTGATACTTATTTGTTCATTTGGTTTGAATCACTCTTTGTAAAAACCGCTTCGCAAGTGTCTGCAGTAAAAAAAGTTACCGATGTGCTAATAAAGGATATACCTAATCCTTCTAATATACCGGCTGGGCCCGCGAATACAGGAACTGCATCTCAATGTTTTAACCCGCGAATAATGAAAACTCGAATAAGAGAACCGCGAATAAGGAGCTTTTACTGTATTATGTCAATTAGTGTAAGGGTGTAAGAGGTAGTGATGTGCATTCTATAACCTCTCCTACCTAATTCTCAACCTCACCTGCACGTGGTACACCCTGCTTTTAACTAACGAGGTAATGGGCGGTATAACCGTTCCATCGAATATGGAGGAAATTACATATTTTGAACGCCTGACTAGAGGCTATAAGGTAGCAGCCCTACCACTAGTCTTGCTCTGCGGATGGCTGGTAACCAACCCAGGGGACTTCCTACTACTCGAAGAAACTTAAGCAAAGACTGGAATGAACTCTCATAAACTTCAAGTAAGCCAAATGCGCTTCTTACGATCATTGTTAGGAGTTAATAGACTGGATCACCAAAGGAACACCACTATCAGAGGAAAACTTGGAGTAGCAAGTTTAAATGAAGATATCCAAAGATACCAACAAGAATGGAAAAATCATCTGAGAAGAATGGCAAGAAATAGACTTCCAAAATTGGCATTCCAATATACCCCAACTGGACATAGGGACCAAGGAAGACCAAAACATCGGTGGAAAGATCAAGACCATCTTCGCTAGGTTTACCGTACAGGCCACATGGCCTAAAACGAATTTGTTCATGATGATGATGATGTCAATTAATATTCTTCCCTAGGGAAGTAAATTGAGCTATTACATGTCGTTGTCAATGGATACCAACCAAGGCCTCTCTGGTAAATTGGACTTACTTCTCTAAAAACAGAACAATAATTAAGCCCATTACAATGAGCAACAAAAAAGAAACTTTTTTTTTGTCTCAGAATGAAAATTATGTAATTCTGATAGTATTTTTTTCTCCTGAATTCAAATATGATATCGGTTTTTCTCCATCACGCAAGGTTTCCGAGAGACAGGCATTTCTAATTTCAAACACTTTAATATTTTCTACATTCGTAACTACACAATATTCGAACATTCGGGCTCACCTAAAAAGTAAGAAACGACAATTTTCTGCTATATTTCGCCTGTGGAGCATCCATCTTGATGGTCCAACAATAATCGGCGAGCATATTAGGATTCCATTTGCCTTGATAACTCTCTTCTATAGCTGAAATCATTTGAGTTAGCTCATTTGGTTTGATTTTACAATGGACAAATGGACGAAAAAACGTTTATTAAAAAAATAATTATTTAAATCCATTAATTGAAATTGAAATAAAAAAACTGTGGGTGATGGAGAAATTCCGAATACATATTTGAAAACACGATAAAAAACTGCATTAAGTACAACTATTGGTACTCATGAGACAAAAATCATGTTGACCAGTGTTATTAGTATATGAGAGAACAAACATTTTAAGAGTGAAACTTGTTGATTTGGATTGTTATATGTCATGAAATCGATGCTTATTTCTCCTAGGCCAAGGCTGCACGCATAAAATAAATAAATAAACGCCAAATGTACAATGTTAACACGCGCTCTTGTAAACTGTGTTTATATCGTCAGATTATTTATAAGGTACCTTATCCATTCTTCTATTTAGGCCTACCTGTAAATATTATCATCCCCCATTGATGCCACATGTACTTCCATCGCAGTCTACGAGACTTAACTGTTATTATACAGTAAAACTTGCTCAAAGCGGAATCGCATGGGATCAATTTTTGTTTCCACATTAGACAAAATATTTACAAATCTCCATCTATCCTATTCAGTAGACACTAAAAACGAATACAGTAAAACCTGTCTATGAAGGAACATGACGGTTCCTTAAATATATTTCTGTCTTGACAGTTTTCCTTCTTATAAAGTGTTCTCAAATTACAAGCTTGAATTTTCTCACGCAGTGAAAGGGTTTTACATGCACGCTTTAAAGACATAACGTATTGACTGAAATACAGACAAAATAGTGTATGTAACACAGCTCAGTTTGCACGGCAATACAAAACAACTTTATCACACAAGAACTCAACTACAGGAGGACTGAAGAGTTTACCAACTCCCTCGCAGGTAACGTAAGCAGGCAAGGAAAAGCAAGGGATTCCCCGCTGTCACACATAAGCAAGGGTATCATACAATAGAAACACAAGAAGGTAAAACAATATAATGCAGTAGCGCCATATGCAGAATTTTCACGTGTGGTCATTAATACTGTAATTAGAACGTGCTTAAGAATTTTCCGTCTTACTGAGGTAAAAAATAGCAATTGGTACTTTAAAAACCATTCCGTTTCCGCGTTATGAAGGTTTCCGGCTTATACAGGACGATTTTACATATTAAATCATACCGTTCTGGAGATTTCTTTCCATCTCTACAGGTTTCCTTGTTATAAAGGTTCTGGCTAAGACAGGTTTCACTGTATAATATTTTATAGCTCTAGCGGCCGTAATTTTTTTTTGGAACCAAACTCGATATACAGCAATTATTAAGAAAACTAAGGCCGAGTTCATTAACGACCAGAATCGAAATACTTGTAGGGGGTGAATTTTAAGAGAAAATTTAAAAATCGCACTAACTCAGTGATAATATCGAACCCGTAGGTTCATGGCCGCACGGATATAACCTCTCCATACATCCCTATCCTCAGCTAATGTTTTCCAATCATTCCCTGTATAATAAACTTTCCTCAAATCGTGGAAATATTATTCTCCCACCTAATTCTAGGTCTGCCAATTGGGCGTTTCTCTCTGATTTTCCTACATTAAGTTTCATTGCCCATTCGTATTCCCCTACATAATTCTTGGTTAATATACTGGGCGTTTTCCCTCTGATTTTCCTACATGGAATCCATGCCCCTCTTTCATCCCCCATTCAAGCCACATGTACTTCCATCGCAGTTTACGAGACTTAACTGTTATTATATCTGGTTTCCCATAAAGATCATGTAGCTCACTGTTATGTAGTCTTCTCCATTCACCTGTCCGTTCATCTATCTTTGATTCAAAAATTTTCCTAAGGAAGTTATTCTTAAAATACACTGGTCAACATGATTTTTGTCTCATGAGTACCAATAGTTGTACTTAATGCAGTTTTTATATCGTGTTTTCAAATATGTATTCGGAATTTCTAGATCACCCACAGTTTTTTATTTCAATTTCAATTAATGGATTTAAATAATTATTTTTTTAATAAACTTTTTTCGTCCATTTGTCCATTGTAAATGAGCTAACTCAAATGGCTTGTAAAATAAAACGGGGAACACTTTCATCAGGAGATTTCAACTATGGAAAAGAGATATCAAGGCAAATGGAATCATAATATGCTGGCCGATTATTGTTGGACCATGAAGAGGGATGCTCCACAGGCGAAATATAGCAGAAAATCGTAATTTTTTATTTTCTAGATGAGTCCGAATGTTCGAATATTGTGTAGTTACGAATGTAGAAAATATTAAAGCATTTGAAATTATAAATGCCTGTCTCTCGAATACCTTGCGCGATGGAGAAAACCGATATCATATTTGAATTCAGGGGAATAAATACTATCAGAATCACATTTTTTTTTTCTTTCCGAGACAAAAAAAAAGTTTATTTTTTGTTGCTTAGAAAAGTTCTATATTAAAAAATGATAACAGATTGCATATTAGATCGTTAAAACAATGTCAGTCAGGTTATAATCCGAAAACGTTAGTTTTCTAACTAAATAACTAAATAAACTTACTATAAAACAAATTGAGGTAAAAGCCTCTTTACAAATTATAAGTGTTAATATGGAAATGCACTTTCTCATACAATCTCGTGACTTCGTTCTAACACGAAACATGAAAATGCGTATTTGCCACGAACATTTGCACCAAGATAATAACTTGTCGTGGTAAATTAACTAAATTACAGCAGATAAATCGCCATCAATTACCAGGAATTTTGTGAAGAGGACTATATTCTAAATTGACACATTTACCTACGTTTATTGCACTTAGAGAAATAACATCTTTGTTGGAAATATTTGCGTTCATTATAAACAACTGAGTAACGTTAACAGTGTGGCCAATGTTTATTAGTTGAAACAACAGGAGGCCTTGGGAACAATTATTGATAACATGGCTGCAAGTACGTATTTATTGTTTTATATTGTTTCAAACAAAGTTGAGTTCATTTAAGATGCAGTGATTTGTTTCGTATAATGTACTATATTAACACTACCTTTTGGATAGTTTCTGTACATACACTATACGTAGTATGCATAGAGGGCAGTGGTTTTACTTCCCACGCGTGGCTTGCAATATGTAATATTACAGTATAGTTATTTAAGTTGGCAACCCCGAAATGTAGGAAGTTTAACTTTCAATAATGGTCGCCATTGCTGTAAGTACGACAAAACGCACTAACGCGCAAAATATATTAACACTACCTTTTGGATATTTTTTGTATATACATTGTACGTAGTATGCATAGAGGGCAGTGGTTTTACTTCCCACGCGTGGCTTGCAATATGTAATATTACAGTATAGTTATTTAGGTTGGCAACCCCGAAATGTAGGAAGTTGAACTTTCAATCATGGTCGCCATTGCTGTAAGTAGGACAAAACTTACTATAGCGCAATAAATAATAGTTTTAAAAAACTAAAAGAACACGCTTTATTAGAAAACTAAAAAATGAAAAATAATGTTAATTTCCAATACGCTTGGGATAAAATAAAGTGGTCAACAAAAAAATCATCTCCAACACATATAGAATAAAATTAGTTATCAACAAAAAGAAAATAATTTTACCACCAAAAGCGTGGGGTGCTCTATATCAATTAATATATTTGATAATAAACAGATATTGGTAAAAGTAAGCTCTCTAAGAAGAAAATGTAAAAATCATAAAAAGCACCCCACGCTTTTGATGGTAAAATTATTTTCTTTTTGTTGATAACTATAATTTTATTCTATATATGTTGGAGATAATTTTTTTGTTGACCACTTTATTTTATCCCAAGCGTATTGGAAATTAAAATTATTTTTCATTTTTTAGTTTTCTAATAAAGCGTGTTCTTTTAGTTTTATTAAAACTATTATTTATTTTTTATTTTTTAGTTTTAATATTTTACAGAATAAGATAAAAATGTAAATATCTTTAAATTCGATACTATTGTAGTATGAGCTAAAAGTAATACTCTTCTATGAAAAAACCCTCCCAGCCGGATTTGAACCAGCGACGTATGGATTACTGAAATTATATACCACTAAGAGTTCCGCTCTACCAACTGAGCTCTTACAACAATCGACTAAAAACTCGATAAGTCCGCAACCTATTATACCAGTTTTCATTTTTTTGATTTTCGGATGATTCTGGCCAGGATTTTAGAAACAAAATATGCAATTATTGTATTGTCACGGGTCCTCTACACGTATACAAAGTTTCAAGTCGATCCAATGTTTCTAAGTGGGTGAAAATCGCGTTGAAAGATTCCGTTACATTGATACAAAAACACTTTTTTTGATTTCCTGATGATTATGGCCAGGATTTTAGAAAATAAATATGAAATTATTGTATTGTCACGGGTCCTCTACAAGTATACAAAGTTTCAAGTCGATCCATTGATTTTAAATGGGTGAAAATCGCCTTGAAAGATTCCGTTACATAGATAGATACAGGTCAAGCTAATATAAAGCGTGTAAAAATTAAGTAACAGATGTGAACGTATGTAGTTTCAGAAATCAATATGGCAGCGACTCTACCTGGAAACATCTTCTCATCGATGATAGAGGTCACGAGGTACAGTCCCTTAGGAATCACGCCTATGCACTGTCTCCTGTTTACGTGATTAGATTACACGCTAAACTCTGCGAATTAGCCCCCAAGCATTAACCCGTTTACTCCAGATAGTAATCTAAATTTACACGTCTGAATTTAAGGGGATATAAAACGCCATATTTCACCTAAAAATGTCAAAATACTAGGTTTATTTACAAAATTAATGGTTTTTCGGTATTTATTCATAGTAGTTCCTTGGTTCTAATTCCTGGGGACTTGTTTCGTATCTCCTTAAATTATTAAAGCAATGACGAAAACTAAAATGAAATCGAAATGAAACACTTAAGAATGATTGCTATTACATACATTGTGAATGTTTGTTGCAAACTGATAGTCTGTAAGTCCATAGTCATTTATACTTATTTATTTTTTAGTTCATGTTAATTACTAAGATTGGTTGGAGGAAACCCTCAATGATGAGGAAAATTCTCAAAATAAAAAAATAAAAAATCATACATCTAATTAAAAATACGTTGGATCTAGCAAATAATGAACAGATTCCTTCGAACTACACATCTGATAATTGTGTGTTCAATAATTGTGTTTTTAAATAATTATTTTAGTGAGTTGTTTCCTAAAAAAAATAATTAATAACCTATAATGTTGGTTATAACATACAGTTTGATGTGTTTCATTTCTTCTCCACTAGGGTGCATTCTTACAATATTGCAATCCTATTTGGCAATAAATAATATGATCAAGTTGCAGAGGATGACAAATGAAACGAATCAAACATTTCTCGTTTTCAAACATAGTCGATTGCATAATATATATATATACATACATACACATACGTGTGTGTCCACCACTGTGGTCTCGAGGTAGCGTGCTGCCTTGTCACGCAGCGGGCCCGGGTTTGATTTCCGGTCGGGACAGGCTCCTGGGTGAGGTTTTTCTGGGTTTTTTTCTCACCTGTAAGACAAATGTCAAGAAGTTTAGGGCCAAACGGTCCCCGAACATCATATGGTCATCGCAATCATCATTCGTATTCATCTTAGATTAGGATTAGGGACTCTCCTGGCTCACCACTACAATCATCACCACCCATCATATCATCGGTGCAGCGTAACCCCGCCTTCCAGGCGCCCCAACCTCAGAAGTGGGTTACAATTACGCCAATGCCCGGAAAGAACACCAGAAATGTCCAAAAGAACAAACTGGGGCATTAAAAAAACATTAAATATATAAATATTTTAAAATAACTAATATTTTAAAATAACTATATTTAAATAATGATTTGTGAGTAAACAGCTTAATTTTATTCGTTAAATAGTCCTAACAAATGCCACTCTTGATTTCCAAATTCTCTAGATAATTTGGAAATCATTCTTGGCATTACTTATGATAATTACATACATGGTGACTTAAATATTAATTATTTATTTTTATTGTAATTCTATTTGTAATTTTTACAATATTTCTAATTATTGGGCCAAATATAATCAGAATTTTAATTCTAGCAGAGATAATATTTTGTATATAAACATTCTGCTAGAAAACAGGTTGAAATCGATTTTCTTATCATAAAAGCGATGATAAAGTACATAGATAATTGAAAAATTTAATAGCAATACAAACATGCGGATATATCGACGGTACGTACATATTGCATGTATACATGAAATTTGTCTATAAAAACATAAAATGCGATATCCATATGCTTAATGTTGCCGAGAAAACATTTTATACGAACACGAGCTACAACTTCAATGCATCAGTGAACTATGTACTATTTCCAACAACACAAATTCTTAAATTCAATTTATTTTCCAAGCTTTTGACTTTGGAAAGTTTGTAACCACACAAGACCGAACATTTATTACATATTAGTGATACTTATCCCTATATTATTATACTAATGCAAGACATCTAATATATAAAAATGAATCTTTGTTTGTTTGTTCGTACTTTATGCGCGGCCAAACCGTTGATCCGATTGTGATGGGGCTTTTTGCAAAATGTTCAGGAGATTCCCGGGATGGACATAGGCTATAAGAGAGTTGTGATACTCAACTCCTACAACCTTAACCCTTAAATTAAAAATGTATCCTATTAGATACATTGATTTAATTTACTTAATATTGTTTTTAGATTAATAGAAAAACAAACGAGTAAATATTACTTAAATTTATGTCAGATTACGCCATAATGTATAATAATAACAACACAGTTTTACATGAATTTATTCTCCTTGCGGTCCGGAACATTTAAATAACTGAAACGAGAAAATATTGTGTTGACAATTTAAGGGTTAAAAATCGCACTTTGTAGTGGAAAACGTGAAAAAGTAGCTCTTTGGACGCTTAAATTGCTTACACTGCCTAAACCATAACAAATACACAAAATTAATGTACGCTGAATCGAATATCTCAAAAAGCTCTACAAAAAAGTCCGCGACAGTATATGTTTATCTCTTACGGATAACTCACAATAACCATTTTTGTCTTTCATTGATGCCAAGAAGATCGAGACAAGTACGTAGATTCCTATGCAAGCATAGCAGCACATGGCGGGTATTCTTTTACGGATAACTCGCAATAACGAATTTTGCCTTTTAGCTCATTTATGCCAAGAAGGTCGAGATAAGTAGATTCCCGGGCAACAACGAGTAATGTTAAAATAATTATGATATACATTTATAATTATTTTTCACTTTGCTTATTCAACTAATCAAGAAGTACATTAATTTTTGTCTTTCAGCTCATTTATACCAAGAAGATCGGGATGAGTAGATTCTCGGACAACGCCGAGTAAACAGCACGGGGTATCTAAAAATAGTTTCGATATAAATTTTTCCTTTCACTTATTCAACTGAACATAAAAACACATTAATTTTCATTTATTTAGGCGTAGCAGAACACGCCGGGTGTTAGCTAGTTAATAATAAAAGGAAGAAAGCCGCATTATTGCAACAGAAATTAATTTTATGAGACGGACAGATTACACTTGACAGAAACCACAATTCAAATACAGACATATTATCTGAACTTGAATCTATTGAGTAACGCTAAGAAATTGGGACTGGAAATAAACATCAATAAAGTTTTACTCTATGTTCAGACATTGAAATACATTATATAATGGAAATGGATAGTTAATGACAGATGAGGAAAATATTTAAGAAATGATTGAATTCAAATACCTAGGAACAATAATTACAAACAGGAATGAAATGCACAAAGAAATCAAACATAGGCTCAATTCTGGAAATGCAGGCTATGTTATTATGTCTCAACTCCTTTCAAAAAACGTTAAACTGAAAATATATATAATTGTTATTCTCCCAATTAGGCATATATCATATGGATGCGAAACAAGGATTATTACTTGAACTCGCAGGTTCGTGGCTCCGCGCGGACATAAGCTCTCAATACATCCCTATCCTGAGCTAAAGTTTTCCAATCATCCCCTGTATAATCTACTTCCCTCAAATCATAATTAATGTTATTTTATCATCTCAGAAGAAAAGGATGTAAATGCAAAAATATCTAATTTTTTAAGAATTTTAGGGTTAATAAATTCTATCTTCAAGCCACAGTCCAAAAGCATTCAAGACTGAAAGTGTATAAAACACTGGCTCTTCCAACTCTTTTGTATGGTAGCGAAGTATGGACGTTGAAACAGAAGGATATACAGAGACTTAGATCTGCTGAAATGAGATATCTTCGGAGGACTGCAGGATACACACTACTAGATCACAAAAAAAATGAAGACATCTTAGAAGAATTACACATGGAATCTTTAGAAAACAAAATTTCTGATTATAAGTCAAGATGGATACAACATGTTCATCGAATGGAAGATCACAGAATACCCAAACAAATGTTAAGATATCAACCTGCAGGAAGAAGAAGACCAGGACGTCCACTCAAAAGACTTCTGGATGGTGTTTCTCTTGAGGCCGAAACAGGTCAACAAATGGCCTAAATTCGTGAATGTACTATGATGATGATGATGATTCTTGGTCTACCAACTGGGCGATTTCCCTCTCGTTTTCCTATAAGATAAAAACTTAAATATGTACCTTCTGGCAGGTGCCGTCGTCCTCAACTATGTTAAAACGTTATATTTAAAATGTTGTCTGGAGGCCTTTTGGGAAGTCAACTTCCATCATCAGCAGGATAAGCTTCAGCTATTAGTTGTTGTTTATGCCAAAATATATAATAATTTAAGTTTTTATCTTATGACTATTCACCTCAGCGGAATTTGATATGAATGCTATTAGTATTGATTCCTATAAGAAGATTTCATGTCCCTCTTTCATTCTCCATGCTTGTCCTGCCCATCGCACTGTCATGTTACATAACATATTTTATCTGTACAGATCTAAAACGGAAAGTTATATAGTAAAGGGATTAAAATCGAATAGTGGAAAAGTAATATAAATTGTACATAGAACACTTATACACCCAGCTACATTAATATAAAACTCTTGGAACGATGAACTTAAATAAACATGGAACCATATTTGTATGAAAATATATAGGCAATATCAAATGTATGTTTTTAAAAATACGACTACGCTGAAATGTGTAAAGCTAATGCTGGAATAAAATACATCTCAAAAAACGACCTGAGGTTTTTAAATGCGATAATATTAGCATTTCTTTTGAAATTGTGGAAGTAATGTTAACAAAATACCACCGATTACTTTATCATAAGTAATGCCACGAGTGATTTCCAAATTATCGATAAATTCACGACTCACGAAGTGAGGAGTGAATTTATCTAGAGGATTTGGAAATCAAGAGTGGCATTTGTTAGGACTATTTAACGAATACAATTAAGCTGTTTACTCACAAATCATTATTTAACTATAGTTATTTTAAAATATTTATATATTTAATGTAAACGGCGATGTTTGAAAACAAATGAGAAACGATAGGTACGCTTCTACTGCTTCTTTTGTTTATCACTACAACCAGATCATATTATTTATTGCCAAAGGAACGCAATATTGTAAGGAGGAGCTTTCTTTAATATGGTAATTATAACACTGATAAATATTTGGTGAAACACGACTCTGATTGGTTGTAAAACAGAAATCATTGGAACGTGATTGGTCATTGACTCCCATTTGGGGCATGAGTTAAATAGTCTATGTAAGCTACGGTAAATATACGTGTTATAGCCAACTTCTTTGAAACTAATATTTTTTATTGAAACATATCATTCTCCACTCTATCCATAAATTTCATCTGACTCCTACATTAATTTGTTTTTTTACTTCTTATTTATAAACACTTTAACATGAAGATCATGTCGCGTCTTAGGATCTTTTAGATGTAATCATAAATCATATTTTACGAAAAGACACACATAGAATTACATTATATAATGGAAATAGTTAATGACAAATGAGTGAAACTTTGAGGAATTACCTGAATTTAAATACTTAGATACAATAACAATGAAAAATATGTGATTCTGACAGTATTTTTTCTCCTGAATTCAAATATGATATCGGTTTTTCTCCATCACGCAAGGTTTCCGACAGACAGGAATTTATAATTTCAAACACTTTAATATTTTCTACATTCGTAACTACACAATAATCGAACATTCGGACTCACCTAGAAAGTAAGAAATGACGAGTTTCTGCTATACTTCGCCTGTGAAGAGCATTCGCGTTGATGGTCCAACAATAATCGACCAGCATATTAGGATTCCATTTGGCTTGATATCTCTTTTCCATAGCTGAAATCTCCTGAGTTAGCTCATTTGGTTTTATTTTACAATGGACAAATGGACGAAAAACGTTTATTAAAACAATAATTATTTAAATCCATTAATTGAAATTGAAATAAAAAAAACTGTGGGCGATGGAGAAATTCTGAATACATTGTTAATGTCCAGGTTTCACATCCATAGAGAAGAGATTATTATTATTATTATTATTATTATTATTATTATTATTATTATTATTATTATTATTATTATTATATTGGGTAAATTATAATGATCTTGGAGAAGATTTCCCGGCTGTAGGCCGTAGTTTTGAGGCTTGAAGTTTCCCGACGTTGTCTCAAGACAACCCTTGAGGATGCCGGACGCGGTCTCTGGCGAAACGTCGGGGAACTACAAGCCTCAAGACCCCGGCCAACAGCCCGGAAATCTTCAAGATCATCATAATAACTCCGGCCGTGAAAGCATAAGTCAATATATACTGGTTAGAGTTTATATTTTGAAGGT
This sequence comes from Diploptera punctata, assembly GCA_030220185.1. Taxonomy (NCBI): domain Eukaryota; kingdom Metazoa; phylum Arthropoda; class Insecta; order Blattodea; family Blaberidae; genus Diploptera; species Diploptera punctata. The sequence continues at coordinate 340,910 of JASPKZ010007844.1, forward strand.
ACGTCACGATAATTTCTCTTTTGAGTTGGCACCCAGGTGATATTAATCAAGATAATTGACGTATTACTATGTGATAAGCCATAAGTGAATTACTTAAATCCAATATTTGGTGAAATAATAATAATAATATAGAGTGAAGAAAAGGATCAATAGATCGTTTATGTTTTCCATTATAACTAGTAGCGCCAATACTCTAGAAGCTAGCGAAAAGTGCTTTTGAAATGATTAGACATAAATATGGAATAGTGGGGCTGACAAACGACAAATTATCATTAAACATTCGATTGCCAATTGCTTCCCTCTTTCCGAACTCAGTAATGAGTTTTTCTGCGTCAACTATTATCTAATATATAAAAATGAATGTTTGTTTGTTTGTGCGTAGATTATGACCCGATTGTGATGGGGCTTTTTGCAAAATGTTCAGGAGATTCCCGGGATAAACATAGTTTCTAATAGAGTTCTGATACTCAACTCCTACACCATTAAAAATCGTCAATTGTAGTGGAAAACGTGAAAAAAGTAGCTCTTTGCACGGTCAAACGGCTTACGCTGCCTAAACCATAACAAATACACAAAATTAATGTACACAGAATTGAATATCTCAAAAAGTTCTACAAAAAAAAGTCTGCGACAGCATATGTTTATCTCTTACGGATAACTCACAATAACCATTTTTGTCTTTCATTGATGCCAAGAAGATTGGGACAAGTACGTAGATTCCTGTACAAGCTTAGCACATGGCGGGTATTTTTTTACGGATAACTCACAATAATGAATTTTGTCTTTTAGCTCATTTTTGCCAAGAAGATCGAGATAAGTAGATTCCTGGGCAACACCGGGTAATCAGCACGGAGTATCTAAAAATATAAATTTATAATTATTTTTCCTTTTTCAACTAAACATAAAAGCACATTAATTTTCATTTATTTAGGCGTAGCAGCGCACGCCGGGTATTAGCTAGTCCTGTATAAAGATATCGATATACGTATATCCGAGAACTGAATGCTATTTTTACACGCTTTATATTAGCTTGACCTGTATCTATCTATCTATCTATCTATGTAACGGAATCTTTCAACGCGATTTTCATCCACTTAAAATCATTGGATCGACTTGAAACTTTGTATATTTGTAGAGGACCCGTGACAATACAATAATTTCATATTTATTTTCTAAAATCCTGGCCATAATCATCAAAAAAAGTGTTTTTGTATCAATGTAACGGAATCTTTCAACGCGATTTTCACCCACTTAGAAACATTGGACCGACTTGAAAATTTGTATACGTGTAGAGGACCGGTGGCAATACAATAATTTCATATTTTGTTTCTAAAATCCTGGCCAGAATCATCCGAAAATCAAAAAAATTAAAACTGGTATAATAGGTTGCGGACTTGTCGAGTTTTTAGTCAATCGTTGTAAGAGCTCAGTTGGTAGAGCAGTGAACTCTTAGTGGTATATAATTTCAATAATCCATATGTCGCTGGTTCAAATCCGGCTGGGGGGGGGGTTATAGAAGAGTATTACTTTTAGCTCATACTACAATAGTATCGAATTTAAAGATATTTACATTTTTATCTTATTCTGTAAAATATTAAAACTAAAAAATAAAAAATAAATAATAGTTTTAAAAAACTAAATGAACACGCTTTATTAGAAAACTAAAAAATGAAAAATAATTTTAATTTCCAATACGCTTGGGATAAAATAAAGTGGTCAACAAAAAAATCATCTCCAACACATATAGAATAAAATTAGAGTTATCAACAAAAAGAAAATAATTTTACCATCAAAAGCGTGGGGTGCTTTTTATGATTTTTACATTTTCTTCTTAGAGAGCTTACTTTTACCAATATCTGTTTATTATCAAATATATTAATTGATATAGAGCACCCCACGCTTTTGATGGTACAATTATTTTCTTTTTTGTTGATAACTCTAATCTTATTCTATATGTGTTGGAGATGATTTTTTTTGTTGACCACTTTATTTTATCCCAAGCGTATTGGAAATTAAAATTATTTTTAATTTTTTAGTTTTCTAATAAAGCGTGTTCTTTTAGTTTTTTAAAACTATTATTTATTTTTTTTATTAGCATTGCTATGTTTTCTTTCCTTTTATATAGCATCAGCAATTTCCTGTCCTTTAGTTTCACATGTTTTACTATGATTTCAATTCCTTCAGAAATTGCTGTAAATATTCTATTCATGTTCAAAATTGATTTTATTATAGTTTAATTAGTTCTTATTCGAATAGAAGTGGAAGTTACGTAAATATGAACTTATAAACAATAAGACATCATTAATTGATTTTATCCAAAGTATGACAATTTTTAACATTTATGTAATACTCCAAGTTCAAATGCAAAACAAGTTTGTTTCATTTTTTAAGAACGTACGCTCTTTCTAATTACAAAATTAATTTCTCGATAGAATTTAGGCCTAAAAAAACGAAATATATACCTATTACATAATTTCAAATAAAGCTGTAAATGCACATAAAATTGTATCTGAAAACATTTGATGACGTAATAGAATAGAAACAACTTGTTTTACATAAAGACCTATGTGTTTTGTAAACAAATGTCCAATTAAGTTCTGTATGGAAGGTGTAGAGTTACTGTAACAGCGACTCTTTGCTTCCTGGGCACAGCTTAAATGTTCTTTCAGCACCATTTCCATGGCTGTTTGTTTTTATTTTTCCTTGTTCATGTTACATTTCCACCCATCACCACCATTAAAAACACAGCAATAAGACAAAATGGAAGATTTTATTTCTTAAGACAAACAGTCTGTTATTTTAACTTCTGTATTTCCAGAAGGAGAACGACTTCCTGGATTATATTAACTTAGGCAATGACACAAACTCTTACATGTGCCTTATAACTAACTCACTGGCACTAACGAACCCGTAGGTTCATGGCCGCGCGGACAGAAGCTCTACATGCATCCCTATCCTGAGCCAATGTCTTCCTATCATTCCCCTATAATCTACTTCCCTCAAATCATAGTTAATGTTATTCTCCCACCTCATTTTTGGTCTACCAACTGGGCGTTTTCCCTCTGGTTTTCCTACAAGAAGCTTCCATGCACGTCTTTCATTCCCCATTCGTGCAACATGTCCTGCCCATCGCAGTCTACGAGACTTAACTGCTTTTATTATATCTGGCTTCCTATAAAGACCATGTAGTTCACTGTTATGTAGTCTTCTCCATTCACCTGTCTGATCATCTCTCTTGGATCCAAACATTTTCCTAAGAACTTTATTCTCAATTACTCGTAATCTCCTTCCCTCCCTTAAAATAAGAGTCCATGTTTCGCAACCGTATAATACAAACTGGTAGAATAATAGTTTTATATATGTTTTTTTAAAGGAGTTGGGACGTCAAGAGTCTCTGCAATGCATAATAGCACGCATTTCCAGAATTGAGCCTATGTTTAATTTCTTTGTGCATCTCATTCCTATTTGTGATTATTGTTCCTAGGTATCTGAATTCAGCCACTTCCTCAAAATCTCCCTCATGTGTCACCAGCTGTCCATTTCCATTATATAATGAATTTCTACGTGTGACCATACATTTAGTTTTGATATTTACTTCCAGTCCCAATGATGGGTGATTATGGCATGTAATATTATAATTAGTGCCCTTTTTCATGACAATGAAAACAAAAGAATAGTAGAGAATGGTGTTTTTATTTTTATAGATACTAAAGGTATGCCATACATACAAATGCATGTAATTATGCCACTCAGAATACTATAATGCATGATAGAAAAAAATACTACAAGTAGACAAATAGACACAGCCATCAGAAACAAATAATAGACTTTTGTCTTAGAATGCATGAAAATAAAAAACAAAAAAACTTTTTTAAAGCAAATTTGAGAGAACTTTCACCTTTATAATTAATCGATATACTAAGGCATTCGATGTGTAATGACAACACTGCTATAACATAACATATTCATTTAGGTTCCTTTTGGCATTACAGACTTCGTTTTTAGTATTTTGCCAAGTCAATTATCTTCTTGTACTTCTTTCTTGTAAGCCCATGTTTTCCTTAACAGAGATTTACGCGCTCTCCCCTACAGGGAAGCATTTGAACCATACTACTTTAGTTACACGTGTTTTCGTATAGATGTAATTTGAGTGGTCCGTGGTTAGCGTTCCGCCTCATACTGACATCTAGGAAACCAAGGTAGTGCTAGGACGGGAAAATTTTGCTTGAAGGCCTTTTCATTCAGGCTTAAGGACCTTTTACGAGCCTGAAAATCTTCAGACTCGGGACCCACGGCTTAAAGTCCCTCCCGGAGGACTTGCTCCTTGGATTTTTCCATCGTAAAAAAATTAATCGACCCCGGCCGGATTTGAACCCGCGACCCTCGGGACCAGAGGCAAGGAGCATAACCACTAGTCCACCGCGGCCCATCAAGTAAATTATACGTTGTCAAATCCTTGGAATATGGCGCACTCCATCTGCAGCACTATTTCTGTATCTCTATCTCTCTCTCTCTCATCTGATCAATCTAGAGTTTTCTGGATATCAACTCTTGATTGAAATGGAATGCCTCGCAGAGGTTCTTTGATCTTTGAGAATAATTTATAGTCACAAGGGCTCATATCTGGTGAATTTGGTGGATGTTCGAGTACTTCCCAATTCCACCTTCTAGACAAATTCTACTCAACATCTTTTTAAAGCGGTATTACTTACTAAATGCGAGAAAGAGTGAATGTATTCACAAAATATTGCTTTTCGAGACTTTCAATATTACAGATTTATACAACAAAGACAGCTCAACAACAAACATCAAGATTACAATGGTCACCACTAGCATCGCTGCTTTACAACTGTTGTAATTACTTATCGAATGCCTTAGTATAAACAGATGTACCAAAGAGAATAGAGGAATAAATGTAAAAAAAAAATTTAATAATTTGAGCATTAGACAGTATTGAAATGCATGAAAGTAACAAGTATAACAATGACATAAGAATGTTTTATACAACTTGCAGCCTCGTCTAAAGCAGAGAAACAAGAACAACTTCCAACAGCATTGCCCAGTACGAGCAAGAGTTGGGATGCACAAGGAAGAAGCAATGTGCAGTATCCTGGTGGATCAAGGACTCACTTCGGGAACGATCAACAAGGTGGACAGAGTCCTGGCAAAACTTTATCTCAGTACGAGAAAGGATATCAATATGGAGTGGGAAAAGCAGCTCTAGATAAACACGTGGAAAATGCACTTCTCAAATCTGAACTTTATGGCGATCCTTGTAAGTTACTAACAAACTAACTAACCCACTGGCACTGTAGAACTCGTAGGTCGTGTGGACATAAGTTCTCCATATATCCATATCCTGATCTAATGTTTTCCAATCACCCCTGCAAAATAATTCTCTCAAATCATAGTCAATATAATTCCTCCACTACATTCTTGGTCTACCAATTGTGCGTTTTCCCCCTGGATTTCCTACATAAAGCTTCCATGCCCCTATTTCATTCCCCATTCGTTCCACATGTCCTGCCCATCGCAGTCTATCATACTTAACTGTTCTTATTATATCTGGTTTCCTATAAATATCATGCAGCTCACTATTATGTAGTCATTCGCCTGTCTGTTCTATATTCCAAACATTTTCCTAAGAACTTTATTCTCAAGTATTCTTAATATTTTTTCCTCCCTTAAAGTAAGAGTCCATGTTTTGCATCCATATAATATAACTGGGAGATTAACAGTTTTATATATTTTCAGTTTGATTTTTTTTAGAAAAGTTGGGATGACAAGAGGTCCCGCGCCGTACCCGAGCGGTTAAGGTAGCAAGCCTTGGCGCAGAGCTACGGGACTTGCGCTGGTTCGAGTCTCTCCATGGGGGAAGAAATTTTCTCATGTTATTTCGGCCAGTATGGGACCGGTGCCCACCCAGCATCGTGAGGCAATTGGGTAGCTACAATAAGTAGCGGCTCCAGGTTGAGGAACCAGCAATAACGGCTGGGGGACTCGACATGCTAACCACATGTCACCCCTACACTGGCTGTTGATCATCTACCTCTGTGATTGACACATGTGGATGTGAAGGGCCAGCAGCCGGCTGGTAAAAGGGCAACCGCTGAAAAGTGGAAAGACCCTCAGGATCGGGATGACAAGAGTCCCTGTAATGCATCTTCTATAGTATTCTGCCCTACGGCAGGTCCTTCACTGCAATCATAGCATTTTCATGCTATGCTTTGCAGTTTTACTAGGGAATTATAGGTGAGATAGCTTCCCACTGCTTTCCACACCGGGGGATGACAAAGATGACAATGATGGCCAGATGATGTTTGGGCCTCAAAGCTACCTGACATTTGTCTTACAGGTGAAGAAAAACCCTGGAAAAAACCTCACCCAAGAAGCTTGTCCCGACCGGGAATCGAACCCGGACCCGCTGAGTGACAAGTCAGTACGCTACATCGAGACCATAGCGGTGGACCCTGTAATGCATAATGGCATGCATTTCCAGAATTGAGCTTGTTTAATTTTTCTGTGCATCTCAAACCCTATTTGTAATTATTGTTCCTAGGTATTTGCATTTAGCCACTTCTTCAAAATTCTATGTTGGCTGGATTACAAAATCCCATGGAGCGTTTCTTCTTCATGAATCAGTTGATAAATTTATGTTTTGCAACATAACTTCTTGTAGGAAAACCAGAGGAAAAACGCCCAATTGGTAAACCAAGAATGATATGGGAGAATAACCTTAACCATGATTTGTGGGAAATAGATTATACAGGGGTCCCGCGCCGTTGCCGAGTGGTTCAGGCAAGATTCCTTGGAACAGAGCTACGGGACCTGCGCTGGTTCGATCTCCATGGAGGAAGAAATTTTCTCATGGAATTTCGGCCAGTATAGGACCAGCGTCCACCCAGCATCGTCAGTTATTTAAGTAGCCACAATAAGTAGCGGCTCCAGGTTGAGAAAATGAGCTATAACGGCTGGGGACCCAACATGCTGACCACATGTCACCCCTACACTGGCTAGATGATTAACACACGTAGATGTGAAGCCAGCGATCGGCTGGTAGGCCAAGGACCCTCTAGGTCAACCGCACCACGAAAAAAAAAGTCCAGTTGGTAGACCAAGAGTGAGGTGGGAGAATATTATTAATCATGGTTTGAGGGAGTCGGCTGCAGTGGACCTATTATGCTCCTTGCCTAAAATCCCAAGAGTCGCGGGTTCAAACCCGTACGCGGTATGTACATTACCGGTCAACATGATGTTTGTCTCATGAGTACCAATAGTTGTACTTAATGCAGTTTTATCGTGTTTTCAAATACTCGTATGTATTCAGAATTTCTCCATCGCCCACAGTTTTTCTTATTTCAATTTTTTTTGTTGCAAATGCCCCAGGTTGTCTTTCGACATTCCTGGCGTTCTCTCCTGGCATGGCGTACTTGTAACCCACTTCTAAGGTTTGGGCGCCTGGAAGGCGGGGTTACGTTGCCCCGATGATATGATGTGTGATGATGATAGTGGTGCGCCAGGAGAGTCCCTAATCCTAAGCTTAATCTTATGGCCATATGATTTCGGGGGCCGTTTGGGCCTTACAGTTTTTCCTGACATTTGTCTTACAGGGTCCACCGCTGTGGTCTCGAGGTAGCGTGCTGCCTTGTCACGCAGCGGGGCCGAGTTCGATCCCCGGTCGGGGCAGTTTTTCTGGGTGAGGTTTTTATCGGGGTTTTTCCTCACCTGTAAGACAAGCGTCAGGAAAACTTTAAGGCCCAAACGGTCCCCGAAATCATATGGTCATCATCATCCTTATCATTACCATTAACATCATCCTTCACCGGTGTGGAAAGCACACCTATAATTCTCTAGTAAAGCTGCAAAGCATAGCATGAAAATGCTATGATTGCAGTGAAAGACCTGCCTTAGGGCAGAATTACTATATATGGATGTCTTACAGGTGAGGAAAACCCCGATAAAAACCTCACAGTCGTGTTTCGCCTAGAATTTACAACTAAAGTTTATCATAATAAAGAAAGCACCTCCTTTTTAACATTCTGAATAGGCCATAGCATTATTTTGCAAAGAGAGTAAGGAATACGGCCATCAGATTGTATATATAGTGCATGAATGTCAACACATAGCGCATGCAGGAGTTAATATAAAAACATTTGTAGCAATTGATTATACCACCAGTCCCGCGCCGTAGCCGAGCGGTTAAGGTAGGACGCCTTGGCGCATAGCTACGGGACTTGCGCTGGTTCGAGTCTCCATGAGGGAAGAAATTTTCTCATGGTATTTCGGCCAGTATGGGACCGGTGCCCACCCAGCATCGTGAGGCAATTGGGTAGCTACAATAAGTAGCGGCTCCAGGTTGAGGAACCAGCTATAACGGCTGGGGGACTCGACATGCTAACCACATGTCACCCCTACACTGGCTGTTGATCATCTACCTCTGTGATTGACACATGTGGATGTGAAGGGCCAGCAGCCGGCTGGTAAAAGGGCAACCGCTGAAAAGTGGAAAGACCCTCAATCGGAATCGGATTATACCACCAAAAAAGGAAATCACTGTTTGCAATTTCTTAAATGTATTTTTTCCCAGGTAATAATCCAGAAAAATATAATTGTCATATTTACATCATACGACATCAGAAATGAATTAATATACAGTTTGATGTGTTTCATTTTTTCTCTACTAGAGTACATTCTTACAATATTGCGTTCCTTTGGCAATAAATAATATGATCTGGTTGCAGTGATGAACAAAAGAAGCAAATGAAGCGTACCAATCGTTTCTCATTTGTTTTCAAACATCGCTGTTTACATTAAATATTTTAAAATAACTATACTTAAATAATGATTTGTGAGTAAACAGCTTAATTTTATTCGTTAAATAGTCCTAACAAATGCGACTCTTGATTTCCAAATTCTCTAGATAAATTCGAAATCACTCGTGGCGTTACTTATGACAAATATGCAACATCTTGTTTCAGCTGCTGTGAATCAATATCGTTACTATGGAGGAGCAACAGAGAGAAAACGGAGTCAGCATCTTACGTATCAGCCACCTTCAAAACGCAGGTAACCCCTTACTTCATAGCTTCTATTTATATGGAGTGGTTACCAATATTGAGAAGTGACTGTGGGAAACAGCAAGTGCCAAATAAAACTTTTAATGAATTGAAAAACAACGTTCAAGTAATGTTCTATTAACTCTTAAATTGGCAAAACACAAATTTCTTCTGTTAGTTATTTGGATGTGGCGGACCGCAGTGAAAACGGAATCTTGTCTAACTGTTATTATTAGGTATATTGTATAATTAGACACACATTTAAGTGTTTTTTTTTTTGTTCGTTTCCTTCTTGTGAGGTCGTCAGGAGTTGAGCGACCTGACGTACTAATGCTCAGGCTGGACCCACTTCAGCAACCAAACACGTCCCCAGCTGGTGCACTGGGGGAAAGATCGGTGGATCTGCTAGACAGTCCTCCCGGTTAAGACCAAGGGACTCGTGAACCATTAGTGGGGTAGGCAAGAGTTGAGCGCCTTGTCGTACTACTTGCTCATCTGTTGGAGCTTGCGAACTCCGTGCTGGCCCACAACAGCTGCAGAAGGCGTCCCTGGGGGCACACCAGGGCTCGGCTCGGACCAGTCCAGAGGGGAGCTACTGTACTGGTTCCTGGCTCGGCCTACGGGCCCGTCGACAAACTGTGGGGTAGCCAGGAGATGAGCACCTGGATGTACTAAAAGTCTCACACTGTTGGGCTTGTAGCCCTAGCCGGTCTCACAACGGCTGCAGGACACGTCCCTGGAGGCAGAACAGGGGAATGGTCGGTGGATCTGCGACAGCAGTCCTCCCGGCTAGGCTCATGGAGCCCGTGGACCAACTGTGGGGTCGTCAGGATTGAGCGACCTGATGTACTATGTAGCTCAGCAATTCCCAGAACTGCAAACTCCAACACTCTCTCCCTGGGGTGTTGGTTTAAGGACCGTGAACTTGAACGTGGACGTGAACATAGGATAGGGAGGACTAGAACTAGGACTTGGGAGTATGGTCATGACGACCGAGGTATCCCAAGGGGTGGACGGATGGGCCTAGATGTTCGTTTCCTTCTGATTTATTTAAAATATTAAATTAATTGAACCAACTGATGTGTTCAAAAGGATATATTACGAATTTAAGGGTTAATTGCTATTAAAATGTTGGTCCTGTGGACTAATAGCTACGATGCTCGCAGTCTACAGTCTAGGCGTTCTAAAATCCGGCGTAACTACCCGTTTTTTGGCGGGACCGCTGCACGAGTTTTACAAAACAAACCGGCGTTGACAAGTCAGTACGAACTTGTGTGGTGGACGATACAGTTGGAGTATTACTACAGTGTGCCATAACGCCGCGGAGGAGTCGGAAGACCACATTGGTCAACATGATTTTTGTCTCATGAGTACCAATAGTTGTACTTAATGCAGTTTTTTTATCGTGTTTTCAAATATGTATTCGGAATTTCTCCATTCACCCACAATTTTTTTTATTTCAATTTCAATTAATGGATTTAAATAATTATTTTTTTAATAAACGTTTTTTCGTCCATTGTAAAATAAAACCAAATAAACTAACTCAGGAGATTTCAGCTATGGAAAAGAGATATCAAGGCAAATGGAATCCTAATATGCTGGCCGATTATTGTTGGACCATCAAGAGGGATGCTCCACAGGCGAAATATAGCAGAAAATCGTCATTTCTTACTTTCTAGGCAACTCCGAATGTTCGAATATTGTGTAGTTACGAATGTAGAAAATATTAAAGTGTTTGAAATTTCTTCGGAAACCTTGCGTGATTGAGAAAAACCGATATCATATTTGAATTCAGGAGAAAAAAATACTATCAGAATCACATATTTTTCTTTCTGAGACAAAAAAACAAAAATTGTTGCTCAGTGCTATCAATTCGCAAACCAGAGAAACAATTCTTAACGTTAGAGATTATTTCGGAAAAGAACGTGAGAACCTGGTAGTAGAACAAGGGTAGACTTATAACATCCTCTGTAAACGTGATGTGTATACACACATTGTCCCATAACCTTGACGACAACCACTGTTAGCGAAGCAACTAGTCAGCTGATCAAAAGCCGTCGTGTGATTCGCTACCGGTTTTTACACCGATTCTACTGTTCTACTGTAGTTCCGAGATTTTCAAGTTCAAATCTGGCCAGGAACAAATCGTTTATATAGAATGGATGTGAAGCTATTCTCCATGTATCATCATCACCACCAGCACAGCAACCCTGGGTGGATCAAGGTTTCCTTCAGAATCTCTCTCCAGGCTTCTCTATCTCTGGCAACCGTTCACCAATTCTTGAGTTTTGAAGATTTGACATCCTGTAGTAGTCCATCCATCTCAAATTAAGTCTTCCAGTTCTCAGTCTTCCTTCTGGCTTCATTTTTTGGCATCCTCTGCGTACGTCTTGCCCATTTTAGTCTCTCTACTTTAATATCTGTAATATCTGATGATTTATACAACTCATATAATTAATTCCCTGTTATATCTCATTCGTTCAGAACTCAGATTTCACTCAGTAAGTTAGCACTGGTTTAATTAGCGTTTCATTTTTTGTCCATCGCTGTGGTCTCGAGGTAGCGTACTGCCTTGTCATGCAGCGGGCCCGGGTTCGATCCCCGGTCTGAACAAGTTTATTTTGTGAGTTTTTTTCGGAGTTTTTCTTGTAAGACAAATGTCATGAAACTTTAAGGCCCAAACGGTATCCCCGGGCACCATATGACCATCATAATCATCATCATCATTCATATTTGCCTTAGATTAAGTTTAGGATTAAGGACAAAGAAATGTAGGAAGACCAAAACAACGTTGGAAGGACAACATGTAGCACATTGTGCATCAGGGAGTGCAACGGGTTAATAGGCCCATACCTTGAAGATGATGATGATGATTAAGGATTCTCCTGGCGCACCACTAAAGTCATCATCATCCATAATATCATCCGGTTAGCCATAACCCCACTTCCCAGGCACCCCAAACTCAGAAGTTGGTTACAATTACGCCAATGCAAAGAGAAAACACCAGAAATGTCGAAAAAAAATGACAACCTGGGACATTGAATGAAAAAAATCTGTTTTTTATTCCACGTGTCAGATATTTTGATTTTAAATACTATATTATTGCAAAATAACACTTATTTGGATTTTGTAATCTTTTATTTATTTATTCCTGAATATTATTTTTTTATTTATTAAAACTTCAGAATGAAGAGTAATAATAGGGCTTATTTTAAATGCTGCGATAAATCTTTTAAAGTGAAATATGGCGCAAACTGTATAAAAACATATCCTTGACTGACAATGCTTAACTAAATGAAAAACCTTTATTGAATGTTAATTCACGCAAAATAATGTTAAATATCGATACGTTTAAAATGCATGACGAAACACCGTTGAGATCACTATGTAATATTTATAATAGTATTTTGACACAAGCAGCAAATAAAGCCTGGGTATCAAAACTAAATGGAATCGAAAAAAAGGACTACGGATATGGGATGAAAACACCAAACAAGTAATTGATGATAAACGTGAAGCATACAAAAAATTTCTGTCTACAAAAAAAGATGAAGATAAAGTAGAGTATCATAGGAAGAGAGCCATAGCTAAAATTGAAGTTCGCAAAAAACATAGACAAAGCTGGGAACAATTTGTCTCATTTTTGGAAAATGATATCACTAGGCCTCAACCAAAAATATATAAAGTTTTAAAAAATTTAAATAATGATTCAAGAGAAAATGCACATTTAAATTGTATATCTAAAGAATCTTGGCTTAATTACTTTCATCATTTATGGACACAAAAGGATGATTTATTACAAATACCAATCTCTAATAACACTGCTTTGGAACAAATTTCTATAGATGAATTAACTGATGTTGTTAAATCATTAAAAAGTAACAAAGCTCCCGGAGAAGACCACATTAATCAATAATTATTTAAATTTTCAACTATTCTCCTTAATATGATATGGGAAGGACAAGAACCACCACAAAGCTGGAACAAATCCATTGTAATACCAATCTTCAAAAAAGGAAGTCGCCAAATCAAAGATAACTATCGTGGAATTAGCTTGTTGAACTCTGGATATAAAATTTATGCTAATATAGTTAAGAATAAATTGAGGAAAATTTATGAAAATATAATTGGAGAAGAGCAGAATGGATTCAGAAACGGTAGATCTTGTACAGATGGATTCTTTACTCTAAAACTACTATTAGAAAAGCACAAGGAATTCAATATAGAAACTCATATCGCCTTCGTTGACTTCATAAAGGCTTTTGACAAAGTAGACAGGAATATATTACTACAAATTTTAGCTGATGATAACGTTCCACAACAATATATTACTAATATCTTCAACATCTATAAAGATAATGAAATCTCTGTTAAACAAGATGGCAAATTATCTTCTTGGGAAAAGATCAACACTGGAGTAAGACAGGGATGTGGACTTTCACCGGTGCTTTTCATTATATACATGAATAAATTAATAAATGAATGGAGGAAAACACAACAAGGATATATACCCATCAATAGGAACCTCAAACTCGATGCTATTCTTTTTGCAGACGATTTAGCTCTTCTGGCACTTTCCGAAAATGATTTGCAACGATCAATTTATAATTTACAAAAAATAGGTGCCAAATTTAATATGGAAATATCAATTAACAAAACTAAAATTATGGCATTTCATGGGAAGGACCCCATACAAAGTAAAATCTGTCTCCAGAATAAAATTTTAGAGAGATCTAATCAATTTAAATATCTTGGATATTATCTCTCTATCTGGGATGAAAAGGATATCCCTGAAAAAGTTACTAGTTATAATAAAAGTTTAGGAATTATTAATCAAGTTATGAAACCATCCCTTGTACAAAAAAACACCAGATTATGTTTATATAACACTTTGGCTAGACCAGTGTTGACCTATGGTAGTGAAGCATGGACACTAAAAAAACAACATGAAAGCAGAATAACGGCTTGTGAAATGAGATTCATGCGCAGAACAGCGGGTTACACCAGATGGGATCGGAAAAGGAACACCGATATCTTAAAAGAATTGAAGACTACGCCAATTTTGGAATATATTAAACAGTACCAACTAAATTGGAAACACCATCTTGAAAGAATGAGTTCAAATCGGATCCCCAAAGCTGTTTATAATTATATACCAAGAGGACGAAGATCACTGGGCCGTCCTATGAAACGCTGGAGGGAAAATTTTCTATAGGATCGTAACAGGCCTTGGCCTAATACTTGGAAGGAAGAAGAAGAAGAAGACAATAGAGTACCTGAGATATCAGTCTTGCTCAACATTGGATGTGGGGTGTGGAGTACTTTCGGAGCATATGCTTCATCTTCAGCTTGTGAATTGGTACTGGTTGTTTTTATATAATAATGTTGTAATTACAATTTTCAGCTACAGATCTGAAATACCATTTGTAATGCCACCCGATGACCTGACTAATACCAGATCACGACTGAAGAGGGATCTCGAGCTCGACCCAGAAGATGTACTTGCTGTTCTCTCCCTTTGGGAGGCAGAACATCGAGCCAAATCCGAGAACAATCCTGGGTAAGTACTGTGACATCCAGTCAAATCTCTCTTAAAAAACCACTGATATTAAGTCATTCCTTCCCTTCTTCTTATATTCTCTAACCTCATAGAAACATCTCTTCCGTGGTTAACTAACTAGGCTGCATCCATATATCTTTATCTTTTCTTGTTTTTTGGAGTGCAATCAAATATATTTATTTTCTTCTTCTTCTTGTATAGTATATTTCCATTTTCCATATGGGTCATCTGACTAAGACTTCTCCAGACATCTCTATCCTCTCTTCATTTTAGTACAATGCAAGTCTACGGATCGACTATATGTTTTATAAACATACTCACTATACCACAGGAATATTTATAAATTCATGAGTGTTCTCCATTCTATATCTCTTGCCTACAAGATTTCCCTATCTTGATTTGGTGTAACAGCCCTTACAGGCATGTAAAAGAATGTTATGCTTGAAATAGAGTAATTTACCACATAAACTTGCAAAACACTTCTTTATCGAGTCAGTTATTTAAATGTGGCGGACCGCAGTGAAAACGAAATGGTGCGAAACTGTTATTATTAGGTATATTGTGAAATTCTAAAAAAAAAAAATGAAGTAATCTCTTCTCGTTAGTTTTCATCTGTTTTTATTAAAATTATTAAATGAATGAAACCAATTGTTGTATCTTTTAAGGATACATTTTTAATTTAAGGGTTAAAAAAAGTTTGTAAGCTCTTTAAGTCATCATCATCAACATCCGTCAAGAATTAAGCTTTGTAGACCTGTTTCGGCCCCACCTAGCAGTCTTTTAAGAGGTCGACTATGTCCTTTGGGTTTATATTGCATAATAATTTTTGGCATTCTTGAATTGTCCATTCTTTTTACATGGTGTAGCCAGTTTAATTTATATCTGTTGTGTTTTTCTTCTACTGTTTCTACTTCTAATTGTTCTAAAATTTCATTCTTTTTTGATCTAAAAGAGTGTATCCTGCTGTCCTGAGAAATTTAATTTCCGTTGCTTTGATTCTGCTCCTGTCTCTTTTGCTTGATGTCCAAATCTCACTTCCTTATAAAAGGGAGGGTAATGCTAAATTATTATATATTTTTATTCTTGTGGATTTTTGTACTACTTTAGCTTTTAATGTATTATTTATTATTCCTAAGATTTGTGTAAATTTGGCGATTTTATTGTAGCTTTCAAGCCTCAAAACAGATATCTAAATATGGATTTAAATTGCAGTGCTAATGACTGGAGTAATTACAGAACATCTTTTAATAAAACACTGCCTATTTCCCTTATTTTTCTTACAAAAGTTGTGATTTGTCAGCAGTGTGGATCCAGCCTGGTACAATTACTATGGTGTAGACACTCCTGACCCTTTCCAAGAGGAAGAAGAGGACGGAGGTGAAGAAGATGATGACAATTCTCAGATGGATGGTGAGATTAACACAATAAACTACTAAATTATAGGACTTAATTTAAATATAACTAGAACCCACATTTGATGTAAATCTGTTTTCCCCCTGATATGTACATCACTAAAACATCTTCAGTCAAACTCCAATTCTTAAAAAATAAAGTGAATCTGGTCATCTTATCTCATGAACACAGGAATGTACCAGATAAAAAATGCTGATTGTGATAAGGTTTGCTATAGACTACTGAACTCTTCTTCTTCTTCCTTCCAAGTATTAGGCCAAGGCCTGTTACGGTCCTATACAAAATTTTCCCTCCAGCGTTTCATAGGACGGCCCAGTGATCTTCGTCCTCTTGGTATATAATTATAAACAGCTTTGGGGATCCGATTTGAACTCATTCTTTCAAGATGGTGTTTCCAATTTAGTTGGTACTGTTTAATATATTCCAAAATTGGCGTAGTCTTCAATTCTTTTAAGATGTCGGTGTTCCTTTTCCGATCCCATCTGGTGTAACCCACTGTTCTGTGCATGAATCTCATTTCACAAGCCATTATTCTACTGAACTCATGCCCCAAATGAGAGTCAATGACCAATCACATTTCAATTAATTTTGATTTACAACCAATCACCTCAATTTTATCAATTTAGTTTTATCATATTAAAATCAAGCACCTCCTTTTTAACATTCTGAATAGGTCAGAGCTTTATTTTGCAGTGACTGACTCTCTAAGAAATACGTTGAATATAAGAATTTATGTATTAAGATGTAAGAATCCTAGAATGCAAGTGGCTGCCAGATTGTATATATAGTGCACGAATGTAACCAGATACTGCTTGTGAGGTCCAAAGAAAAAAACATTTGTAGCTATTGATTATACCACAATAAAAAAAAAAAACACTGTTTGCACTTTCTTAAACGTATTATTTCCCAGGTATTTATGTTCCAGAAAAATAGAACTGACATATTTATATCATAGGACATCAGAAATTAATTAATAACCTATAATGTTGGTTATAAACAGTTTGATTTGTTTCATTTTTTTTTTACTAGGGTGCATTCTTACAATAATGCAATCCTTTGGCTATAAATAATATGATCTGGTTGCAGTGATGAACAAATGGGACATAATAAACATTTCTCATTTGTTTTCAAACATTGCCATTTACACTAAATATATAATTTTTTTAAAATAACTATATTGAAATAATGATTTGTGAGTAAACAGCTTAATTTTATTCATTATATAGTCCTAACAAATGCCACTCTTGATTTCCAAATTCTCTAGATAAATTGGAAATCACTTGTGGCATTACTTATGATAAAACATAGAGAAACTTGACCATTAGAACGAAAAAAACATATTAGAAATGTAAAAAATGGAGAAATAGAAAAATCTGCAGTAGCTGCCCACGTATGGTCACAAAAACATAAAATTAATGTATTGAATTTGCAGCTTATGTGGGCATTCAAGGTGAGTGCCCATGAGGTTAAAAGAAAGAGACATAGGAGAGACAGAAATTAACCTTTTGGCCTCAAATACTCTAATACCATCAGGGTCGAAGAAAACAAGAGGTCAAGCAAGGGAGACTGGATAGGAATGTAAAAAGAGGGATCTGGTACTAGAGAAGGAACAAATATCAGATCAGTCTATAACCCATCAAGCTGACCAGTGCTAATTGGTGGGTAGTCCATCCCTTTGGTTCATATTGACTAAACAACATGTTAATCTGCACCACGAGAAAGTAGGGATTGGACACTAGGTTATTGTCCACTTTGGTTCCAGTAAGCTTTCAATCTAGAAAGAATTAGAGCGTCTCCTCCCTTTGCAGCCGAAATATCAACTATTTATGAGGAAAGATGGCCAGATTCACCTTATTTGTTACACATTTTAGAACTTTCTTCATATTACAACGCAAAACTTAATCTAAAAAGAAAAAAATCAGTAGGCTTGCTAGTTGATTTATGGTGATTCAGCAACACATGTCGAGAAAGTACAAACAATACATCATTCACTGACTTCATAAATTAATTTTGGGAAATAACAATGAGGTTTTCAAGATGATGATGATAATAATAATAATAATAATAATAATAATAATAATAATAATAATAATAATAATAATAAAAAAACTGAGTCATATCTCACCTCATATTTCATGTTCTCCAAGCACAGAACCATGGATTCTGGAAGGCATCCCTTCCATCTTCAGCTATAACCACAACTGTTGAACCCCGGCTTATATTTTCATATTGAAAGCTGCCATCTGGTGTTGATTTGATGTACTTTGAGATCAAATCTTGTTTGCCCAGGAATTTCAAAATTCATGGATCTATATTTGTTCTTCTGAATGCATATATTTGACCAAACTTTTCAATCGAAGGGTTCTTCCAAATGTTTTAAAAGTTTAGCCTCTTTTTTAATTTTATGATTTTCTAGCAAACTATGAATTGCAATTGCTGATTTTTCAATTTCACCATGTTTTAATATTTCCAAAGTGTTCTTCTGTGAGATTGTCTATATATAAGAAAAACAAAAAGGAATTTAGACACTTGCACAAAAGAACACTTATAGAAATATTAAAAATGGTGAAATTGAAAAATCAGCTATTGCAGCACATAGTTTGCTAGCAAGTCATAAAATTGAAAAAAAAAAAAAAAAAAAAAAGCTAAACTTTTAAAACATTTGCAAAAACCCATGGATTTAACAGTTTGGAAAAGGATATATATCCTAAAGAACAAATTTAGATCCATGAATTTTGAAATTCCTGGCTAGCGAGATTTAATCTCAAAGTTCAACAAATCAACACCAGATGGCAACTTTGAAGATGAAGATGTAAACCAAAACTGAAATGTTGTAATGATGGCTGAAGATGGGAGGGATACTTCCAGAAACTGCACTTCCATGCTTGAAGAATACAAAATATGAGGTAAGATACAACTCAGATTTTATTAATTATTATTTCACTGACATCTTTGTTAATGTAACCTAATACATTGACCCTAAGTTAAGAATTCTTGGTATAAATACAAGTAGTAGAGAAAGTGAATATGTTTACTTGAGGTGGATGGCTGGAAGGCCCAGTAGCGCACCCTTCAACTTCCTCTCACCGTTACCGGCTGGAGAGACGAGGGGGATACTATTACCCCATGCAGTACCCGATGTACCCAGCACAGAAGCGAGTAGCATACCCCAAAGACAAGAGATTTATGGTCACCAGGAAGAGACAAGCAAGTATTCACTAATTTTGCATGAAATAAAATTTATGTTCGTTGCATGAAAATTTTACAACATAAATTAACATTACATGTACACTATGTACATAAAGTCTCTAACAAATTTCATTCATTAATAATTATAAAACGTCCACCGCTGTGGTCTCGAGGTAGCGTGCTGCCTTGTCACACAGCGGGCCCGGGTTCGATCCCCGGTCAGGACAGTTTTTCTGGGTGAGGTTTTTATCGGGGTTTTTCCTCACCTGTAAGACAAATGTCAGGAAAACTTTAAGGCCCAAACGGTCCCCGAAATCATATGGCCATTGCAATCATCATCATTCATATTCATCTTAGGTTAAGGTTAGGATTAGGGACTCTCCTGGCGCACCATTATCATCATTATCACCCATCATATCATCGGAGCAACGTAACCCCACCTTCCAGGCGCCCCAACCTCAGAAGTGGGTTACAAATATGCCATGCCAGGAGAGAAACCAGGAATGTCGAAAGACAAACCTGGGGCATTTCAAAAAAATAAATAAATAAATAATTATAAAACTACTTAAGTTATCAAATTGCAATTAATGTTAACTCAAAGAGTATTGTCTATACAACTTGTGAAACCTGATAATAAACTCAAGAGATATAATATTAATAAAAGATTACATTAGGAAATAACACTATGAGGTAATTTTCAATTTAATAAATAATAGTTTAAAAAAACTAAAACAACACATTTTATTAGAAAACCGAACTAAAAATGAAAAATAATTTTAATTTCCAATACACTTAAGATAAAATTAAAGTGGTTAACAAAAAAATCATCTCCAACACATCCAGAATAAAACTAGAGTTATCTATAAAAAAAAATTAACATCAAAAGCGTGGTGTGCTCTTTATCAATTAATATATTTGATAATTAACTGATATTGGTAAAAGTAAAGTCTCTAAGAAGAAAACATAAAAACCATAAAAAGCACCCCACGCTTTTGATGGTAAAATAATTTTTTTTGTAGATAACTCTAGTTTTATTCTAGATGTGTTGGAGATGATTTTTTTGTTGGCCACTTTAATTTTATCCCAAGCATGTTGGAAATTAAAATTATTTTTCATTTTTTAGTTCGGTTTTCTAATAAAGCATGTTGTTTTAGTTTTTTTAAACTATTATTTATTTTTTAGTTTGGTTTTCTAATAAAGTGTGTTGTTTTAGTTTTTTAAACTATTATTTATTTTTTAAATTTTTAGTTTAATTGATTGTCATAAACTGGAATCCCATGAAAATTTAATTGCTTAAGATATTTTTAGTGTCTAGGCATGAATATAATTATATATTTTTTTTAATTATTATTATCTAACATCATTATAATATTTTAATATAGATAAATAGTTATAGTTAATCATATCCTTCTCATATTTTTTTGGATAAATTACAATGTGGTAAGTTTACAAAATTGTCATTAATATTTCACAGAATAAGATAAAAATGTAAATATCTTTAAATTGGATACTATTGTAGTATGAGCTAAAAGTAATACTCTTCTAAAAAAAAATCCTCCAGGCCGGATTTGAACCAGCGACCTATGAATAACTGAAATTATATACCACTACAGTCCACCACTCTATCAACTAAGCTACCAGAGGATATAATATTAATTTCTTACAACAATGGACTAAAAAGTCAATAAGTCTGCAACCTATTATATATTATTTATGAAATTATTGTATTGTCATTGGTCCTTTACAAGTATACAAAGTTTCAAGTCATTCCATGTTTTTAAGTGGGTGAAAATTGTGTTGAAAGATTCCATTACAAAGGCAGATACAGGTCAAGCTAATATAAAGCGTGTAAAAATGAGTTGGATTAAAATGTTTTTACATCTCACCTCATAAATTTCTGCATATATTTATATGTATATACCGTTACATTGAAGTGATCACAAATGAATTAAACTTTTGAGTTAACAATTGCAATGCAGAAACCACAAGTTCCTATTTCAAGTAGTTAGTAATTACACTGAGCAATAAAAAAGAAACTTCTTTTTTTTTTGTCTCAGAAAGAAAAATATGTGATTCTGATAGTATTTTTCTCCTGAATTCAAATATGATATAGGTTTTTCTCCATCACGCAAGGTGTCCGAGAGACAGGAATTCATAATTTCAAACACTTTGATATTTTCTACATTCGTAACTACACAATATTTGAACATTCAGACTCACCTTGAAAGTAAGATATGATCATTTTCTGCTATATTTCACCTGTGGAGCATCCCTCTTGATGGTCCAACAATAATCTGACAGCATATTAGGATTCCACTTGCCTTGATATCTCTTTTCCATAGCTGAAATCTCCTGAGTTAGCTCATTTGGTCTTATTTTACAATGGACAAATGGACGAAAAAAGTTTATTAATAAAATTATTAATTAAATCCATTAATTGAAATTGAAATAAAAAAACTGTGGGTGATGGAGAAATTCCGAATACATATTTGAAAACATGATAAAAAAACTGCATTAAGTACAACTATTGGTACTCATGAGGTAAAAATCATGTTGACCGGTGTTATTAATGAATCAAACAGAGACTTTAGGAACTGGAATTCAATCAAATTTATTAGTATATGTCTATATATCGGTTGCAGTGGTCTAGTGGTTATGTTCCTTGCCTCTGATCATGAGGGATTGCAGGTTCAAACCTGACCAAGGTCGATGGAATTTTTAGGATGAAAAAATCCCAGGAACAAGTTCTCAGGGGAGGACTTAAAACTATGGGTCCCAAGTCTGAAGATTTCCAGGTTTGTGAAAGAACCACAAGTCTGAATAAAAAGTCTCTGTGCAATATTTACTGATCATTTCCTATCCAGTAACACCTCACTTACTTATTTTAGGAATTCACACTATGAGGTATATTCATTTAGGTAGAATTTTTTATCACTCACCTCATATTGTTCTTCTTATTTGACTATAAACTAGTTTCGGAACATAGTTTTGTTCCATCCTCAGTATTGTCATGACTGTTATTCTGTAGTCTTAAGGAGCCGTCCTTCACTCCTTCCATTGGCTGACTGAAAAACCTTGAAACCAGGTCATTCTCCCCAGAAATTTCAAAGTTCATGAATTTCTTCTTTTCGCTCTTTTGAATGTAGATCTTTTCTCAAACAGTAAGTCCTTTTGGGTTTTCTATTTGTTTTAATAATTTAGCTTCTTTCTCAATAAGATGTTTTTCAGACCATGCATGGACAGCCACTGCAGATTTTTCTACTTCCCCTTTCTTGACATTCCTAAATTATTAAAACAAATAGAAAACCCAAAAGAACTTACTGTTTGGGAAAAGATACATTCAAAAGAGCGAAAAGAAGAAATTGATGAGCTTTGAAATTCCGGGGAGAATGACCTGGTTTAGATGGTTTTTCAGTCAGCCAATGGAAGGAGCGAAGGACGGCTCTTCAAGACGACAGAACAACGGTCGTGACGATACTGAGGATGGAACAGAAACTATGTTCCAAAACTAGTTTATAGTCAAATAAGAAGAACAATTTGAGGTGAGTGATAAAAAATTCTAACTAAACACCTCACTTACCCATTAGACATCTCATTGAGGCATTAGACCAACCTCCTATCACTTGCTGACATCTATAGGTAAATGAGCATAATTAAACTAACTTGGTCAATAAGTTCCCATTAGAGAGTGCCCTAATCCTGGCACAGGGACGGAAAGGGCTTGAGAAGAAGAGACAAATATTAGAAATCAGAATTTAAGATTTATCAGAAATAATTTGTACATAAACATTCTAACCAACTCACTGGCTGCAAGGACATAAGCACTCCATACATCCCTATCCTAAGCTAATATTTTCCAATCATCACATGTATAATCTACTTCCTTCAAATCATGGACAATTAAATTTGTATGCCTATAAAACTGTAATATTTATTTTCTAAAATGTTGGTGTCATTTTTATATCTACAAAAAAAACTGGCATTATGAGAATTGGAATAAAATTAAGAAAAATGGCAAGTATTTTATCTAGTCATACTGTTGATTCCACAGGTTAACACAGCACGTGATGAAGCACAGACACTTGCACAGTTGCTGAGTCACCAATATCGTGATCCAGCAGTGCCACTCCGCCGTGTGGTCCTTTGAAAACAGGTATATTCATTATTTTTAAAAGAAAAACTAACTTATATTTGAAGAGAAACATATATGCCTAGACTGGAGTTTGAACACAGGACCCTTTAGTTTTATAACGTCACCTTACTTCTAAAACCTTTTAAATCTAATTTAACGATTTTTTGAGGAGAGCAATAAAAACATTATTGATATTGCTTATTATTTCATAACTATGTTTTTTAATGTCTATTTTCAATGTTTAAATTCAAAATAAGATATTGCAGCAAACTTTTGTAGGCATGAGGGTCTCTTCAGGGCGTGTTTTAGATTAAGCTTATTTCTGGGTTCTGAAGGACAAGGAATTCGATGATCAGTAACAATGAGTTGTGTAATTAATTAAAAAGGGTTTTATTATGTTAACCTCTTATGAACAACACAATATTCACAATGAATTAATATCATCTTGTAGACTAGTTGAGCAAATCTAGACGTCCCTAAAATGTTTAGATTGATTCACACTTTTAGGTAATAATATAGAAGCAACTGGCTCCTCTGAATACTCATAATATGATCAACTAGCCTACACTGTTTTCGTAAGAGAACTACCGGCCCCACTCTGTGATCGTATGAGAGCAACTGGCTCCTCTCTGTATGTGCTCGTATGGGAGCTACTGGCCCCACTGTGTTAACAATAAAATTTCTTGGCCTTTTATATTCATTTTCCAAGGAAGTTTTAAAATTGGCTCAAGTATTCCCTTTTAACAAAATTTATTGTTTTGCAAATCTGACCATATTCAACACGTCAATCAAATGTACACTTTTATAAAAAACATTAGTTTCGCTTTGCTAGGTACATGTACCTGCCAATCCTTGAGTTACCGTTAAGCACTGTATAACAACAGCTTATTGTGTGGTCCCAAATAAATTTCAATTCTAGAAAGTACCCCTGCCACAATATTAAAACATAGTTACAAAATAATAAGCAAGCAAATACACACCAAATAGAATGGCCTATATGCTAGCCAGAGAAACCTTCTTCCTAGAGGACCTGAGGCAAAGGATACTACTGCCAGCAACGGAGCCATATAAGAAAGTCATCTAAAAAAAGAAACAGAGAGAAAAAGACATCGACAAAGATTTCTACGCCTCAGATGCCAGAGAGTGGACTGGAAGTAACCAACCACAAAGGCACAGAATCATAGGCATAGCAACACACGGATATCATCACAAAATGTGCAAAAATACAAAATTCCACCAACTGAGTGACTCGTGTGAATGCAAGATATGCAACCAAAAGTGTGAGCGATACCATTACAAACAATGCAGAATATGGACAGGATCACTGAACGAACTCATAAACTTATAACTTAATGCTCTTTCGAGTGCCTCTTACCAACTTATGTTAAAATAATAAGAATGTCACTTAGGCTTTCACGGCCAGAGTTATTATGATGATCTTGAAGTTCCCTTGAAGTTGTCTTGAGACAACCCTTGAGGATGCCAGACGCAGTCTTTGCCAAAACATCGGGGAACTACAAGCCTCAAGACCACGGCCAACAGCCCGGAAATCTTCTTCAAGATCATCATAATGTCAGAAATGTTTTTATTGCTAACCTGAAAAATTTGTTAAATTATACTTATGAGGTACTAGAAATAAGCTAATGATATGTTAATGCTCTACCACTGAGCTACGATTCTCAGGCATCCAATTTAAATACAAATTCATTATAATGTATAAAAGAAAAATTTTGCTACTCCACTGAGCTATACCAGGTCTCGAAATGCTTCTTCTTCTCAATCATAATTTGTAGGATTTTCATTCTGTTTATTTCCAAAATCACTGTTCGGAGGAAGACATATTGGATGTGCATTCACTGTCTATCCATCTCTTGGCTGGTCTTCCTCTTGTTCTTCTCCCGTCCATTGGTCTATCTTCTTTAACTCTTTTTGCAATATTCCAATATTTTCGTCTGTCTATAATAAATTTGGTTATGACTTGAATATCACATTTGTCCCTAATTTCTGTATTGTGTATCAAATAATGTTTTCCCCTGAAAAGTGTTAAGATCTTAATTTCACATGTGCTTATTATTTGTTTAGATTTGTTGTATCAGCCCTAGTTTCTGCTCCATATACGATAACTGGTCGAACTATCGTTTTGTATGTGCGGGTTTTGCTTTCTGTTGACATATGTTTGTTGCGCCAAATTAAATCTTTCATAGATCCTAATATTTGTGCTGCTTTATCAGCTTGTTTCTTTACTTCTTTTATGAAATTTTTAGTGTTTGTTATTAATACACCTAAATAATTAAATTTTGATACTCGTTCTATAATTTTTCTTTCCACTTCTAATTTGCAAATCAAAATGCAAATTAATTAAAATGTATACGAGAAAAATTAGCATTCAGATTGGAGCCTGGGATAGCTCAGTGGCAGAACATAAGCATATATAAAGTAAAGGTTCCGGGTTCAAACCCCAATCTAGGCATGTATTTTTCTGTTCAAATATAATTTGACATTCAATGAGAAATGTTAAATCTATAATAAAAACATAGAAAAATTCATGCCTGAATCAGGATTTGAATCCAAAACTTCTAGTTCTGTACACAAGTGTGCTAACCATTACACCAATTTAGGCTTCAGATGCAAACATTAATTCTTCTTTCTCATATACAATTTTCTTTATCTTCAGTATGTATTGGAAGTCTGAAATAGTGAAATGGTTACCAAACTAGCATACAGAGCTAGAGGTTGAGATGTTAATTTTTTTTTTCCAAAATAATAATTGTCCGCCATTGCAAATATTAAAATTTAAATTAATGCATTGAGTTTTACTCATCTCTAGATATGCAAGGGCAATGTTGCAAAAGTGTTCACCTTATCAATATAATTCGTGATCGAAGTGCAGCAAAAGGAATGAATTTCTTAGAGATGAAAACTCATGTGGTATTTTAAAAATACTATTTAGTGAATAAAGTCAACCGCAGTGGACTAGTGGTTATGTTCCTGGCTCTGGTACCAAATGTCATGGGTTCAAACCCAGCTGGGGTCAATGGATATTTTTAATGAAAAAATCCAAGAAGGAAGTCCTCTGGGAGAGACTTTAAGACGTGGGTCCCGAGTATGAAGATTTTCAGGGTCGTAAAAGATCCTTAAGCCTGAATAAAGAGGCCTCTAAGCAAAATTTACCGACCTTAACATCCTAGTAATACCTTAGTTGCCTGTTAGAAGTCTCTTGGGTTGGTATGTTGACTGTATACCATTCATGACATTTCTGGGCAATAAGCATAATTAATAAATAATAGTTTAAAAAAACTAAAAAACACGCTTTATTAGACAAACGAACTATAAAATGAAAAATAATGTTAATTTCCAACACGCTTGGGATAAAATTAAAGTGGTCAACAAAAAAAATCATCTCCAACACATATAGAATAAAACTAGAGTTATCAACAAAAACATAATTTTAATTTAATTGCTTTTTATGGTTTTTATGTTTTCTTCTTAGAGACTTTACTTTTACCTATATCTGTTTATTATCAAATATATTAATTGATATAGAGCACCCCACGCTTTTGATGGTAAAATTATTTTTTTGTAGATAACTCTAGTTTTATTCTATATGTGTTGGAGATGATTTTTTTGTTGACCACTTTAATTTTATCCCAAGCGTGTTGGAAATTAACATTATTTTTAATTTTTTAATTTGGTTTTCTAACAAAGCATGTTGTTTTAGTTTTTTAAACTATTATTTATTTTTTAGTTTGGTTTTCTAAAAATGTAAATAATTAAATTCGATACTATTGCAGTATGAGCTAAAAGTAATACTCTTCTAAAAAAGAATCCTCCAGGCCGGATTTGAACCAGCAACCTATGGATTACTGAAATTCTATACTACCACAGTCCACCACTCTACCAACTGAGCTACCACAACGATAGACTAAAAAGTCGATATATCCACAACCTATTATACCGGTCTTTTTTTTTATGTTCTGATGATCCTGGCCAGGATCTTAGAAAAAAATTATGAAATTATTGTATTGTCATTGATCCTTTACAAGTATACAAAGTTTCAAGTCGATCCAATGTTTTTAAGTGGGCGAAAAACGTGTTGAAAAAGAGGCTAAGTTCCAACATGGGGCTGTTATGCCATTGTAGATAGATAGATTCTTGGTTATGATGGTGATAGATAACAAAATTGGACTAACAAGAGAATTGTCAACCATTGCAAGCTGAAATCTACCTTAAAATTTCTCCCAGAGAAGCGTTGTGATGCACCAAGGCCTTGTCCAAAAAAATGTCCATTTTTAACTGCAAGGTACTAAATCCAGCACCAAATCTCTCATTTGAAGTACAGAGAAGTAACAAAACTCTGATTTGATGGACTGGATAAACCTCATAACCTGCCGTTTGCAGTGCCTCACTCCACTCTGCTCTCTTCAAGCAGGGGCATCCATCTGCTTTGCACAGTGGGTTGCCATTGTTGGATTCTGGCTTCGATTTCTGTGCCTTGCAGTTAAAAGAAGCAGATATTTTTTTAAATTGGCTTTGGTGCATCACGCTTCTCTGGAATAAATTTTAAGGTAAGTTTTGGCGTGCAATGGTTGGCAGTTTTCTTTTAAGCAAAACAAAGGTATTTGCTATAAAATTTATGAACATACTGATTCAATTTAACTTTTGTAGGAATTAATCACTATGAGGTTTAATTTATGGTGAAATCAAATGTTTCTTACCTCTCCTCATATAAATCTTCTAAGTAGATCGCGATTTCAAGACCATAACGGTCTCATCTTCAGTACTTCTTTTGGCGACTGATGTTATGTCGATCGGAAGAAACTCTTCTTCTGTTGGTGGACCGATGAACCTCTGGATCAGGTCAAAATTTGTGGGAATTTCAAAGTTCATAAGTTTTCCTTTGTTTTTCGGACCGAAAAAGATTTAATTGAATCAAAAGCTAGTCTAATTAAACAAATAGACAAACAAAAGGAACTCATGGTTTGGGAAAAGATCCACATTCAGAAAAACAAAGGAAAACTTATGAACTTTGAAATTCCCACAAATTTTGACCTGATCCAGAGGTTCATCGGTCCACCAACAGAGGGAAGAAGAAGAGTTTCTTCTGATCGACATAACATCAGTCACCAAAGAAGTACTGAAGATGAGACCGTTATGGTCTTGAAATCGCGATCTCCTTAGAAGATTTAAATGAGGAGAGGTAAGAAACATTTAATTTCACCATACCGATTCTAATTAATTTATCAAATGGCAAAAACTCACTTCAATTATTTTTATTTTGCAGAATCCCCTACAATGAAGTTAACGTCACGCAAGTGCAAACCAGCTGTTGTGTACATGGTGTTCAGTGTATGCACAACCCCACATCTGTATTGTATTTATTAAGGGGAACATCAACATATCTGTATTAGTTTTGTTTCTACTTTGAAAATAAAACTCATCTACTCTGTAGTTGTTATATTCATTCTTTCTATTATTTTTAACATTTCTAAAGTGTTATTTTGTACGAAATAAGCCTAAACCGTGATGAAGAAGAAGAATTTATTTTGTACGAGCTCCTAAATTACTTTATCTTTATATATCTTAATATATAAAAATGTTGTGTCACATTGTTTGTCCACGATGGAATCCTAAACTACTGAACCGATTTTAATAAAATTTTGCACACTGTGTGCTGTTTGATCCAACTTGAGACATAGGGTAGTTTATAACTAAATTTATAGTCGCATTATTTTTATTGCAAATTATTTGTTTATCATTTAACAAAGAGTTCCATATGATTCTAACAGATGGCGGTGTAAGGTAATTTGGTAAGGTAATTGGTTTATTATTTAACCAGGTGGCTGTGCTTTTTGTTGCAACTGCGAATTTCAAATGAATTACAAATATTGATTATTTCATCATTTAAGTGTGTTCAGTGTTTATTTTATTTTCAATATATTGATAATAATATTAATTTTGTGTGTAAGTATTAGTTTTAAGTAATCTGGCTGAAAGACAGCAACTTAATTTAAATTTAACTGGACCGAGAAGGGACATTGAACAATATGGCGAAACAGTTCTAGAGACCATGAATGATAAGATATCAAGTGAATTTCCGCAAATTGGTATAGGCCTATGTGACATAAATCTTACATTTAAGAAGGATGTCATGAAGGTCCTAAAGAACGGAATAATAGAACTGTAAGTAAGTCTGTTAGTTATAATAATACGCCTAATATTACAGAAACAATCTCCATGCCTCAATTAAATGAAAAACAAGATGACTATAATATATCACAAGATGATATTACTATACAGAGACTTCTTGATGATGAGAATCCAAACTACACTATTTATAAATGAAGAACGGCTGGACCGATTTTTATGATCTTTGATTTGTTGGATTTGTTTCCACCCCAAATAGCAGAATAACTATTAAAACATCGGAAAAATTAACGTAAAAATATTTAAAGGCGATACGAAGTTTGCTGGGCCAGCTAGTGTATATATATACATACATACACACATCACCTTACAACATGCCCTGACCTGCAGTCACACACAGAAGCAGAATGCTACTGGGAGTCTAGGAGGAAGACATAATTTTCCATCATAACTGATATTATGTTAACTGTACCCTATTGTTTGCAGATGACCAAATAATAATTGCAAATTCAGAAGATAATCTGCAGAAAGGTCTGTATGAACTTAACAAAATTACAGAAGAATATGGATTAAAGATATCTACAGAGAAAACAAAAATTATGCCATTTCAAGGAGTAGATCCTGTCAGAAGTAAAATTGTACTTGACAATAAAATTTTGGAGCAGGTGAATAATTTTACATATCTAGGATGCAATATCTCATATGAAGAAGAAAAGGATGTAAATGCAAAAATATCTAAATTTTTAAGAATTTTATGGTTAATAAATTCTATCTTCAAGCCACAGTTAGTCCAAAAACATCCAAGACTAAAGGTGTATAAAACACTTGGCTCTTCCAACTCTTTTGTATGGTAGCGAAGTATGGACGTTGAAAAAGAAGGATATACAGAGACTTAGATCTGCTGAAATGAGATACCTTCGGAGGACTGCAGGATACACACTACTAGATCACAAAAAATGAAGACATCTTAGAAGAATTACACATGGAACCTTTAGAAAACAAAATTTCTGATTATAAGTCATGATGTATGCAACATGTTCATCAAATGGAAGATCACAGAATACCCAAACAAATGTTAAGATATCAACCTGCAGGAAGAAGAAGACCAGGACGTCCACTCAAAAGACTCTTGGATGGTGTTTCTATTGAGACCGAAACAAGTCAACAAACGGCCTAATTTCATAAATGTACAATGAAATGAAATGATAACTGTATATTTACTGTTTGTTATTTTCTTTATAGGTTGATGGTCTTACGGTCACAAATACCAGCCACTAGATAAACAAAAAAATATAATTCTTCTGTATGTGTGTTTGTCATTAAACTCCTCCTAAACAACTGGATTGATATTGATGAATTTTTTTGTGTGTGTATGATTGGATCCCTCGGATGGTTTAGATTCACAATTGGAACGTCTAAAGCCATTAGGTGTAGTAATTCACCTGAAGTGAAAATTTAAAAATTGCTCTAACAGTCACATTTTTTTATGTTTCACAACGAAACACTCCTCCCTGTAACCTAACCGAACCGAAGCAAAGCAAACCTAAGCTAACTGAACCGCACCTAACCAAAACTAACATAACATTGCCTAACCTACTCACCTCACCTGAACTAGCCTAACATAATTTAACCAAATCTAAACTAACCTCACTTAACCTAACCTAACATCACTTAACCTAACCAAACCTAACATTACTCAACCTACCTCAAATAACCTAACAACACTTAACCCAACCTAACCTCACTCAACCTAACATGACTTAACCTAACCTAACCTCACTTAACCTAACCTAACCTCACCTAACCTAACCTCACTTAACTCAACCTAACTTAACCTCACCTAACATAACCCCTAGAGGCCTCAGAATGCCTAATCTAATCCCAAGTGACCCCGAGGGGCTAACATAACCCATAGTGGTCCCAAAGGCCTAACCTAACCCAAGAGGCCCCGATGGCCTTACCTAACCGAAGTAAACCTCGAGGGCTTCACCTAATCCAAAATGGCCCCCGAGGGCCTAACATAACCCAAAGTAGCCCCCGAGTGTCTAACTTAACACGAAATGGCCCCCAAGGGCCTAACCTAACCCAAGTGGCTCCCGAGGGCTAACCTAATTCAAGTGGCCCCCGAGGGCCTAATCTAACCCAAAGAGGCCCCAGAGAGTCCAAGATAACCCAATGTGGTCCCAAGGGCCTAATCTAACCTCAAGTCACCCCAAAGGCCTAACCTAAAAACACGTGGCCCCTGAGGGCCTATCCTATCCCAAGTGGACCCCGAGGGCCTACCTTAACAAAAAGTGGACCCCGAGGGCCTATCCTAACACAAAGAGGACCTCGAGGGCATAACGAAACCGAAATTCGTCCCGAAGTCCTAACATAAAACACCAAGTGACCCCCGAGGGCCTAAGCTAACCCAAATGGCCCCCGAGGGCCTAACATGACCCAAAGTGGACCCCGAGGGCCTAACATGACCCAAAGTGGACCCGGAGGGCCTAACATGACCCAAAGTGGACCCCGAGGGCCTAACCTAACGCCAAGTTGCCCCATGGGCCTAACCTAACCCAAAGTGGCCCCCGAGGGCCTAACCTACCCAAAGTTGTCCCGAGGGCTTAACACAACCCAACTGGCCTCCGAGGGCCTACCACTACCGCAAGTGCCTCCGAAAGCCTAATCTAATCCCAAGTGGCCCCGGAGGGCCTAATCTAACCCCAAATTGGCCCTACGGCCTATAACACAAAGTGGTCCAGAGGGCCTAATCTAACATCAAGTGGCCCCCAGGACCTAACGTAACTCCAAGTGGCCCCAGAGGTCACTAACTTAAACAAAAGTGCCCTCCGAGGGCCAAACCTAACCCAAATTCGCCGACGAGGGCCTAATCTTACCCAAAGTGGTTCCCGAAGGCCTAACCTTACCCAACGTGGCCTCCAATGGCCTAACATTACCCAAAGTGGCTTCCGAGGGCTTAACCTGACCCAAAGTGGCTTCCGAGGGCCTAACCTGACCCAAAGTGGCTTCCGAGGGCCTAACCTGACCCAAAGTGGCTTCCGAGGGCCTAACCTGACCCAAAGTGGCTTCCGAGGGCCTAACCTGACCCAAAGTGGCTTCCGAGGGCCTAACCTGACCCAAAGTGGCCTCCGAGGGCTTAACCTGAGCCAAAGTGGCCTCCGAGGACCTAACCTTACCCAAAATGGCTCCCGAGGGCCTAACCTGACCCAAAGTGGCATCCGAGGGCCTAACCTGACCCAAAGTGGCCTCCGAGGGCCTACTCTGACCCAAAGTGGTATACAAGGGCCTAACCTAACCCAAAGTGGTCTACGAGGGCCTAATCTTACCCAAAGTGGCTCCCGAGGGCCTAACCTTACCCAATGTGGCCTTCGAGGGCCTAATCTGACCCAAAGTGGCCTCCAAGAGCCTAACCTAACCCAAAGTGGCCTCCATCCTTAACCGACAGAACCGGCCTGAAACAAATGATCCGGCATAATAAATGAAAAAAAACCACATACTCTAAGTGGTTTCGAACGTGATGCATCATTCTTACATTTGTGTCGAAAGTATAATTGCTATTAACCACTGAGCTAAAGGTGCATACATGTTGCCAGTTACAGTCTCTATGTCATATTATTCCCATTTAATTTGAAATATTGAATGGCTGCCAACCATTTTACAAATTGAATCATAACTTGGACATATTATCCATAGACCATTTGTTCATTATCTCAAATTGCTTATATGATACCCCTCTATACACATTTAAATTTGTGCGGTAAATTCATTTACACTCTGTATATGGGTATATGCTTGTATGGGAAGAGAGTATTGTGGGACATGGCAGCGATGAGATTCGAAACTGCATCCTGAAATACATAGAAACTATATGCATTTGTTCAAAGAAACTGATTATATTTTCTGACAAAAATGTTGGGGGTCACAATAAGAATTGGAATATAATGGCAATTTGTAATTATGTATCCACACAAAGCAGTTTGAAGAATTTGAACATTATTTTCTAATTTCTGAATCCCATACTTACCCTCTGATAGAGATTTTGCTAGAATTGAAAAATATCAGAGGGACAACCCAATATATGCTCTTTATCCAGTTGGAGAAAAATAATGGTCATGTGGCCGTAAGCATAAGTTTCTTGTATTCAAAATGGAAAGCACTGATTTTTTTTTTCAATATAAAAGCTTTAAAAAGTGGGCTAATTAATACTAATAAGAAAGTGTGGAGCTCAGATTCTCAGAAGCTATACACTTAGGATTTGAAAATCCCAAACCAAGGGTCAATGAATTAAGAAACAGGACGAATATGGAGTTAGAAGAGGTTTCTACAAGAAAGAAAAAAACCCAAGTACCACGACTCTAAAGCGGAAAAATGTAGGACCACTTACGATAAAAATAAGCAAACTTACAGATGTGATGGAGTATGTCCTCCCAATCTATCATGACTTTTACCAAATGATGGTAAATGATGTGGAAGACTTATTTTAGGATATTGTTTAATTTTTGTGAAACGTATATTATTTGATATTTAATTTTAGGAAGTTATATTTTGAGGTTATTTTAATTATATTATTTTTGGTCTGGACATCTTACCTCATATTAATGTTGATTTGTTCTTGGACATGTTTCAAAACAATTCTGTTTTATCGTCAGCTTTCCCAGACTGGTTTTATTTATGTTGCATTATGTTGCACCACCTGGATGTCGATGTCAGCTCCATCCTGTGGTTGGCTAAAGAACCTCCAAACAAGGTCACCCTCCATCGGAATATCAAAATTCATAACTCTGTTTCTGTTCTTCTGAATAAAAATTTTTCCCAAATAGTCAGCTCTTTTGTATTTTCTAACTGTTTTAATAATTTAGTGTCTGAATTTATATTATGTTTTTCAGACCAAACATGAGCAGCAACTGCAGATTTTTCAATTTCTCCATTTTTAATATTTCTTATGTGTTCTTTGGTTCTGGAACCTAAAAATTAGAACCAAAGAACACATAAGAAATATTAAAAATGGGGAAATTGAAAAATCTGCAGTTGCTGCTCATGTTTGGTCTGAAAAACATAATATAAATTCAGACACTAAATTATTAAAACAGTTAGAAAATACAAAAGAGCTGACTATTTGGGAAAAAATTTATATTCAGAAGAACAGAAACAGAGTTATGAATTTTGATATTCCGATGGAGGGTGACCTTGTTTGGAGGTTCTTTGGCCAACTACAGGATGGAGCTGACATCGACATCCAGGTGGTGCAACATAATGCAACATAAATAAAACCAGTCTGGGAAAGCTGACGATAAAACAGAATTGTTTTGAAACATGTCCAAGAACAAATCAACATTAATATTGAGGTAAGATGTCCAGACCAAAAATAATATAAGTATATTATTTGATTTGATTAAATAGGGCAAATAATAATCTTATATTACTAACCGTTTATTCAACTTTTTTTTTGAAAATGGTGCCATATAAGATGAAGGAATTTTAGGGCACTGTTTATCTTTTGTGGAACATATATTACTTTCTTTTATTAAATAGGGAAATATAATTAATTTAAACATTTCTTATGTTGAAAAATATTTATTCCACAAATTTTGTGAAATTTTTGGTCAATATAGTGTCAAGCCACACAACAACACATTTTTAAATATAACTTTTTGAATATAAAAAAAAAAGAAAAACGTTTATAATATATGCCACTATTTGATTAAAGACATTAGAAAGACACATTTCTTCTCTACAATCAAAATGTAATAACGCCTCTTATTTGAGGATTTAAACAAATATTCAAATTGCTTTATCTCAGAATTAGGAAAATGTGGCTTGACACTTTCTTGCCGGGAACCCTTCATATAAACATAAGGAACATTAGTTGCTATAGGCAACCAAAACAACATACTAAAGTTTGTCAAATTACTTTTACCATAATATATAAAATTATCAAGTATTAAACTAAATGTTGAAATGTGCTAGATATTCTAATAGCAAGTACAATCTTACAATAAAATAATAAATCATTTTTAAAAAGTAAGTATAAATTATTTTTAAATCATCTTCTTCTTCATCCAACCAAGTCTTAGGCCTATTACGATCTCACTGATGAATTATGGGCTCAAGTTTACAAACGCTTACCCTTGATTTTTCTGTTTATTGTCGTGAATTATAACCCTTCTTCTGTATTTAGTAACATTTTTAAATCATCATCATCATCCAGGGATTAAGCTTGTTGGCTCGTTCCAGTTTCATGAAAGCTAGAACTGTTAAAATTGTTCAGACCATCTTCTGTGTGGGCGTCCAACATTTCTCCTTCCGTGCGGTTTATAATTTAGCAATAATTTTTAAATATTTCAAAATATTTAAAACAATTTTTATAACTTAATTTTAGAATTTTTAAGTATTTATTCAAATACACATATTGTGATGGTGACTTGCTATTTTCTCGAGAGAGTATATTATATAGTTGGAACCAGTGGGTTATCGATGGTTGCTATTATTAAGGAGTGAAAAATAAAGGGCGTTTCATGGGATCCACCCTAGGTTACAGTAATTGAATTAGGTTAAGTGTGAGTTAGTTCGTTAGCTTTTAGGTTCGTTACAATTTTAAATGTGTTTAAATACATTAAAAAAAAAATAATCGAAACAACGATAATAATCGGTATGTCTATAAATTAATGAGTCACTTTTTTACATCTTCTTCTTCTTCTTCTTCTTCCGAATGCAGTATTGGGTGATGATGCCCATTCTGCGACTACAAAAACTGATCTTTCCATCGGTTGAAGGGTCTTCCGAGGTCTCTTTTGCCTTTAGGGTTGAGGTGGTAAATCATCTTCGGTAAATGGTTTTCTACATCTTACCTCATATTTTATGTTTCTTTAAACATGGGAACTGTTTTCAAGAGAAGGATCTCTCTCATTTTTCAACCGACATTATGACTACCGGATTTTCGTTGGAATCTCCATCAATAACGTTGTCATCTGGTGTTGATTTAATGAACTTCAGTATGTCGTTCGATGGTGGGTTATCGCTGGCTCTATAAACTCTAGCACATGCGCACTGTTGTTCTATAGGACTTTGAAAATATATCAGGTAAGTTAAAGTAAACTTTTTCTGAATTTTGTATCCAGTGTTTCCTTGGACGGCCCAGAGATCTCTTCCCTGTTAGACAATAACAAAGCATGGCCTTGGGAACTCTATTTGAACTCATTCATCGCAAATGATTCATCCAGTTGTTCTGGTATCTACGTATGTATTCAATGACGGGTTCTAAACATAGTTCCTTCAAGATATCATCATTGCGTTTGTGATCGCATTTGGTACATCCTGCTGTATATCTCATTTCACTAGAAGTTATCCTGCTCTCTTCTCCTTTCCTCAAAGTCCATGCCTCACTGCCGTAGCAATGTGCAGGTCTTGCTAAGGTTTTGTATAACCGTACTCTGTTATCTCTCTGGACTAGCAAATGTTTCATTTGAGTTTGTATTCTTTAACATTCTTACCTCATGTGTTTATTCTGTTGGAAGATCGTTTCAAAGCTATTGCTCCATCTTCAGCTTGTTCACAAACTGGTTTTTTTTTTTCTTTTCTTCAAATTGTCAGCCCTGGATCTGTGTTCCAAAGACCTTGGTAATGAGGCTCCTTTCCTCAAGAATTTCAAAGTTCATAATTTTCTCCTTGTTCTTCTGTATATAGCTCTTTTTCCATATTGTGAGTTCATTGGTATTTTCCAACTGTTTTAATAATTTTGTATTTATATCTATTTTGTGTTCTTAGGAACACAGAATCAGGGCCGACAACTTGAAGAAAAGAAAAAAAACAGTTTATGAACAAGCTGAAGATGGAGCAATGCTTTTAAACGATCGTCCAACAGAATAAACATACGAGGTAAGAATGTTAAAGAATACAAACTCAAATATTAAATTAAACCTCACAATGGAACTTCCTAATGATTTTAAAATTAGAATGTTTAATTACTGAATTTATTATTCCCATGGTTTTATTAAAATTAATAATTTTATTTGCTATGATGTTTTTATTATTAATTTAACATTTCTCAATGAAAGATAAATTAAATTTGAAGAGAAAAATTTTCGCCTAGACCGGGACTCGAACCCGGGACCCTTGGCTTTCCGGGCCAAGTGCTCTACCAACTGAGCTACCGAGGCGAGTTACGATCTAGACGCAAATTTTTCTCTTATATACGTTGTAATTCCCTATCGCCAAATGCTTTTGAAACCATTGTTTCTATCTTTGCAAATGGCGGCTTCTTAGTTAAGAAGACATTTATTGGAAATTTAACATTACTTTAAAAGGCTTTTAAAGTAATGTTAAATTTCCAATAAATGTCTTTTAAAGTAATGTTAAATTTCCAATAAATGTCTTCTTAACTAAGAAGCCGCCATTTGCAAAGATAGAAACAATGGTTTCAAAAGCATTTGGCGATAGGGAATTACAACGTATATAAGAGAAAAATTTGCGTCTAGATCGTAACTCGCCTCGGTAGCTCAGTTGGTAGAGCACTTGGCCCGGAAAGACAAGGGTCCCGGGTTCGAGTCCCGGTCTAGGCGAAAATTTTTCTCTTCAAATTAAAAATTTATTTGCTATGTCTATTTCATCCAAATATGTTAATTATTTTAAAATAAAAACTTAAAAGATAGCATATAGGGTTCAGTTTTTTCGTTTGTTGTCAGATGATATTTCATCTACTAACAAGGCAAACCGTTAAGAGTATTTTTACGTGTCATATCTATAACACAGTAACCATGTGTTTACTTATATTTTGATGGAAGCTATATTCACAATGGAACTGTTAATTATTGCAGCCAAAACCTACCATGAAATTACTTCCAGAGAAGTGTTGAGGTATACAAAGACAGTATCAAAAAAATTATCTGCTGTTTTTAACTGCAAGGCACTAAAATTCAGCTCCAAGTCTCCTATTTCAAATAATATAACAGCTGAATTGGTAGATTGGATAACCTTCACTATCTGTCATCATGCCACACCCCACCTCACTTCACTTCACTCTTACACAATCAAGGAGTCGATCTGCTGCGTACAGTGGATTGCCATTGCTGGATTCTGAATTTGATTTCTGGTCACTGGCACTATCAAACCCATAGGTTCATGGCCATATGGACATAAGCTCTCCATATATCCCTACCCTGAGCCAATGTTTTCCAATCATCCCCTGTATAATCAACTTCCCTCAAATCATAGTTAATGTTATTCTCCCACCTCATTCTTGGTCTACCAATTGGGCGTTTTCCCTCTGGTTTTCCTACAAGAAGCTTCCATGGACGTCTTTCATTCCCCATATGTGCAATATGTCCTGCCCATCGCAGACTACGAGACTTAACTGTTCTTATTATATCTGGCTTCCTATAAAGACTATGTAATTCACTGTTATGCAGTCTTCTCCATTCACCTGTCTGTTCATCTCTCTTTGGTCCAAAAATTTTCCTAAGAACTTTATTCTCAAATACTCGTAATCTCCTTTGCTCCCTTAAAGAGTCCATGTTTCGCATCCATATAATATAACTGGTAGAATAATAGTTTTATATATTTTCAGTTTAACGTTTTTTGAAAGGAGTTGGGACATCAAGAGTCTCTGCAATGCATAATAGCATGCATTTCCAGAATTGAGCCTATGTTTAATTTCTTTGTGCGATCTCATTCCTATTTGTGATAATTGTTCCTAGGTATTTGAATTCAGCCACTTCCTCAAAATTTCCCTCATTTGTCATTAACTGTCCATTTCCATTATATAATGTATTTTTATGTGTGACCATATATTTAATTTTCTGTGTCTTGCATTTTAAATTGGCACATATTTTTTTTGACACGGCCTTGGTACATCACAACGCTTCTGTGGGAGAAATTTCAAGGTATGTTACAGCGTGACAGTTCCCTTGTGAAATGATCTCAATGCAAATTCTGAAGTTACATGAAATTGTATCACACATCTCTCAATCATAAATGTCATATGTAGTAAATTACAGTCCACCTTACATAGATAATCACGAATTCTAAAAATGTATCAATGTTACAAAGTATGGGTTTAAGATAAGATACCTTAAGAAGAAATAATTTATCTTTATGGTGTTTGCAGCAATAAAGAGGAAAATGTAGAAAAAAGATAAGTATCTACACTATTCTGTTCAAAGTAATAAGTGGATCAGTTTTTTTTAGATACTACATAAAAAAACTAGTGGTTATATTTAATCACATGAAACTATCTTTCCATACAAATCTGAATTATAAGACGTGCATCAGTTTTATTCTTAATAGTCAATTCTAGTGTGAAGAGAATATTGTAAGATAAAGAAATATAAAAATCAGTAAGTATAAATACTTTTTTTTTTGTGTTTTAATTTTATTAACATTTTCCCATCCAGGATAGAATCTATTTTAAGAAAGAAAAATTAATATTTGAGTTTGTATTCTTTAACATTCTTACCTCATACACTTATTCTGTTGGACAATCGTTTCAAAGCTATTGCTCCATCTTCAGCTTGTCCCAAACTGGTTTTTTCTTTTCTTCAAGTTGTCGGCCCTGGATCTGTGATCCAAAGAACTTGGTAATGAGACTCCTTTCTCCAGGAATTTCAAAGTTCATAAATTTCTCCTTGTTCTTCTGTA
Source organism: Diploptera punctata (assembly GCA_030220185.1). Classification (NCBI taxonomy): domain Eukaryota; kingdom Metazoa; phylum Arthropoda; class Insecta; order Blattodea; family Blaberidae; genus Diploptera; species Diploptera punctata. The sequence continues at coordinate 381,039 of JASPKZ010007844.1, forward strand.
TATAGATTTTTTCCCATATTGTGAGTTCATTGGTATTTTCTAACCGTTTTAATAATTTTGTATTTATATTAAAGAAATTAAACATAGGCTCAATTCTGGAAATGCGTGCTATTATGCATTACAGAGACTCTTGATGTCCCAACTCCTTAAAAAAACATTAAACTGAAAATATATAAAACTATTATTCTACCAGTTATATTATATGGGTGCGAAACATGGACTCTTACTTTAAGGGAGGAAAGGAGATTACGAGTATTTGAGAATAAAGTTCTTAGGAAAATTTTTGGACCAAAGAGAGATGAACAGACAGGTGAATGGAGAAGACTACATAACAATGAACTACATGGTCTTTATAGGAAGCCAGATATAATAAGAACAGTTAAGTCTCGATAGACTGCGATGGGCAGGCATGTTGCACGTATGGGGAATGGGAGACTTGCATGGAAGCTTCTTGTAGGAAAGCCAGAAGGAAAACGCCCAGTTGGTAGACCAAGAATGAGGTGGGAGAATAACATTAACTATGATTTGAGGGAAGTAGATTATACAGGGAATGATTGGAAAGCATTAGCTCAGGATAGGGATGTATGGAGAGCCTATGTCCGTGCGGCCATGAACCTACGGGTTCGATAGTGCCAGTGAGTAAGTAAGTAAGTATATTATACTAATAAATTCACAATATGGTAAAAAATCTATATACAGAAGAACATGGAGAAAATTATGAACTTTGAAATTCCTGGAGAAAGGACCCTCATTACCAAGTTCTTTGAAACACAGATCCAGGGCCGACAACTTGAAGAAAAGAAAAAAACCAGTTTGTGACAAGCTGAAGATGGAACAATAGCTTTGAAACGATCGTCCAACAAAATAAACATATGAGGTAAGAATGTTAAAAAATACAAACTCAAATATTAAATTAAACCTCATAATGTAACTACCTAATGATTTTAAAAGCAAATTAATGTTTGAACTGAGATTTGAATCCTGGATATCTAGATCTACATACTAGCACGCTATCCATTACACTATTCAAACGACGATACAAACATTAACATTTCTTTCAACGAGACAAACGAGAATTTTATAAGTTGAAAAAAGTTAATGTTTGTATTGCCATTTGAATGGTGTAATGGACAGAACACTAGTATGTAGAACTAGAGGTCCAGGGTTCAAATCCCAGTTCAAGCATTAATTTTTCTTTCTTAAAATAAAATAAAGTATCAATACTTTTAAAACTTATTGTAAAATACTGTAGAGATTATATTTGAAGAGAAAAATATACGCTTAGACTGAGATTTGAACGCAGGACCTTAATGCTCTACCGTCTTAGCTATCCTAAGCATTCCAATCTAAACACAAATCTCTCTTATACATTTTTTAATTCCCAAGAGCACCAAATGTTACAAACTGTTGTTTGATTGTGCAAGTGACTAGGAGAATAAGTTTTATACATTTTCAGTTTAACGTGTTTTGTAATGCATAATAGCACGCATTTCCAGAATTGAGCCTATGTTTAATTTCCCTTGTACACCTCTTTCCTATTTGTGATTATTGTTCCTAGGTATTTGAATTCAGGTACTTCTTCAAAATTTCCCTCATTTGTCATTAACTGTCCATTTCCATTACATAATGTATTTCTATGTGCGAACATATATTTAGTTTTGTTGATGTTTACTTCCAGTCCCAATTTCTTACTATTACCCAACAGAGTGTGCGTGTTGTCCTTTAGTATCTCCTCGCTATCGACCAACAATACTACATCATCAGCATAAACTACTAACAGCATTTAGGTTTCTTCTTATTTGACTATAAACTAGTTTCGGAACATAGTTTCTGTTCCATCCTCAGTATCCTCATGACCGTTGTTCTGTCGTCTTGAAGAGCTGTCCTTCGCTCCTTCCATTGACTGACTGAAAAACCTCGAAACCAGGTCATTCTCCCCGGGAATTTCAAAGTTCATCAATTTCTTCTTTTCGCTCTTTTGAATGTAGATCTTTTCCCAAACAGTAAGTTCTTTTGGTTTTCCTATTTGTTTTAATAATTTAGCTTCTTTTCTCGATAAGATGTTTTTCAGACCATGAATGGGCAGCCACTGCAGATTTTTCTATTTCCCCTTTCTTGACATTCCTGAGATGTTCTTTCACTCTTGTTTTCAAATTTCTCTTAGTTTTTCCTATGTAGAATTTCTCACATTCTTCACATTTAATCTGATAAATCCCTGATGTGTTTAGATAGATAGATCAACGGTTGATTAATGTCTTTGACATTGTCCGATTCCTAATAGCCAATTTTGTCGGTCCATCCAATCTCCTGGTTGTAGATGTTTCTCCTTCATGTATAAACATATTCCCTGACTCCAGGAGGTTTTAGGTCTTCCTCTGCCTTGTCTTCCCTCAGGTTTTAAATTCCAAAACAGATTTTGGTAGCCGATCCTCTTCCATTCGCTGGACATGTCCGTACCATCTTAATTGCTGAGTTTTAATATAATCTAAAATCGTGTCTTCAATCTTCATTTTCTCCCTTATAACTGAGTTCCTAATGTTTTCTCTTCTTGAAATTCTTGCTGCCCTTCGTATAAAATCCATTTTCGTTGTCAAAAGGTACTTATTTGTTTTTGTTGTTAATGAACAAAGTTCTGCTCCATAAGTAATGATGCTTTTAACAATTGTATGATATATATTCACTTTATTCTTATTACTTATATTTTTATCCCACAATATTCCATTGAGGCAAGCAAATGCAAATTTTCCTTTATTTTATATTTCTTATTTCCTCTTTATAACTCCCATTTTTATTTATTTTCATTCCTAAATATGTAATCTCACTACAAGATTTTATTGTTTCTCCAGACTCCAAAATTAAATTTTCCCTGATGTTTTCTTCTTTTATTTTTTCATTTCTTTAAAATGAGTATACGTAAATAAGTAGTACTAATAGTCTATTTTTCTTGATCTAGTGCGCAAAATATTTGATAAAGAAATTGCACCTAGAGATGCAGGTCTCCTCTGGTGCACTAAAGAAGGAAGCATGTTAATGGTGCGTAAAATGCTAGCCCGTGGAGCTGATGTTAACTGCTACAATGAAGATATGCTATCACCACTTCATATTGCCGTAGAGAGATATGATACTCGAATGGTCAAATTATTCCTGCAGCAGCCTAGTATTAATGTCAATATCAGAGACTCCCAACAAAATACACCGCTTCATACAGCATTGGATTTCAGACATTTATTAGTAAGTTATTTATTTATAAACAGGTTTACAATGTAATAAAACATCTTCCTGTGCCCAAAGCTTTTTAATTTTTTATCTTCTTTCTCCATTCTTCTCTATCTTCCCATTCCAATTCTTCCAGACCTAGCTCCCTCATTCCTCTTCTTACATCATCCATCCATTTAAATCTAGGCCGACCTCTCTTTCCTTTCCCAGGTGGAATTCATTCGAAAGCTTATCTGGGTAATCTTTTCTCTGGCGTCCTACATATTGTCGCTTAAGAAACAATACCGCGTAACTAACAAAATGAACATTTTACACGAGAAACAAAAAACTGTTTACTTTTCCCCTTAGTACCTATGCATTGAAACCATTTAATTTTAGGAAGTTATATTTTGAGGTTATTTTAATTATATTATTTTTTGTCTGGACATCTTACCTCAATATTAATGTTGATTTGTTCTTGGACATGTTTCAAAACAATTTTTTCCCAGTCTGGGAAAGCTGACGATAAAACAGAATTGTTTTGAAACATGTCCAAGAACAAATCAACATTAATCTGGGAAAGGTGACGATAAAACAGAATTGTTTTGAAACATGTCCAAGAACAAATCAACATTAATATTGAGGTAAGATGTCCAGACCAAAAATAATATAATTGAAACCGTTGTATCTATAAGTTTAGCAAGGTCATCGTACAAAATTTCATCCCAATCTATGTTAGAACTGAGCGCACTTCTTCCGTGATGCTAACAGTATAAAAGTGTCAATTTCACCAAAAGTGTCAGTTACGCAGTATTGTTTCTTAAGCGACGATATATGACCATACCATTCTAGTTGTCTATTTCTCATAAAATCTAATATTGAATTTTGGACTTTCATTTGTTGTCCGATGATAGTATTTCTGACTTTTTTCCAATTTAGAATGTCTAGTTGAGTCTAAAACAATCCATTTCAGTAGACATAAGCTTTAAACTCAAATTTTTAATCAACTGCTAAATTTCTGCACCGTATGTTAGCGTGCTTCGAATTATGGATTTATAAATTTGTAATTTGGTATCTATTCTTATGTTCTTATCCCACAAAACTCCATTTACCATTGTTATTACTGATCTACCTTTTTGAATCCTACATTTTATATCAGTTTCTTGGATACATTTTGAGTTAATTTTAATCCTCAGGTAATTACATTCTTCACATCCTCTGATACATCCCATTCCATCTTCCAAAACTAAATCTTTCTTTCCATCACCACAAGATAAATAAAATGATTTATTCAAATTTAATTTTAATCCCCATTTAATATAGTCTTCTATGAGCTTTCGACTCACATATTCCAGATACTCATAATCATAACCAACTGGTCATCTGCAAATAATGTACAGGATATTGTTTATTTTTTATTATTTCACTCACCTCATACTTCATAAATCATAGCAGACCCTGGGTTTCTTCACGTAATTTGTGACATTGTCAATGCTGCATCACGTTCACAACTGACGTCCAACGGCCTTCTATCCTGCAGACTGACCTCCGCGCCATCTGGTGGCCGACCGAAGAATTTCCAAATCAGTCCTCTTTCTTTATAACCGGGTATTTCAAAATTCATAGTTGTATTTTCATTCTTGCATATGTAAATTTTTTCCCAAATTGTGAGTTCCTTCGGTTTTTCCAATTGTTTAAGTAATTTTGTTTTGGTTTCTATTCTATGTTTTTCTGACCAGGCATGTGCAGCTATTGCAGATTTTTCGGTTTCTCCATTTTTAACATTTCTGAGGTGTTCTTTTAATCTTGTATTTAGATTCCTTTTTGTTTTTCCTATGTATATCTTTTCACAATCTTTACAATTAATTTGATAAATTCCCGATTTTTTGCAGTCTTCAATTTTTTCATTTTTGTTGGTTTTTATTAAATTACCTAAGCTGTAATCATTTTTCGGTGGTTTTCACAAGAAAATGATACACAAGAAAATAAATAAATTCAAAGAACAAAAAGTCATCAATGAAAGTACTCTTCAGACAGATAAAAATATAGGCAAAAAATTCAAGAAGTTCACATACCATCCTTTCGTATTTGACAAGTTTCAAAAAATTTTCAACAAATTCAACATTAAATTAGCACCGAAAAATGATGATTACAGCTTAGGTAATTTAATAAAAACCAACAAAAATGAAAAAATTGAAGACTGCAAAAAATCGGGAATTTATCAAATTAATTGTAAAGATTGTGAAAAGATATACATAGGAAAAACAAAAAGGAATCTAAATACAAGATTAAAAGAACACCTCAGAAATGTTAAAAATGGACGAAACCGGAAAAATCTGCAATAGCATGCACATGCCTGGTCAGAAAAACATAGAATAGAAACCAAAACAAAATTACTTAAAACAATTTGAAAAAACCGAAGGAACTCACAATTTGGGAAAAAATTTACATATGCAAGAATGAAAATACAACTATGAATTTTGAAATACCCGGTTATAAAGAAAGAGGACTGATTTGGAAATTCTTCGGTCGGCCACCAGATGGCGCGGAGGTCAGTCTGCAGGATAGAAGGCCGTTGGACGTCAGTTGTGAACGTGACGCAGCATTGACAATGTCACAAATTACGTGAAGAAACCCAGGGTCTGCTATGATTTATGAAGTATGAGGTGAGTGAAATAATAAAAAATAAACAATATTAAAGAACCTCATAGTGTTATTTCCTATCTACATAACTTAATGTACAGAATGTTCCAAAATGATAAGACAGGGTTTCAAAGTTATTTAATTTCCCTTACATGATATATATAAGAACATATGTTGCATGGGATTAAATAGAAACTCTTCCAGTTTTCATGACAGACTATAGTGTTCGATGTGAGAACGTTTTGTCACAAGGCACACATCTTGGTCAGCATATTTGCAGTAATGGATTCAACAGCAGCAACAATCCTTCTTCTCAAGTCTGGAAGGTCCACCGGAAGTGGTGGTACGTACACATGGTCCTTCACATACCCCCACAGAAAGAAATCACAAGGTGTAAGGTCAGAAGACCGTGGAGGGTATGGGAATGAATCATGTCATCTGGACTGACGTAACATTTGGTGTTCGTAGACATCCTGAACTTTTCCTTTTACAGATACATCTAGTTGTTTCTAACTGTTTATACCATCAACAGACAATTTTATCTGTTGGAGGATCAATTCCAAATTGCCATCGGAAAGCTCGCTGCAATGCAACAATGAAACCATCATCATCATCATCATCATAGTACATTCACGAATTTAGGCCATTTGTTGACCTGTTTCGGCCTCAAGAGAAACACCATCCAAAAGTCTTTTGAGTGGACATCCTGGTCTTCTTCTTCCTGCAGGTTGATATCTTAACATTTGTTTGGGTATTCTGTGATCTTCCATTCGATGAATATGTTGCATCCATCTTGACTTATAATTCGTGTTGAGACTTGAAAGTAGTGTTGAAGTTCCTTAGGACAGGTTACTGGCCCGACGCTAAGTAGTCCAGTGGTAGGGCTGCTACCTTTTAGTCTCTGGACAGACATTAGGATACTGCATTTACTCAGTACCCGATGGACGGTTATACCGCCATGACTCAGTCCTCAGAGCCTCGTTTGTGAAAACGAGTTGTACCACGAGAAGGTGAGGATGAGAATTGGGTAGGAGAGGTTATACACACGTCACTACCCCTTACAACCCCTGATCTCGCAAATTGCAACACACAGAATGACTTCTGTATAGGAATTGCCATTTTCACAAATTTAACGCTGATGACGTAATAATGACAAGAAACAAATTACTGCAGACAGGATATGAAACTTTCACAGTTTTTCTTTCATTATAGCAAATAATCACGCATTCAATTTTGTTTGTAAAGCTATACCAACTACTTTAAACCCTGTCCATCATTTTAGAACATCTAGAAAGATATTATATATTCATTGCCTGCATTTTTACAGCTTATACCTATACTGCTGAAGAAAGGAGCAGATGTCAATGCCAAGAATACATTAGACAGAACACCACTACACCTGGCTGCACACTACTGTCTCTCAAATGAGACACAACTATTCTTAGACAATAATGCTGAGGTAGGTATTGATCAACACACATGTGGTCAAGTTTCTTTGAATCTCAAATCATCTTACATCGATTTAATGTTGATTTTTTTTTCGTAAGATGATTCCAGATTCACAAAAACTTGATTAAAAGAAACTCAAAATTTCATTCATAGTGTTCTGCTAAGAGCAGGTCTTTCACTGCAAACTCAGCATTCTCCACTCTTTCCTTGACTCAGCTTTCCTTTTTGTATCTGCATACAAACCATTTATTTTAATATTGTCTATCATCTGATGTCTTTTTCAGCCTCTAACTTTCTTTCCGTTGACCATTCCTTCTAGAGCATCCTTCAGCAGGCAATTTCTTCTTAGCCAGTGGCCAATCCAATTTCTTTACCTCTTCTTTATGAGTTCCAGCATTGTTCTTCCTTCACCCACTCTGTCTAGCACATCTTCATTTCTTACTTTGTCTGTCCATTTTATACGTTCCATTCTTCTCCATATTCACATCTCAAAAGCTTCCAGTCGCTTTTCCTCATTCCGTCGTAATGCCCACGTCTCTGCACCATATAATGCTACACTCCACACAAAGCACTTCACTAGCCTCTTTCTTATTTCTCTTGCCATAGGTCCGCAGAAAATGCTTCTCTTCTTGTTGAAAGCTTCTTTTGCCATTGCTATCCTCTGCTTTACATCTTGACCGCAGTTCATGTTACTACTGATAGTACAACCCAAGTATTTGAAGCTCTCCACTTGCTCAATGGCCTCATCTTTAATCTTCATGTTTATCTTCCTTTGTTTCTTTCCTATAATCATGGTCTTTGTCTTATTTATATTTATCTTCATCCCATAATCCTCGCACTTATCATTCAGCTCCATCAGCATGTTCCTCAATGTTGTTGCATCTTCTGCTAGCAAAGCCATATCATCAGCAAATCTTATGCACTTTATTTTTCTTCCTCCCATGTTTAGCCTCCCATATTACTGAAGCAGTTCTTCATTAAGTCTTCCAGGTAGATGTTGAAAAGGGTAGGTGATAGAGGACATCCTTGCCTCACCCCTCTTCCAATTTCTCTTCCCTCTGACATTTCTTCTCCTATCTTCACTTTTATTCGCTGTTTCATATAAAGACTACTTATGAGCCTCCTCTCCTTCCAGTTCACGACAATTTTCTTCAACTCAAAATAAAACTTCCTAAAATAAACCATTACACATGTGGTCCTCTAACCAATTCCCTCTTATCTTGCTCTGTATATTGTAAAAACTTGCACAACAACCGATACATACAGTATAATTAATAAAAGAAAGATATGTACCGTAAAATTGGTGTATTAATTTGATTCGTTGAGGAATTTATTTAGTTAACACATTTGCTGCATGACAGACTTTTATCACTGTTATGCCTCAAAATTTATAGGCTTCATAAAGACATTGTTTACAGGGCCTGTAATCAATAGAGGGATTATAGTAATAAAAAGTCATCATTGTCATCATCATCGTCATCACTCCAGGGATTAGGCAATTGCCCGTTCCGACTTCATAATGCATCAGCCCAACGTCTTCTTGGTCTTCCAACATCACGTCTTCCTCTTGCTTGATAATTTCTTGCTAACAATGGATATCTCTCCTTACTCATTCCATCCATGTGATCAATCCATTTCTGTCTGTAATTCGTGACCTTATCCAATAAAGGCTGTACTTTCAATTCTTCTCTTATATCCTCATTTCTTATTCTATCAAGTCTTGTACATCCTTTAACTTGTCTTAGGAACCTCATCTCCACCATCTGTATTCTATCCTTCTGGAGCCCAAGTTTCACATCCATACAATATTGTGGGAACTGCCATAACATTATACATTTTTATCTTGGTTTCTTTTCTAATTTTATTTTTGAATGTTCTCTGTATTGTTCCACACACCGTCTGAAATTTATTTATTTTGGAGTCAATATCTCTTTCCACATTGTAGCCAACATCACAGCCCAAATATTTGAAACTAGACACCTGTTCTATACTTTGATTTTCAGTAATAAAAAGTACATTAATATATTTTACCATTTCATTTTAAATACTTGATTGATATAATTATTAGGGCTTTTAGGCAGTTTATTTAATAGAAATGCATATATCTGGGTGCTTCGTACCAGGCACATATTATCACGACAACATATTTTGTAAACATCTTCCCATTAGGTGAAAGCAACCCACTTACAAGTATATATACTCGGGGTTTCCTCCCCAAAGAGAGGCTCGTTGCGGGTTGGAGAGAAGGCTCTGACTTCCATATAGCTTGTTGTTATCTACCATGAACGAATGTAAGCCGGAGTATTAGTTTTTGCTTAATCATAGAATAGTATTTGTCTTATATTTACATATGCCTAATAATCAGCATATAACTTCGTTTTTATTTTAAAATACAATATGAAGTAACATTAAGAGATTTATATAATAAATTTGGGAATTTTTAACATTATGAGGTTTAATTCGTAAGAATTAAATGAATCGTGATTTCTTCTTACCTCATACTTCTATGTTTTTTAAAACACAACACTGCAGTATCAGCAACCATCGTCACCATCCTCAGCTGTTTTCACGACTGTCAATTTTTTCTTTTGCCGGCAATTATCCAAACTGCCATCTGGTGTTCTTTTGAAGGTTCAAAAGAACACCAGATGGCAGTTTGGATAATTACCGGCAAAAGAAAAAATTTCAAAAGAACACCAGATGGCAGTTTGGATAATTACTGGCAAAAGAAAAAATTGACAGTCGTGAAAACAGCTGAGGATGTTGACAATGGTTGCTGATACTGCAGTGTTGTGTTTTAAAAAACACAGAAGTATGAGGTAAGAAGAAATCATGATTCATTTAATTCTTATTAAGAGCTTGTTTAATAATTAAACATTTTGTCTGTTCATTCTTACCTATTAGAGTTGTTTTTGTCAAACATATGTTTCAGAGCTTCTTAGCCCCATCGTCTCATATGATGAGAAAATTTAGTCTGTAATCGCTGACGATGGGGCTAAGAAGCTCTGAAACATATGTTCGACAAAAACAACTCTAAGAGGTAAGAATGAGCAAAAATGTTTTAATTATATAACTTTGTATTAAACTAGAGGAAAAAGTGTTAGTTGAGATAATGTTGCATCAGCTTACTTTATAAACTTTCTAGATTAATAACTTCTAATTCCATTATGTTTCACTCTTCTCTAATTTTAATTTGTTAAATATATATTTTCATTTTTATATTTATTTTATTTATGTGTCTGTCTTAATTCCTTAGTTTTTGCTATCCTTTGAGAGTTAGTTAAATCTGGACCTTGATTTAATGTTAAGCCCATCTCATTTATAGTCCTCGGCCACTAAATATATCTTGCTACCACTTAACTGGAGATGGGCCTTAACAATCATTTTTTAAAAACATCATTAGAAGCCCTACTAGCTTTAAAAAGTAATGTTAAATTCCCAATAAATGTCTTCTTAACTAAGAAGCCGCCATTTGCAAAGATGGAAACAATGGTTTCAAAAGCATTTGGCGAGAGGGAATTACAACGTATATAAGAGAAAAATTTGCATCTATATCGTAACTCGCCTCGGTAGCTCAGTTGGTAGAGCATTTGGCCCGGCAAGCCAAAGATCCCGGGTTTGAGTCTCGGTTTAGGCAAAAATTTTTCTCTTCAAATATAATCATTTTTTACTTCAGTTTTATTTTGAGATGCTTCAATATCTTTGGTCATAGTGCATCTTATGATCTTTGGATTATATCAAGAGACCATGTATATTATTGTGTATATCTGTGTGAAGACTTTGTTTATTATTGTGTACCATATTAAATTGATTAAATATTAATTTAAAATAGGCGACGCCGTGGCGAAGGTGATTAGATGCTCGGCTCTCACTGCTGGGGTCCCGAGATCGAGTCTCGGTCTCTCCATGGGGGTTTTGTGGTGGACGAAACAGAGCTTGGGCAGGTTTTCCTTGGGGTTTCTCCCGTTTTCCCCTGCCACTATTTCATTGTACCATTTCTCCATATCCATCTCACCCATTTTGTTTCATTTCGTTCATCTGCCCCTGTGACGATGGGGCTAAGAAGCCCTGAAACATATGTTCGACAAAAGCAACTATAAGAGGTACAAATGAATAGATAAAATCTTTCAATTATTGGTTACACTTGTTTTTGCATAGATGTCATGAGTGGCCTGGGGTCATAATGACATCAAAGACACTAAGGTAGTACTAGGATGGGAACATTTTGGTAAATTTTGCACAGAAGCCTTTTTATTCAGGCTTATCGTTCTTTTACAAGCCTGAAAATCTTCACACTTGGGAGAACGGCTTAAAGTCTCTCCTGAGAACTTGTCCCTTCAATTTTTCCATCCTAAAAAATCCATTGATCATGGCCGGGTTTGAACCAGCGTTTCTCAGAACTAGAGGCAAGGAACATTACCATTGGCCCACCGCGGCCAATTTACACCCTAATTTGAAGATAAAAAAGTTGTCTTATACACTAACATATTACAAATAACTACAGTAAACACAAGACTATATTCCTGTGAGTGACTAAATGGAAAATTTGTACATATTAGATAAAAAATGTGTTGCAGATAGATGCAGAAGATGCATTTGGTAAAACTCCTCTTGGGCTTTCTCTATTGAAATACCAATGTCCAACTATGGCAAATCAACTGTTAAAGAATGGAGCCTGCATTAATAAAATTACATCAACTAAAATCCCAATGATCTCTGAAGCAATACTGTACACTGAAAAAGCATCTGATGTTAGTAAAATAAGAATGATGGCAAGTATCTTATTTATATAATTATAAAATATGATTTATCCATCACTGAGATGTATGAAATGAATAATAAAAACATTGAAAGAAGCCGTACTGGCTTTATAATGTAATACAAAATTCCCAAATAAATGTCTCCTTAATAAAAAAGCCACCATTTGCAAATAGCATTTGTTGTGCGGGAATTAACAATGTATATAAGAGAAAAATTTGCATTTATATTGGAACTTGCTCAGGCAGCTCAGTCATTAGAGTATAGGCCTAGAAAGCCAAAGATCCTGGGTTCAAGCCCCAGTCTGAACATATAATTTTTCTCTTCAAATATACAGGGTATATCAGGATCTCACCGACAAAACGATAGGGATAATAGGCCATACAGAGATGATCATTTTATGTTAAGGAATATATAGTCGCAAACACGTCGTTTATGAGTTATGCGCAGATGAAGGTGTTCACCTGTAAGGGTCGGAATTGAATACAAACAATTTTACACATATCATTTTATTGAAAAAGACATGTTTTTACAATGTATGCACACAGTCGACCCTGTGCATGTTTAATATCGTCGCAGCAACGATCAGCCAGCATGGCAGGATTCTTTTTGACATCGTCAAAATACTTATTGTTTTAACACTTATTGTAAAAACATGTCTTTTCAATAAATTGATACGTGTACAATTATTTGTATTCAATTCCGACCCTTACGGGTGAACACTTTAATCTGCGCATAACTCATAAACGACGTGTTTGTGACTATATGTTCCTTCACAAAAAATTATACTCTCTGCATGGCCTATCATCCCTATCATTTTGTCGGTGAGGTCCTGTTGCACCCTGTATAATTATAGCTCAAAAATGTATTTAATACACAAAAATTCAAATCGGATCAAAGCTGTTTATAATTATATACCAAGAGGACGAAGATCACTGGGCCGTCCTATGAAACGCTGGAGGGAAAATTTTCTATAGGATCGTAACAGGCCTTGGCCTAATACTTGGAAGGAAGAAGAAAGAAGAAATATATTTTCTATATACTATAGAGCAGACTTATTTATATCGCGGGACAAATGGAAGAAACATTAAGGTGGTGCGGGTCAGAGGCCCTATTATAACTGTTCCAAATTATAATAAAAATAATAAATTATAAAAAAAAAAATATAGGAAAAATAAAAAGGAATTTGGAAATTCGGACAAAAGAACATTTCAGAAATATTAAAAATTGTGAAATTGAAAAATCTGCAATTGCTGCACATAGTTTATTAGAACATCATAAAATTGGAAGAGAAGCTAAACTTTTAAAACAAGTAGAGAAACCTTTGGAATTGACAGTTTGGGAAAAAATATACATTCAGAAAAACAAAAATAGATCAATGAATTTTGATATCCCTAACGAAATTACATTGATTTCGAAGTTCATAAATTCAACCATAGATGGCAGCACTGAAGATGGCGACAATAGAATAGTTGACGGCCGAAGAATTTCATCAGTCGGAGTTATGGCTGACGATGAACATGATTATGTTTGAAATCGCGATATCATGGAAGCATGAATCCTATGAGGTGAGTTGTTTAAGCAATATGTTCTCCGATGAATTTTAATATATTTAAAGATTTGGTGCTAAAAGTGTCTTACACTTACTTCATGAGCCAATGTAACAGATGGCATTAAAATCTCTTTTTTTAATAGCACTTAGCTGGTTGATGCATAACATTGTCTATAAAACTATATTTTTCTCATTTTAATGAAAATTGTGCTGGGAACTGGTTTTAAATAGCTTAAGACAAATTTCTAGCTTAAATCATAATGTTTACAATATATATATATACAGGGCTTCCAATATAAAACTGGACACGCCTCACGGGGTTTCACCCGTCAGGCTGCGCTCTCTCCCCGTCCGCATTTCACTCTGCCAGCCGCAGAGTGTCCGGTTTTATACTGGAAACCCTATATATATATATATATATATATTTAATGAACAAATCATAACACTGATGTTTTAGATTCGAAATGGAGCTGATTTAACTATGCATAGTCCTATTGGTCAACAAACGCCTCTACATTACCTAACTTTAAAACCAAACATGCAAGTGGCCAGAATTCTTCTTCAAAATGGAGCAAATCCAAGTGCTCTCAATTCATCAGGTGACATGCCATACAAAAATGCCAATTTGTTTTGTAATTATGAACTTGGTGAATTGCTGGAATTTCATGCCAAGCAACTATTGGCAATGGAACAAGAAAATGGAAGATTAGGATTTCTACTCCGTGATGATGAATTACACTGACATATGAATTGTAATGCAATATTAAATAAGTAAAGAAATTGTACTCATAAATAAATTTTCCCTATTTAATCTAGGCCTATGTCTTTTCACACATGACCCTATCCTCAATTTTACTATAATATTAATAATCCAATACATAATAAGATATATGTATAAAAAACAAGTTAATATAAATTATTGAAGCAAAAAGTGATCAAATTAAACACAAATATATAAATAAAAATAAATACAAAATGACATAACCTCAAATCTCACAATAAAAGTAATTATTAACCAAAACTAATTATTAATTTATACAAACTTACTTGAAACATTACTTTAAATAGGTAAAGGCATGGCAATGATGAATTTTAATTGTCATTCTTGTATCATATCCACTTAAAAACCCACTTAAATGATAACAGCCAGATCACAACAACCACAATCAGACCTTTAATCCTGATTCCAAAGATGTTATTGCAAATTATTAATCATACCCAATACCTGTTCTATTATCAATCAGAATAAGTACTAAATCTTTTCTATTGAATTCTATGAATTTTAGATTTATGTTGGATTGTCTATATTAATGTTATATATTTGGTTTAATTGTGACCTAATTTAAATAATATAATTTATATATTTGGCAACAATGTTTGTTTACATCCAGCATAGTGACTGGTTAAATTTTATCACTTCACAAAGATCTGACCTTGATTACTTAACCTGAACTTTTTTTAAGTAAAAGGAAGCTAGTAATATAACTTAGAACAGTTGAAACCATAATTCCCAGAAATATTCCCCATAGAGTTCACTTCATATATTCCCATTAGATTCAACAATACATATTTACAACATGTCAGAAGAAGAAATTGATGGCAATACAATTCTTGCCGAAGCACTTGTAGCACAGGTAAGTTAAAATAATGATAAGCACGATTTATTTTAAGTATTCATTAGATATGATATTTTAAATGTATACTTTATTCATATACTTATATAGGTTATGTTATTCTAGTTGTCATTATGACAGTTTTCACTAACTGACAATGCCATTTAGATAGAGCTGACACCCAGAATTAAAATATGATTAACTAAGTCATGTTATCACTACATATTGTAAAAACAAAAGATTAAGGGCGGTATTTAAGATCCAAGCTCCCTGTCTTCATTAAGCTGAGACTCTCATCTATCAGTTGTTCCCGGAAACTTCTTTTTAATAAACATCTAATCACATGATGTTGAATAGGGTGAGCCAGTTAGAATAAGTTCTGCATGACCCACATTATTAATCACGGAGAGACGGGCTCAGAGTCGCTCTTTGAGGAAAGCTTGGTTCTTGAATACCGTCCTTAATTTTGCTCAGCATATCTTCAATGTCAGGTTACTGTTAAGTCAGGTCCCTGATTGGAGTATAGCATCAAAGAGTTTAAACTACAAACACAAATGAATGGAACTAGTTTATGTATGTACCAGCTAGTAGCGGGAGTGTCTGTGATGCTAAATAATTTAAATGTGCTTTTATGTTTAGTTGAATAAGTAAAATTAAAAATAATTATACATTTATATCATAATTATTTTCCATAACCCTATGCTGATTACCCACAATTTTCCAGGAATCTACTTATCCTGATCATATTGGCATCAATGAGCTGAAAGACAAAAATAAACAGAGACATATGCTGTCGCGGACTTTCTTGTAGAATTTTCTCTAAGATATTCAATTCTGTGTATTGTCCTCCTCTGATGAGTTTAGTGCTCAAAGGAATGTGGTGTGGGGATAGATACTGGATGACATCACCAGTCAGGAAGTAAGTACTATCATATTGAAAACATTCGCTCTATCTCTGAAAGACAGAGTCACAAAAAACTGCAAACTGAAAACGGCATATTTGTGAATCAATAATACTTCCCTTCAACTCGGCTGTAGGAACAAAAGAAACTACCTGGGGAAAAGTAGTAAACCGAATGGCAAGAATACCTTACCTCCCAGTGCTAAACTCGTCGGAGGACAGTATATTCCATCCATAGTAATTCTGCCCAAAGGCAGGTCCTTCACTGCAATCATAACATTTTCATGCTATGCTGGCAGCTTTACTAGGGAATTATAGGTGTGGTAGCTTCCCGTTGCTTTCCACACTGGTGAAGGACGATGATGATGATAATGATAAGGATGATGATGATAGCCATATGATTTCGGGGACCGTTTGGGCCTTAAAGTTTTCCTGACATTTGTCTTACAGGTGAGGAAAAACTCCGATAAAAACCTCACCCAGAAAAACTGCCCAACCGTAGATCGAACCCGGGCCCGTTGCGTGACAAGGCAGCACGCTATCTCGAGACCACAGCGGTGGACGACAGTATATTAATTGTGTGTATTTGTTATGGTTTAAGCATCCAAAAATCAACTTTTTAGTATAACAATGCCCTTTTTTTTAGCTCAGCCCTGTAGTATTTACAGTAATATGTTTATTGTCCCAGAAAAATTCTCTAAATGATGGTGAAAACCCCACTGAAATCGGTCAAGTAGTTTTTGAGCCCATAAAGGACAGACAGACTCGCAGTCACTCATTTTTGTATATACAGATTATAAAGACACGATTTATGATATAAAAATGTGTGAAACAACTTTGGATAGAAAAACTCTCAAAGTTTAAAAAACGATTCACAAACATTCAATATAGGAAGCGAGTGTCATGTGGGACATGTTCAGGCAATCGTCAATTTTTTTTTTCTCAATGCCCCAGGTTGTCATTTTTCGACATTTCTGGTGTTCTCTCCTGGCATTGGCTAAATTGTAATCCACTTCTGAAGTTGGGGCACCTAGAAGGTGGAATTACGTTACCCCAATGATATGATGGGTGATAAATGATAATGAAATGCCAGGTGAGTTCTTAACCTAAATTCCAGACCATGGGCAACCACAGGAATGATTACCTTTAAGGAAAAATTCCTATGGTTTGACCAGGATCGAACCTGGGACCTCATGAACAGTAATCAGAAACACTGACCGCTAGCACATAGTCAAATTCTTGTATACTCAATCCAGTATACTCATCTATTGATTTGATGACAATTACATAAGCTGTCATAGTTCTGGCAGATATAACAGTTACAGTAATGTCAACTTTGAGAGTTTTTCTATCCAGCGTTTATCTATCATAAAAAGCATCTTCATACACATGTAAACTAGTTCCATTCATTTGTACTTACCCTGTATAATAAACCTTACTTCATGAAACAACTGCAAATCTTATTAGTCTGTAGGCTTTGCGGCTTTCTATGCCACCGTGCCATCTGTGAATATTCAATCGGAGAACAAGTGACTGCTAGTGTCATGTTGGCCAATGTGATAACGCATGTTACTGCTAGAGTTAATTGCCAACATATTTACTCACATTCCGCGCCATAGCCGAGTGGTTAAGGCAGGAAGCCTTGGTGCAGAGCTACAGGACTTGCGCTGGTTCGAGTCTCCACGGGGGAAGAAATTTTCTCATGGAATTTCATCCAGTATGGGACCGGTGCTCACCCAGCATCATGAGGCATTTGGGTAGCTACAATAAGTAGCGGCTCCAGGTTGAGGAACCAGCTATAACGGCTGGGGGACCCAACATGCTGACCATATGTCACCCTTACCCTGGCTAGATGATCGTCTGCCTCTGTGATTAACACATGTGGATGTGAGGTCAGCAGCTGGATGGTCAGTCACATATAAGGGAAATCCATCCCAGGAGTGCACCTACATTAGTGGGCAAGTTAGGTTGAGAAAATGGGCAAGTAAATGTTATTCATAGTTAAATATGTGAAATAACACGATGAGGTTCCAATGAAAATCTGATAGCCATAATATCAGTTGAAAATGGGAAGGATGTTCCTCTTGAAAACTGCAGTTCCCATGATTAAGAAAACAAACTATGAGGTAAGATAAGAAATGAATCATTCATTCATTGAAGTCAGTGTTAGTTTAGACAAGTCAGAGTGAAAAAATTGAGGGGGGGGGTTAGTTTAGCATTCACTTGTTTGTTAGCTGTTTTTGTTATAACTTAACTATACTGTCTGAGCAATGACTAATACATGTTTTACAGTGGAAATATGCTGGTTTTACGTAGACTTTCACGGCCGGAGTTGCTATGATGATCTTGAAGAAGTTTTTTGGGCTGTAGGCCGTGGTCGTGAGGCTTGTAGTTCCCCAATGTTTCGCCAGACGCAGTCTCTGGCGAAACGTCGGGGAACTACAAGCCTACAGCCCAAAAATCTTCTTCAAGATCGTCATGCTGGTTTTAGTTTACTTTTTACATTAATTATGTTTTCAGGGAGTGAAATATGTGTTTGGAATAGTTGGCATTCCTGTAATTGAGTTAAGCATGGCGATGCAGCAGGCTGGTTTGCACTATGTAGGAATGCGTAACGAGCAGGCTGCATGCTATGCAGCTCAAGCTATTGGTTATTTAACTAAACGACCCGGTGTGTGTCTAGTTGTTTCTGGACCTGGACTTATTCATACTTTTGGAGGCATGGCTAATGCTCAAATAAATTGCTGGTGAGTACAATCTGACACTGGTAACATCTGACTCATATATACTGCTGCCTGCAGTTGCAAGGCTGAACTTAATTAAAACATTTTGTCTGTTCATTCTTACCTCTTACAGTTGTTTTTGTCGAATATATGTTTCAGAGCTTCTTAGCTCCATCGTCAGCGATTACAGACTGAATTTTCTGATGTTGTTGGCCCTGATTCTTGATTCCTGCTCTCTTTGCCTCTGGTCCAATGAATTTACTAATGAGGTTCCTTTCTGCGGGAATTTCAAAGTTCATAATTCCCGCAAAAAGGAACCTCATTAGTAAATTCATTGGACCAGAGGCAAAGGGAGCAGGAATTAAGAATCAGGGCTGACAACATGAGAAAATTCAGTCTGTAATTGCTGACGATGGAACTAAGAAGCTCTGATACATATGTTCGACAAAAACAACTCTAAGAGATAAGAATGAACAGACAAAATGTTTTAACGATTAAACAAACCTCTTAATTAAGTTATGTAGATAGGAAATAACACTATGAGGTTTTTTAATATTGTTTATTTTTTATTATTTCACTCACCTCATACTTCATAATTCATAGCAGACCCAGGGTTTCTTCACATCTTTTGTGACATTCTATGAATTATGAAGTATGAGGTGAGTGAAATAATAAAAAATAAACAAAACCTCTTAATGTTACTTCCTATTGTATTTAAAAAAAAAAGGCTGAACTTGTTTGTTATCATAAAATGGGTGGCTTATCAAGTATAAACAGTGTCAAACTACAGAGTGCCAGATAAGACATTTCCTATTTTTAAACAGTTATAATTTTATTTAATGCTTTATTTTGCAGTAACATTTTGAGGTTCTTTTAATCAAGTTTTTTTTGAGTCTGGAAACATCTTACCTCAATTTAATGTAGATTTATTCTCGAACATGTTTCGATGTGATCTTCTATAACATCGTCAGCTTGCCCAGACTGATGAGTTTTATGTTGTGAACCCTGGATGTCGATATCATCTCCCTCTTCCGGCTGCCGAAGAACCTCCAAACTAGGTCACCTTCAGCAGGAATTTCGAAATTCATAACTCTATTTTTGTTCTTCTGAATGTAAATTTTTTCTCAAATGGTGAGTTTCTTTGTATTTTCTAACTGTTTTAATAATTTAGTGTACAAATTTACATTGTGTTTTTCGGCCCAAACATGAGCAGCAACTGCAGATTTTTCTATTTCCTCATTTTTATAATTATTAAAACAGTTAGACAATACAAAGGAACTCACCATTTGAGAAAAAAATTTACATTCAGAAGAACAAAAATAGAGTTATGAATTTTGAAATTCCTGCTGAACGTGACTTAGTTTGGAGGTTCTTTGGCAGCCGGAAGAGGGAGATGATATCGACATCCAGAGTTCACAACATAAAACTCATCAGTCTCGGCAAGCAGAAGATGATATAGAAGATCATATCGGAACATGTTCGAGAACAAATCAACGTTAAATTGAGGTAAGATGTTTCCAGGCTTGATTATAATTATATTATTAATTTAATACTTCTCAATGAAGTACAAATATACGCTCAGGCCAGGGTTTGAACCCAGGACCTTTGGCTTTCTAGGCCAATGCTCTACCTAAGCACTCCTATCTAAAAGCAAATTTTTCTCTTATACATTTCCTGAGCGCCAAATGCTACGAACTCAATCATGCAAATGGCAGCCTCTTTTTTAAGGCTTTCATAGGGAATTTAAACATTATATTTAATTAATGTTGGGAAGTAAACATTATGAGGTATAATCATTAAAATTCATCGGAGAACATATTGTTTAAACAACTCACCTCATAGGATTCATGCTTCCATGATATCGCGATTTCAAACATAGTCATGTTCATCGTCAGCCATAACTCCGACTGATGAAATTCTTCGGCCGTCAACTATTCTATTGTCGCCATCTTCAGTGCTGCCATCTAATTACATTGATTTCGAAGTTCATAAATTCCAACCATAGATGGCAGCACTGAAGATGGCGACAATAGAATTACATTGATTTCGAAGTTCATAAATTCAACCATAGATGGCAGCACTGAAGATGGCGACAATAGAATAGTAGACGGCCGAAGAATTTCGTCAGTCGGAGTTATGGCTGACGATGAACATGACTATGTTTGAAATCGCGATATCATGGAAGCATGAATCCTATGAGGTGAGTTGTTTAAACAATATGTTCTCCGATTAATTTTAATTTAAACGTTACTTTATAAAGTCAGATGTCATTCTTTCATCAGTTGTTTAGTTATACATTGTATACAGGGTGAACGGTAATTACACTGACAAACTTCACGGACTGATTCCTGACTGGAAATGAAAGAAAAAAAGTCCTATAAACATGTGTCCAGAAACGATAGATGTGCGTCCCACCACACAGTACATAGCATAATCGCATCCACGTCACAACAGATGTTCAACGTGACCTCCATGGGATGCAATGCACGCATTCACGCATCATATCATGGATTGCCTCACTCTTTCACATGTTCCGGCCTATCTCCGAAAACCGTCACAGGCGACGTGGACACGCTGTTGAAGGGTATGTACATCAGGAACTTGTTCAGCATACACAACACTTTTCAGATGCCCCCAGAGGTAACAATCCAGAGGGTTTATGTCCGGTGATCTAGCAGGCCATGCAACAGGGCTGAGAGAATAATTCTATTCATCAGTGCCAGCTACGGTGGCAATGATGCATTTATGGACAGTCATTCATAGGACATTTTTTCTCCATTTACAGTCACGAATCAGTCCCTGCAGTTTGTCGGTGTAATTAAAACTCACCCTGTATAGATCATGTATGATTTCCTTACTATGTCTAAACATAAATTATAAAAAATCTCATAAGAGTCATAACAACAATAAAATTTTCCTCGGATGTCTTCCCACTCCGTCACTGACTAATATCTATAAAAATCTAATCTTTTCTATAAAAATAGGCCTCTCCTTGTGATTGGTGGATCATGTTCTCAAGATCATGAAGGCATCGGAGGCTTCCAAGAATGTCCACAGGTAGAATTAGCAAGACCATATTGTAAATACAGTGCACGGCCTCCAGAACCCGGTCTCATCCCAACACACGTTGAGAACGCTGTCAGACTATCCACATATGGAAGACCAGGTAACAATGTTAAATATAATACCAATCACATGATTGTACAACTCTATTGAGTAACACTAAGAAATTGGGACTGGAAGCAAACATCAATAAAACTAAATATATGTTCACACATAGAAATGCATTATATAATGGAAATGGACAATTAATGACCAATGAAGGAAATTTTGAGGAAGTGGCTGATTTCAAGTATCTAGGAACAATAATTACAAATAGGAATGAGATGCACAAATAAATTAAACATAAGCTCAATTCTGGAAATGCATGCTATTATGCATTGCAGGGACTCTTGTCGTCCCAACTCCTTTCAAAAAATGTTAAACTGAAAATATATAAAACAGTTATTCTCCCAGTTATATTATATGGATGTCAAACATGGACTCTTACTTTAAGGCAGGAAAGAAGATTATGAGTATTTGAGAATAAAGTTCTTAGGAAAATTTTTGAGATGAACAGACAGGTAAATGGAAAAAACTACATAATATGTATAGAAAGCCAGATATAATAAGAGCAGTTAAGTCTTGTAGACTGTGATGGGCAAGACATGTGGCACAAATAGGGGATAAAAGAGGTGCATGGAAGCTTCTGGTAGGAAAACCAGAGAGAAAACACCCAGTTGGTAGACCAAGAATGAGGTGGGAGAATAACATCCATGATTTGAGGGAAGTAGATTATACAAGGGGATGATTGGAAAACATTAGCTCAGGATAGTGATGTATGGATAGCTTATGTCCATGCGGCCATGAACCTATGTGTTCGATAAGAGCCAGTAAGTTAATTTGATGATTGTACAAATTCAATTTGGGGTGTGCTTTATATTTGCACATATATAGTTTTATTCTACTTTTCCCAGTTTTTTTTTGTATTATGTCTTTTAAAAATTCAATGTTTACAGGAGTGTCATATTTGGACTTCCCTGGGAATCTATTAATGCAGCGAGTAGCAGCTAGCAGAGTGTTGCACACTGCCATGTGTCCTGAACCACCACTTGCCTGGCCTGATCCTTCTCTAGTCAGTCAGGCAGCGAGCCTTCTCATGACAGCAAAGAGACCCCTTGTTATAGTTGGAAAAGGTATGTACAATAACTTCTCATATTTTATTAATTACTAGCTAATACCCGGGGAGCGCTGCTGCGACTAAATAAATTGAATGCATTTTTATTGTTTAATAAGTATTTTTGTATTGTAAGCCTATTTTTTCCCTTTACAGAGATTTAGGCGCTCCCCCCTACAGGGAAGAATTTGAACCATACTAATTTAGTTACACTTGTTTTCAAATAGATGTCATTTTGAGTGGTCCGTGGTCAGTGTTCCGCCTCATACTGACATCTAGGAAACCAAGGTAGTACTAGGACAGGAAAATTCGGTAAATTTTGCTTAGGGGTCTTTTCATTCAGGCTTAAGGATTTTTTACGAGCCTGAAAATCTTCAGACTTGGGACCCACGTCTTAAAGTCCCTCCCAGAGGACTTGCTCCTTGGATTTTTCCATCCTAAAAAATCCATTGATCCCGGCCGGGTTCCCGCGACCCTCGGGACCAGAGGCAAGGAGCATAACCACTAGTCCACCACGGTCAACTGTTTAATAACAAAAAAGTAAAATAATTATAAATTTATATTTTATTTTTTTTAGATATTCCATGCATCTGAAAATGAAATAGACCAAACATGGCAGTTGCTTATATGGTCACACGTAGAAATACTTATATAATGGAAATGGACAGCTAATGACAAATGAGGGAAATTTTTGAGGAATTGGCTGAATTCAAATACCTAGGAACAATAATCACAAATAGGAATGAGATGCGCAAAGAAATTAAACATAGGCTCAATTCTGGAAATGCATGCTATTATGCATTGCAGAGACTTTTGATGTCACAACTCCTTTCAAAAAACGTTAAGCTGAAAATATATAAAACTATCATCCTACCAGTTATATTATATGGGTGCGAAACATGGACTCTTACTTTAAGGGAGGAAAGGAGATTACGAGTATTTGAGAATAAAGTTCTTAGGAAAATTTTTGGACCAAAGAGAGATGAACAGACAGGTGAATGGAGAAGACTACATAACAATGAACTACATGGTCTTTATAGGAAACCAGATATAATAAGAACAGTTAAGTCCCATAGACTGCGATGGGCAGGACATGTTGCGCGTATGGGGAATGAAAGACGTGCATGGAAACTTCTTGTAGGAAAGCCAGAAGGAAAACACCCAGTTGGTAGACCAAGAATGAGGTGGGAGAACAACATTAACTATGATTTGAGGGAAGTAGATTATACAGGAAATGATTGGAAAGCATTAGCTCAGGATAGGGATGTATGGAGAGCTTATGTCCGTGCGGCCATGAACTTACGGGTTCGATAGTGCCAGTGAGTAAGTAAGTATGGCAGTTGCTAGAGTAAATTTTTAATTTCAGATTTCAAGTAAACCCCCACTTCTAAAGGTTTGATTTTACTGAATATTTTACAAAACGTACCTCAGTTTATTTCAATAAGTTTGTTGTGAAACATAAAAAATTGTGACTTCTACATCCAGAAGAATAAAAACAGGATTATGAATTTTGAAATTCTCTGGGAAAAAGATTTGATTTATAAGTTCTTCAACCAACCAAAAGATAGTGTGGGAGTCAACATCCAGGCCGACAAAATATAATTCAAGTCTGGAAAAGCTGACGATGGTATGGACAACATACCGAAAGATGTCAAATGATAAACAAGTTTCTTGTCCAAAATAACGGAAATAAAAACAGATTTGAATCTTCCTAAATCCAAAGAAAATATTTTGATCAGAAGAAACCCTCTTACTTTTGAATCAATTAACATTCAGCTAAATCTAGAAGAACCCGTTACAAAATCTGAAACTCCCACACATGTACTAAAAGCTCTAGCATTAGAAGTTGTGAATAAGAGATATCCACCAGAAGAATGGTTACATGTCTACACAGATGGATCTACTATTGATAACAACTCAGGATCAGGAATTACATGTGCATTATTTTCATTTTATCAACCAGCAGGATACCACACAACAAATTTTGATGCAGAAGTAATGGCTATTCATATTTCATTCCAACAATTACTGTACAGAATAAATAAATTTCAAAATGATGTCATACTCTCTGATTCTAAGGCAGCAATATATGCAATAAATTCACACAAAATGAAGTCAATACAAATTAAAGAGTGCTATAAAATTATTAAACAACTTCAAAAACTACAGAAAAGAATTCAATTGCAATGGATACCTGCACATTGTTGAATTGCTGGAAATGACACTGCTGATTTTCTTGCCAAAAAAGGCTCCAATCTACAGTAATTCAGAATACTACTAAAAGCTTACCTTTCACATCCATAAAAAGAATAATTAAAAACAAATATAAAATCAAACAAAACCAAGACCTATGTAATAAAGCCAAAGACAAAAAATGGGAAGATTTTAGTAAAGAAGCCAGATATTATTCCAGAAATTCCACGTAAAACTACAGTAGCAAAATTTATACTGCTTACAGAACATGACTATTTGGCCAAACATTTATATAAAATAGGAATCTACACAAATCCAAATTGTCCTCTATGCAACAAAGATGAAGAAATGAATGAAGACATCTGCAAACCTGTGAAGTATTACCTGTTGGATCCACCATTGAGAAATATTGGAGAGCAAGAACGCTAATGGCTTCGTTGCCAAGGCCCAGCATTTGAAAACAACAACATATTTATGAACAAAGAAGCTCCAGATTCACACTTTTTATCAAGAAGAACCTCATAAAGTTACTTCCTAATGTAATTTATTTATTTTAATTAGTATTTTCAAGTGAAAGAGATGAATTGTATTGTAGCTTTTGCTAAGATTCAACTGGGTAACAGTGGAAGGGGAACCAATTGGCAAGTGCATCTCTTCCAGCTATGCCTCATCACATCAAATATGCTGCTAACTTTAACAGTTCTCAAACATTGGTTTTTTAAAACGCTCCAATAAAATAAAATCAATGGTTCCTTGGAAATGAAACAATCCAAAGGTAAAACAGTTCCCCATTTTGATATCTTAATAGGGAATTTTTTCCAGGAATTCAAAATGTATCAAACATTTCTCTGAATTAGAGTGTATTTACCAGGAGCAGCATATGCAGGTGCAGAGAGTGCAGTGCGTGATTTAGTGCGAGCATTTACGCTTCCTGTTCTGCCCACACCAATGGGGAAAGGAGTAGTGGACGATCATGATGTGCACTGTGTGTCATCCGCTCGCACCACAGCACTTCAGCATGCTGACACCATACTGCTGCTGGGTGCTCGTCTTAACTGGATGCTGCATTTTGGTCGACCTCCAAGGTTTGATCCACATGTCAAGATCATCCAGGTAATTCTGATATCAATGAGCTTTTCATTAATTTGATAAATATTTAATAGTGAGTCATGAAATATCATCTCATAACTCTGTGGTTTAAAGATAAATATCGAGAAAATGGCAGTCATGAAAATTTGTAGAAATCAGAACGATGATTTGAATATTAAGTTATCGGGCAGAAATCTACAAAAAATGGAAAACATTAGGAATAGTGATAAATGCAAATGGAAGAATACAGACTGAAATCAGTAAAAGAATAGAGAAAAGTTTAAAAATCTATAATTTAATTAAACAATTAATCTGAAATAAAGATGTACCCATCAAGAGTAAATTAAGATGATCCAAAAAAATTAATAAATTGGGGAAAAATTGGTAAAAAAAAAGCTACGGTGGATCCCAGCTCATTCTGGTGTAGAAGGAAATGAAAAGGCTGATATGCCCCAAAGAGCGCAATGCATTTATTTATATATAAATTATTTGTTACAGGTGGATATATGTCCTGAGGAATTACACAACAGCGTACAAGCAAAGGTAGCTATCCATGCAGACATTGGTGTGTTCACTAGACAGCTGACCCAACAGCTCGCATCACACGCATGGTCATTGTTAGTCAGCAATCCTTGGTGGGGGCAGCTCCACATTAAGTGCGATCAGAATAAAAATGTTGTATCGGTAAGTTATCAACAGATCTTTAATCTAAAAAAGAAAGTAAATGTAGAAGAAACTCGATATAATTCAAGATGCAGGGGACATTACATATATGTAGCACCTAAAAATGAGTACAGTTTGAATAAGTTAATCAAAACCAACAAAAATTAAAAGATTGAAGACAGCAACAAATCAGGGATTTATCAAGTTGATTGTAAAGATTGTGGAAAAATATACATAAGAAAAACAAAAAAGAACTTAAATACAAGATTGAAAAAACACCTTAGAAATGTTAAGGGTAGCCATGAGTGAATTTTGACTGAAAATTAACCAAAACACACATTTTGTGTTTTATTTCTCATAAAATTCTCCTAAGCTTCCTGTTCAAGAAAATATATAACTTTTTATTTTAAAATACAACAGGAAGTAACATTAAGAGCTTTGCTTAATAATTGAAACATTTTGTCTGTTCATTCTTACCTCTTAGAGTTGTTTTTGTCGAACATATGTTTCAGAGCTTCTTAGCCCCAGACTGAATTTTCTCATGTTGTCGGCCCTGATTCTTGATTCCTGCTCTCTTTGCCTCTGGTCCAATGAATTTACTAATGAGGTTCCTTTCTGCGGGAATTTCAAGGTTCATAATTCTTTCCTTGTTCTGCGGGTATCTTTCCTTGAACAAGGAAAGAATTATGAACTCTGAAATTCCCGCAGAACAAGGAAAGAATTATGAACTTTGAAATTCCCGCAGAACAAGGAAAGAATTATGAACTTTGAAATTCCCGCAGAAAGGAACCTCATTAGTAAATTCATTGGACCAGAGGCAAAGAGAGCAGGAATCAAGAATCAGGGCCGACAACATGAGAAAATTTAGTCTGTAATCGCTGACGATGGGGCTAAGAAGTTCTGAAACATATGTTCGACAAAAACAACTCTAAGAGGTAAGAATGAACAGACAAAATGTTTTAATTAATATGTGACTTACTTCTATTTCACCATTATTGAAGCCCTGGTGGCCATTTTTAAACTCCCCCAGAACTAGTGGCAAAAATTATACCAATATATCAAAGATTGGCAGCAGATATATTATTAGAGAGAGGCACAAAAGGAAAAACCCAAAATGGTAATGAGAGTCTGTACCATACAATTTGGCACAAATATCCAAAAGAAGTATTTGTTTCAGCACAGAAATTGGAAATGTTTGTTATTAAAGCAGTCAGAAGCATGAAAAACTTTGTAGCCTTTTTTCTCAAAGTGTATTTTTCAAACGCATGCCCATTTAAAAAGAGTTCCTTGCACGGCAATTTTTGCCTTACTCAACTTATATTTTTAACACTTATCTGTAAGAATACAAAGAACCAAAATTGCATAGGATTTTAATCACACTCAAAATGCTCATGAGGTATGATATTTTATATTGTCATATTTATCTCGATTTCTGCAAACATGAAAAATCAGTTAAAAAAAAAACATTTTTTCTCAAAAGTATTAACAGCATAGACAAATCCAATGCAAATTTAGAAACAATGAGTATAATGAATATCCTAAAAAAATATTGGAATAAAATATCGAAAATTGTACTGCAAGAAACTTATAATTAATTAAAATAAAAGAGAGAAAAAATAATGTAACTTGTGAACTAATATAACAAATCACTTGAAATTTATCATAAATGTTATTCATACAGGTAGACATCTGTGGTAAAAATTTGAAAGAAATATCTCTATTAGTTTCGGAGTTTCAAAATTCACTCATGGCCACCCTTAAAAATGGAGAACTAGAAAAATCTGCATAGCTGCACATGCTTGGTCAGAAAAACACAGAATTTAAAGTACAGCAAAATTAGGAAAGCAGTTAAAAAATCTAAGGAACTCACAGTTTGGGAGAAAATTTACATCTGCAAGAATAAAAAGAAAACCATGAATTTTGAAATTCCTGGTAAAAGTGAAAATACTTGATTTGGAAGTGATATCAACTATTTTAATCTGTTTTAAGTCTTTGGAGATATTTTTAAGGATTTATATTTTGTCATTTTTTTTGTTTCAGAAAATGATACAAGACACAAGTGTGCCATTGAATTATTATACAGTTTTTCATCACATTCAGGAACTCATTCCAAAAGGTATAAATGCAGGTTTTAAAACTACTTATTAAATTCTAATGCCCAGCTTTTTTCTTGTTTATATAATAGTTATTGTGTCCATGTTTGATTCCTGGCTTTGTCATAGATATGTTTGTATATAGGATCTGGACGAAACACACATGGCATTTATTGACTTGAAGAAGGCATTTGACAAAGTAAATAGAAACAAATTATTAGAAATCCTCAAATATGATGGCATCCCAGACCAACTGATAAAAGCTATATATGATATTTATAAGGATAATTATATCCAAGTTAAGATTAAAAATAAAATCTCTGAAAGCAGACCAATTAATCAAGGAGTTGGACAAGGATGTGGTCTTTCATCAATGCTCTTCATAATATACATGAACTCAATTATTAAAGAATGGAGACTACAACCACATGGCACAAAACCACCACCTCATTTTTCTACATAGTCTCCTGCATTTTCAACATACTTTTGCCATCAAGTTGGCAACTTTTTGATGCCGTCCTTGAAGAATGAGGGATGACGTGTAGTTAGCCAGTTGCGCACGAACTCCTCTACTGCTGCATTGTCACCAAACCGCCTTCCTCCCAGGTCTTCTTTCAATGGCCCAAACAAATGGTAGTCACAGGGTCACAAATCTGGACTGTAAGGAGGATGTTCCAGAGGTGTCCAATGCATTTCGTCAGTTTTTCTTGTGTCAACCGAGCAGTGTGTGGTCTTGCATTGTCATGCAGCACAATCACATTTCGGATCGGTTTGCGGCGGATTTTCGAAATTTGAGTTCATCACTGATGATGGCTTGAACACTTCCGAAGCTTATTCCAACGTGTGAAGCAATTTCAGAAATTGTTACGCGCCGATCCTCCTCAATAAGGTCCCTTACAGCACGAATGTTGACTGCAGTGATGCTTGTTCGTTGCCGTCTTTGGTGGGGCTCATTTTCCATTGAATCCCGGCCCGCTAAAATTGTTTTGCGCCAATCATACACCTGCATCTTCGAAAGTGTTGCTTCCCCGAACTGCGCATGGAGCCTTCTCAAAATTTCAGAAGGTTTAGTGCCTTCTTTCGCCAAAAACTTAATAATAATGCGTTGTGCAACAGACGTGTGTACCTCTTTTGGTGAAATTAAATGTTTCTTACCTCTCCTCATATAAATTTTCTAAGTTGATCGCGATTTCGAGACTATAACTGTCTCATCTTCAGAACTTTGTTGGCGACTAGTGTTATGTCGATCGGAAGAAACTCTTCTTCTTCCCTCTGTTGGTGGACCGATGAACCTCTGGATCAGGTCAAAATTTGCAGGAATTTCGAAGTTCATAAGTTTTCCTTTGTTTTTCTGAATGTGGATCTTTTCCCAAACCGTGAGTTCCTTTTGTTTGTCTATTTGTTTAATTAGACTGGCTTTTGATTTAATTAAATGTTTTTCGGACCAAGCATGAGCAGCTACTGCTGACTTTTCCACTTCTCCATTTTTGATGTTTCTAAGATGTTCTTTCACCCTTGTTTTCAAATTTCTTTTTGTTTTTCCAATATAAATTTTGTCACAATCCCTGCATTTGATCTGATAAATTCCTGATTTGTTTTCATTTTCAATTTTTTTCATTTTTATTGGTTTTAATTATCCTATTAAGGCTGTAGAAGAAGAATTTCTTCCGATCGACATAACACCAGTCGCCTACAAAGTTCTGATGATGAGACAGGTATAGTCTCGAAATCGTGATCAACTTAGAAAATTTATATGAGGAGAGGTAAGAAACATTTAATTTCACCATAAATTAAACCTCATAGTGATTAATTCCTATAAAAGTTAAATATGTGTGTACTTCTTGCTCGCTCATGGCGTACTGAAGCAACCGGCCGCTCTTCGGAGTGTGACACATCAAGATCCCTACTCCAGACACCCCCACCAACTTCCCCTCCAAACCGCAATCTTTGCAGTTCGCTACCAGAGCCTCCAGATACAAATTCCGGTTTTTATTTGATCCACTCTCGTAACTAATATTTTAAAATTAAAATATAAAATTATGGAATATTTACCTGAAAGGTCCATCTCCTCAACTTTATTGGTTATTTAACTGTAGCGCTTTTGAGACTTGTCCCATCATCAGCAGGATTCAAAACTGGTGTTTCACTGAAGATCTGGTAGAGGTGGGGGTTACACGTACTAGATTCGTTTTCGTTTATCAGATGGTCGTTGTTGTTAACTGCTTTCAAAATTTCCATCTCTTCGAGTACGTTTATCTTCGCTGGATTATTTTCTCTGTGCATTACTGTTAGGGTGTTTTCAATATCTAACATGAGATGTCCTTCATGGATAACGTGTTTTGCATAGCTTGATTTTCCTTCTGCGTGAATAAAATCTCAAAAATGTTCTTTAAATCTGATGTTAAAACTTCTGTTTGTTCTTCCTGTATAAAATTTGTTGCAATCCTTACATGTCAATTTATATACTCCTTTGCTGTTGAAAATGTTATTTTCTTCAATGTTATTTAATTTATTAGTTCTGTATGCTATTTTTACATTTTTATCAGCTTTCTTTAGTGTATTGGCTAATTTTGACGTTTCTTTTCCTGTGTATGTAAGCATTATCCATGTTTTCTTGTTGTTATTAGATTCAGTTTCAAGGTTAGTTATCTTAGATATATTGTTCTTTCTATCCATGAAGAACATCGCATGTTAAATATTGAAAACACCCTAACAGTAACGAACAGAGAAAATAATCCAGCGAAGATAAACGTTGACGATTTTATTATTAATTTAACACTTCTCACTGAAGGATAAATTATATTTGAAGAGAAAAATTTTCTGGTAGAGCACTTGGCCCTGAAAGCCAAGGGTCCCGGGTTCGAGTCTCGGTCTAGGCGAAAATTTTTCTCTTCAAATATAAATAGAAGATAAACGTACTCGAGGAGATGGAAATTTTGAAAGCAGTCAATAACGACCATCTGATAAACGAAAACGAACCCAATACATGTAACCCCCTCTACCAGATCTTCAGTGTAACACCAGTTTTGAATCCTGCCGATGATGCGACTAGTCTCAAAAGCACTACAGTTAAATAACTGAAAAAGTTGAGGAGACGGACCTTTTAGGTAAAAATTCCATAATTTTATACTTTAATTTTGAATAATACATCAACAGAACATATCATGAATCTTATAAAAGTTAACTAATATTTTGTATTTGCAGACTGTATTATTGTAAGTGAAGGAGCAAATACAATGGATATCGGACGTTCAATTTTGCTCAACAAACTTCCAAAGCACAGATTAGATGCAGGTGAGTTACAGCTTTATGTACCAAGTCATTACAACTTAAATTTAAACAACTACAAAAATTAAATAGATTGTAAGGTTGGGCAGCTATGCTACAAGATCTTAATAAAAATATTCTTGTCATCTCACTATTTTACAAACATCAACTCAATTTCTTGTTCATACTTCAAATTTGAAAAATACTAATACAGAGTTGCCATGTTTCAGTGCTTTACATGACAAACTGTTATTTTAAATAACTTTTGGCTAAACTTTACAACCTGTGATGCAACTTCCTTCATAAATTCCAGTCAAATTTTATTCTTAGGGTTTCATTTTTCAAATTATTTCTCACCATTTACAATGACTTTTACATAACAATTTCAATTTTTTTTTCTATGATATTTAACTATATACATGACATGACAGCCATTTTGATTTTAATGAATATTCTATGCAACAACAAAGACATGTTCCAGTGCAGCCAACATAGAGTATCTACTAATAATTATACGCATATAGTTCAGAATTTCAGAACTTACTATTTATTTTTGGGCATTGCATTCATTCACAGGTTAGAGTACCTAAATTGCATAAGGTTAGCTTTTACTTTACTTACTTACTCACTGGCACTATCGAACCCATAGGTTCATCGCCGCATGGACATAAGCTCTCCATTCATCCCTATCCTGAGCTAATGCTTTCCAATCATTCCCTGTATAATCTACTTCCCTCAAATCATAGTTAATGTTATTCTCCCACCTCATTCTTGGTCTACCAACTGGGCGTTTTCCCTCTGGCTTTCCTACAAGAAACTTCCATGCAAGTCTTTCATTCCCCATACGTGCCACATGTCCTGCCCATCGCAGTCTACGAGACTTAACTGTTCTTATTATATCTGGCTTCTTATAAAGACCATGTAGTTCATTGTTATGAAGTCAAGGTTAGCTTTTAGGTTTGTTAAATATTGTGTATATATATCCCATGATTCCATAGTGTAACCCACTTTGTGTTTGTTGGCGCATGCGCATGGAGTGTGATTGGAGCTTTCAACATTTTTTTGCGTCATATGTTGTAAACTTTTCAATCAATCAAATCCAGTATTGCCATCTTCCGGAAACCAAAAATATACAAATTAAAGTGAAAATAAAATTAATAATATTAGGAAAAAACATTAATTAACCTTGCTTAGAGACGAATCACAAAAAAAATTTAATTCATAATTTGAAGTTGTAGGAGGTTAAGGCTTCCTAATTTCTAGACAATCAGCCCTGTGTGACGGCCATGTTTATCTCCAATTGAAAAGTACTTCAGCAACAAACAATAATAATAACAATCCATCATTCATCCATCCATAGTAATTCTGCCCGAGGGCAGGTATTTCACTGCAATCATAGCATTTTCATGCTATGCTTTGCAGTTTTACTAGGGAATTATAGGCGTGGCAGTTTCCCATTGCTTTCCACACCTGTGAAGGATGATGATGATGATAGCCGGATGATTTTTGGTGACCGTTGGGCCCTAAGCTTCTGACATTTGTCTTAAAGGTGAGGAAAAACCCCGAAAAAAACCTCACCCAGGAGCCTCTCCCGACTGGGAATCATATCCGGGCCCACTGCGTGACGAGGCAGCACGCTACCTCGAGACCACAGTGGTGGACAATAATAATAATAATGAATATTAATTTTGTTTTATGTTATCTAATACAGGAACATTTGGTACAATGGGAGTAGGGTTGGGATTTGCCATAGCAGCAGCACTTTGGTGTCGAGATTATGCACCAGGAAAAAAAGTTATTTGTGTTGAAGGTGATTCAGCTTTTGGTTTCTCAGGAATGGAAATTGAAACTATGTTTAGGTAAGTTCACTTAAAAGCATTGCTTTCAACACTGATATATATTCTGAATAATGGCAAGCTCATCCCAAATTTAATTACCATTTTATGAAAAAAAAATGTATATCTTAATTGCTGTCTATATGCATTATTTTGGGGTTTATAATATTACATAATATTAAATTCCTTCCGGATTTTTTCGTGTTGAGACTGATGCAATATCTCATATGAAGAAGAAAAGGATGTAAATGCAAAAATATCTAAATTTTTAAGAATTTTAGGGTTAATAAATTCTATCTTCAAGCCACAGTTAGTCCAAAAGCATTCAAGACTGAAAGTGTATAAAACACTGGCTCTTCCAACTCTTTTGTATGGTAGCAAAGTATGGACGTTGAAACAGAAGGATATACAGAGACTTAGATCTGCTGAAATGAGATACCTTCGGAGGACTGCAGGATACACACTACTAGATCACAAAAAAAATGAAGACATCTTAGAAGAATTACACATGGAATCTTTAGAAAACAACATTTCTGATTATAAGTCAAGATGGATGCAACATGTTCATCGAATGGAAGATCACAGAATACCCAAACTAATGTTAAGATTGTTTGTTTTTTATCATTTCACTCACCTCATACTTCATAATTTATAGCAGACCCAGGGTTTCTTCACGTAATTCGTGACATTGTCAATGCTGCATCATGTTCACAACTGACGTCCAACGGCCTTCTATCCTGCAGACTGACCTCCGCGCCATCTGGTGGCCGACCGAAGAATTTCCAAATCAGGCCTCTTTCTTTATAACCGGGTATTTCAAAATTCATAGTTGTATTTTCATTCTTGCATATGTAAATTTTTTCCCAAATTGTGAGTTCCTTCGGTTTTTCCAATTGTTTAAGTAATTTTGTTTTGGTTTCTATTCTATGTTTTTCTGACCAGGCATGTGCAGCTATTGCAGATTTTTCGGTTTCTCCATTTTTAACATTTCTGAGGTGTTCTTTTAATCTTGTATTTAGATTCCTTTTTGTTTTTCCTATGTATATCTTTTCACAATCTTTACAATTAATTTGATAAATTCCCGATTTTTTGCAGTCTTCAATTTTTTCATTTTTGTTGGTTTTTATTAAATTACCTAAGCTGTAATCATTTTTCGGTGCTAATTTAATGTTGAATTTGTTGAAAATTTTTTGAAACTTGTCAAATACGAAAGGATGGTATGTGAACTTCTTGAATTTTTTGCCTATATTTTTATCTGTCTGAAGAGTACTTTCATTGACGACTTTTTGTTCTTTGAATTTATTTATTTTCTTGTGTATCATTTTCTTGTGAAAACCATTATCCTTAGCAATTTGTATGATGTGTTCTTTCTCTTTATTGTAATTTTCTTTGCTCATGGGGACATTCACAAGTCTGTGTGTTAAACTATTAAATACTGCCTGTTTGTGTGAAAAATGGTTAAATCCAGTAGCTTTTATATAATTGTCGATGTGAGTTTCTTTTCTGTAGATTCCAAATTCTATTTTCTTTTTTTTCTTTTTCCTAATCAATTTAAGGTCTAAAAATGGTATTTCATGATTATTTTCTATTTCCATTGTAAATTTGATTGTTTTATTTTGAATATTTAACAGTTTAATGGCATCTTCTAATTGTTTCTCTTTTACTATTGCTATGATATCATCTACGTATCTTCTCCAAAATTTAAACATCAACGGATGTGCTTTAGTTACATGACATTCAAAATTCCCCATAAACATGTCTGCTAAGAATGGTGATAATGGATTTCCCATTGCGAGTCCTGATTTTTGTCTAAAGTATTTTCCTCTAAAGGTGAAGAACATTTGATTCAAGCATAATTTTGTTAGTTTTATGTATTCTTTAACGCTATCATCATCTAATTTGTTTTCTTTCAACCATTTTTCTAAAATTTTCAAAGTTGTGTCAGTCGGTATGTTTGTGAATAATGAAGTAACATCAAATGAGACCAATCTTTCTGAAGGTGAAGAAACCCTGGGTCTGCTATAAATTATGAAGTATGAGGTGAGTGAAATGATAAAAAACAAACAATATTAAAGAACCTCATAGTGTTATTTCCTATCTACATAACTTAATAATGTTAAGATATCAACCTGCAGGAAGAAGAAAACCAGGACGTCCACTCAAAAGACTTCTGGATGGTGTTTCTCTTGAGGCCGAAACAGGTCAACAAATGGCCTAAATTCGTGAATGTACTATGATGATGATGACATTAAATTAACCAGACTACGATGGGCAAGGCATGTAAGAAGAAAGGAACAGTCAGAAATATGTAAAAGGATATGGTCCACTCAACCAGAAGGGAGAAGAAAAAGAGGAAGACCGAAACTGCGATGGAAAGATGAGGTGGATGGAGATGATAGAGAGTTGGTGGAGAGAGGCACAGGACCGAGCTAATTGGAGGAGGCCAGGACTCAGGAATGAGTTGTTGACCCAGTGATGATGATGATGATGATGAATATTACAAAATAAAATTATACATGAGACAAAACAATTTTTCCCCATGGAAACTTCGAAACTGGTATTTCCTAAACTCTCTGTGTCAAAGTGAGTATTTTTGTAGGGACTTAGGGTCGTATCTATGAATGCATTAGACCGTAAAAGTCGTTCTCTGCTGAGAAAGTTGCATCCAAAGACATTTTTGCATACTCAAAAGTCTGTTCATGTGATAATAATTGTTGAAATTCCTAAGCTACCTGGCGAGGTGACTTTGCAGAGAATGAATCGTGACCAACCCGATGGGAACTGATGGTAACCGATGTACTTTGAAACCTTGCTGCTTTATCCAAGATGTCGGACCTTGAAGACTTCGATCATGTTTTCGGTATATGCGGAGAAGAGGAATTTGATAGAATCTGCCAAAGAATTCAACTGGAAGAACAGGAGAATCGGCGTAATATCGCGCGATGCAGACGTCGTATACGGTTTTATTTGCAGGATGCAAGCGTAAATGCATTCCTCTAGCAGACAAAAATAACGGAAGTGGTTTTATCACTGAGAATTCTGGGTAATTTCTTGCCAATATTACAAAAAACCTACTTTCATGCATGACTAGTCAGCGACTCGCTAATTCGAACTTTGCACGGGCTCACGGAAAACTCAATTCACCAACAGAGACTAATGTATGGTGAAATTAAATGTTTCTTACCTTTCCTCATATAAATTTTCTAAGTTGATCGCGATTTCGAGAATATAACTGTCTCATCATCAGAACTTTGTTGGCGACTGGTGTTATGTCGATTGGAAGAAACTCTTCTTCTTCTTCTCTCTGTTGGTGGACCGATGAACCTCTGGATCAGGTCAAAATTTGCAGGAATTTCAAAGTTCGTAAGTTTTCGACCTGATCCAGAGGTTCATCGGTCCACCAACAAAGGGAAGAAGAAGAGTTTCTTCCGATCGACATAACACCAGTCGCCAACAAAGTTCTGATGATGAGACAGTTATAGTCTCGAAATCGCAATCAACTTAGAAAATTTATATGAGGAGAGGTAAGAAACATTTAATTTCACCATAAATTAAACCTCATAGTGATTAATTTCTATAAAAGTTAAAAAAAAAGAGACTTAGGGTCGAATGTTTGAACGCATTAGACAGTAAAAGGCGTTCTCTGCTGAGAAAGTTATATCCAAATACATTTTGCTTACTCAGAACTATATTCATGCGATAATAATTGTAAGCTACCTGACGAGGTCCTTAAGATCATAGCTCAAGATAGAAACTTATTGTGAAAATCCCGAAGGGAACCGATGGTAACCGATGTAGTTTGAAACCTTTGCAGCTTTATCCAAGATGTCGGACCTTGAAGACTTCGATCATGTTTTCGGTATACACGGAGAAGAGGAATTTGATAGAGTCTACCAAAGAATTCAACTGGAAGAACAGGAGAATTGGCGTAATATTGCACGATGCAGACGTCGTTGTATACGGTATTATTTGCGGGACGTAAGCGTAAATGCATTCCTCTATAGCAGACGAAAATAACAGAAGTGGTTTTATCGCTGAGAATTCTGGGTAATTCGTTGCCAATATTACGAAAACGTCAACTTTCATGCATGACCGGTAAGTCGGCCGTTAACTCGATCTCAGCAATTGCTCACAGTGAGTCAGCTCACCAGTGATTGGAAGTAATTTGAGTAGAGACTAATGTATTTGCATGCGGCCCTTAATGTATTTGCATGCGGCCCTTAGAATGCTATTTGACAGTTTTGTATAATTTTCTCCCTCAACAATGTATCGATGTACTGATGACGAACATGAATTTGATAACTCTGTTCTTATTCAACAGGTATAAGTTGCCAATAGTAATTATCATAGTCAATAATAATGGCATCTATAAAGGATTGGACGAAGAGACATACGAAAGTATCCGTGAAGCAGGAGATGTAACTAAAGTGTAAGTTCAGTTTTCTATATTTACTTTTTTGTCAGTAAAGCTTGTATTTCTGGTGTTTTAACATTAAATTAAAGGACAAATTAATATTTTACGTAAAGAAATCCCAGACAGTAAGAAATCTAGAATTTATCAAATTAATTGTAATGATTGTAGCAAAGTATACATAGGAAAAACAAAAAGGAATTTAGAAACACGCACTAAAGAACATTTTAGAAATATTAAAAATTGTGAAATTGAAAAATCAGCAATTGCTGCACATAGTTTACTAGAACATCGTAAAATTGAAAAAGAAGCGAAACTTTTAAAACAGTTGGATAAACTGTTGGAATTGACAATTTGGGAAATGATATTCATTCAGAAGAATAAATATCGATCTATGAATTTCGATATTCCGGTGGATAAAAATTTAATTACAAAGTTTATAATCCCAACGAAAGATGGCAGCACAAGAGGTGATGTCACTAAAGAAATCAACAATCACGGAATTTCATCAGTGGACGCCATGACTGATGAAGGACATGATATTGTCTGAAACCGTCGGTATCAAAGAAGTTTGAAAATGTATGAGGTGAGTCGATTAAAATATGTTCTCCACTCACTATTAAAGAATTAATGCCTAACAAGGATTTGAGCCCAGGATCTCTGGAATGTTCAGTGCTCTATTCATTAAACTATCTAGGCTCCAGATTTAGACATTGATTTTTCTCTTACTTATATATGTTTGAAGTCATTAAAATTGAAGCTAAACTAGCCATAAAGGTGATGTTAAAATTGAAGCTAAACTAGCCATAAAGGTGATGTTAAAATTGAAGCTAAACTAGCCATAAAGGTGATGTTAAAATTGAAGCTAAACTAGCCATAAAGGTGATGTTAAAATTGAAGCTAAACTAGCCATAAAGGTGATGTTAAAATTGAAGCTAAACTAGCCATAAAGGTGATGTTAAAATTGAAGCTAAACTAGCCATAAAGGTGATGTTAAAATTGAAGCTAAACTAGCCATAAAGGTGATGTTAAAATTGAAGCTAAACTAGCCATAAAGGTGATGTTAAAATTGAAGCTAAACTAGCCATAAAGGTGATGTTAAAATTGAAGCTAAACTAGCCATAAAGGTGATGTTAAAATTGAAGCTAAACTAGCCATAAAGGTGATGTTGAAATTGAAGCTAAACTAGCCATAAAGGTGATGTTAAAATTGAAGCTAAACTAGCCATAAAGGTGATGTTAAAATTGAAGCTAAACTAGCCATAAAGGTGATGTTAAAATTGAAAGCTAAACTAGCCATAAAGGTGATGTTAAAATTGAAGCTAAACTAGCCATAAAGGTGATGTTAAAATTGAAGCTAAACTAGCCATAAAGGTGATGTTAAAATTGAAGCTAAACTAGCCATAAAGGTGATGTTAAAATTGAAGCTAAACTAGCCATAAAGGTGATGTTAAAATTGAAGCTAAACTAGCCATAAAGGTGATGTTAAAATTGAAGCTAAACTAGCCATAAAGGTGATGTTAAAATTGAAGCTAAACTAGCCATAAAGGTGATGTTAAAATTGAAGCTAAACTAGCCATAAAGGTGATGTTAAAATTGAAGCTAAACTAGCCATAAAGGTGATGTTTAAAATTGAAGCTAAACTAGCCATAAAGGTGATGTTAAAATTGAAGCTAAACTAGCCATAAAGGTGATGTTAAAATTGAAGCTAAACTAGCCATAAAGGTGATGTTAAAATTGAAGCTAAACTAGCCATAAAGGTGATGTTAAAATTGAAGCTAAACTAGCCATAAAGGTGATGTTAAAATTGAAGCTAAACTAGCCATAAAGGTGATGTTAAAATTGAAGCTAAACTAGCCATAAAGGTGATGTTAAAATTGAAGCTAAACTAGCCATAAAGGTG
Source organism: Diploptera punctata (assembly GCA_030220185.1). Classification (NCBI taxonomy): domain Eukaryota; kingdom Metazoa; phylum Arthropoda; class Insecta; order Blattodea; family Blaberidae; genus Diploptera; species Diploptera punctata. Next base: position 421,542 of record JASPKZ010007844.1, read on the forward strand.
ATGTTAAAATTGAAGCTAAACTAGCCATAAAGGTGATGTTAAAATTGAAGCTAAACTAGCCATAAAGGTGATGTTAAAATTGAAGCTAAACTAGCCATAAAGGTGATGTTAAAATTGAAGCTAAAACTAGCCATAAAGGTGATGTTAAAATTGAAGCTAAACTAGCCATAAAGGTGATGTTAAAATTGAAGCTAAACTAGCCATAAAGGTGATGTTAAAATTGAAGCTAAACTAGCCATAAAGGTGATGTTAAAATTGAAGCTAAACTAGCCATAAAGGTGATGTTAAAATTGAAGCTAAACTAGCCATAAAGGTGATGTTAAAATTGAAGCTAAACTAGCCATAAAGGTGATGTTAAAATTGAAGCTAAACTAGCCATAAAGGTGATGTTAAAATTGAAGCTAAACTAGCCATAAAGGTGATGTTAAAATTGAAGCTAAACTAGCCATAAAGGTGATGTTAAAATTGAAGCTAAACTAGCCATAAAGGTGATGTTAAAATTGAAGCTAAACTAGCCATAAAGGTGATGTTAAAATTGAAGCTAAACTAGCCATAAAGGTGATGTTAAAATTGAAGCTAAACTAGCCATAAAGGTGATGTTAAAATTGAAGCTAAACTAGCCATAAAGGTGATGTTAAAATTGAAGCTAAACTAGCCATAAAGGTGATGTTAAAATTGAAGCTAAACTAGCCATAAAGGTGATGTTAAAATTGAAGCTAAACTAGCCATAAAGGTGATGTTAAAATTGAAGCTAAACTAGCCATAAAGGTGATGTTAAAATTGAAGCTAAACTAGCCATAAAGGTATGTTAAAATTGAAGCTAACTAGCCATAAAGGTGATGTTAAAATTGAAGCTAAACTAGCCATAAAGGTGATGTTAAAATTGAAGCTAAACTAGCCATAAAGGTGATGTTAAAATTGAAGCTAAACTAGCCATAAAGGTGATGTTAAAATTGAAGCTAAACTAGCCATAAAGGTGATGTTAAAATTGAAGCTAAACTAGCCATAAAGGTGATGTTAAAATTGAAGCTAAACTAGCCATAAAGGTGATGTTAAAATTGAAGCTAAACTAGCCATAAAGGTGATGTTAAAATTGAAGCTAAACTAGCCATAAAGGTGATGTTAAAATTGAAGCTAAACTAGCCATAAAGGTGATGTTAAAATTGAAGCTAAACTAGCCATAAAGGTGATGTTAAAATTGAAGCTAAACTAGCCATAAAGGTGATGTTAAAATTGAAGCTAAACTAGCCATAAAGGTGATGTTAAAATTGAAGCTAAACTAGCCATAAAGGTGATGTTAAAATTGAAGCTAAACTAGCCATAAAGGTGATGTTAAAATTGAAGCTAAACTAGCCATAAAGGTGATGTTAAAATTGAAGCTAAACTAGCCATAAAGGTGATGTTAAAATTGAAGCTTAAACTAGCCATAAAGGTGATGTTAAAATTGAAGCTAAACTAGCCATAAAGGTGATGTTAAAATTGAAGCTAAACTAGCCATAAAGGTGATGTTAAAATTGAAGCTAAACTAGCCATAAAGGTGATGTTAAAATTGAAGCTAAACTAGCCATAAAGGTGATGTTAAAATTGAAGCTAAACTAGCCATAAAGGTGATGTTAAAATTGAAGCTAAACTAGCCATAAAGGTGATGTTAAAATTGAAGCTAAACTAGCCATAAAGGTGATGTTAAAATTGAAGCTAAACTAGCCATAAAGGTGATGTTAAAATTGAAGCTAAACTAGCCATAAAGGTGATGTTAAAATTGAAGCTAAACTAGCCATAAAGGTGATGTTAAAATTGAAGCTAAACTAGCCATAAAGGTGATGTTAAAATGAAGCTAAACTAGCCATAAAGGTGATGTTAAAATGAAGCTAAACTAGCCATAAAGGTGATGTTAAAATTGAAGCTAAACTAGCCATAAAGGTGATGTTAAAATTGAAGCTAAACTAGCCATAAAGGTGATGTTAAAATTGAAGCTAAACTAGCCATAAAGGTGATGTTAAAATTGAAGCTAAACTAGCCATAAAGGTGATGTTAAAATTGAAGCTAAACTAGCCATAAAGGTGATGTTAAAATTGAAGCTAAACTAGCCATAAAGGTGATGTTAAAATTGAAGCTAAACTAGCCATAAAGGTGATGTTAAAATTGAAGCTAAACTAGCCATAAAGGTGATGTTAAAATTGAAGCTAAACTAGCCATAAAGGTGATGTTAAAATTGAAGCTAAACTAGCCATAAAGGTGATGTTAAAATTGAAGCTAAACTAGCCATAAAGGTGATGTTAAAATTGAAGCTAAACTAGCCATAAAGGTGATGTTAAAATTGAAGCTAAACTAGCCATAAAGGTGATGTTAAAATTGAAGCTAAACTAGCCATAAAGGTGATGTTAAAATTGAAGCTAAACTAGCCATAAAGGTGATGTTAAAATTGAAGCTAAACTAGCCATAAAGGTGATGTTAAAATTGAAGCTAAACTAGCCATAAAGGTGATGTTAAAATTGAAGCTAAACTAGCCATAAAGGTGATGTTAAAATTGAAGCTAAACTAGCCATAAAGGTGATGTTAAAATTGAAGCTAAACTAGCCATAAAGGTGATGTTAAAATTGAAGCTAAACTAGCCATAAAGGTGATGTTAAAATTGAAGCTAAACTAGCCATAAAGGTGATGTTAAAATTGAAGCTAAACTAGCCATAAAGGTGATGTTAAAATTGAAGCTAAACTAGCCATAAAGGTGATGTTAAAATTGAAGCTAAACTAGCCATAAAGGTGATGTTAAAATTGAAGCTAAACTAGCCATAAAGGTGATGTTAAAATTGAAGCTAAACTAGCCATAAAGGTGATGTTAAAATTGAAGCTAAACTAGCCATAAAGGTGATGTTAAATTGAAGCTAAACTAGCCATAAAGGTGATGTTAAAATTGAAGCTAAACTAGCCATAAAGGTGATGTTAAAATTGAAGCTAAACTAGCCATAAAGGTGATGTTAAAATTGAAGCTAAACTAGCCATAAAGGTGATGTTAAAATTGAAGCTAAACTAGCCATAAAGGTGATGTTAAAATTGAAGCTAAACTAGCCATAAAGGTGATGTTAAATTGAAGCTAAACTAGCCATAAAGGTGATGTTAAAATTGAAGCTAAACTAGCCATAAAGGTGATGTTAAAATTGAAGCTAAACTAGCCATAAAGGTGATGTTAAAATTGAAGCTAAACTAGCCATAAAGGTGATGTTAAAATTGAAGCTAAACTAGCCATAAAGGTGATGTTAAAATTGAAGCTAAACTAGCCATAAAGGTGATGTTAAAATTGAAGCTAAACTAGCCATAAAGGTGATGTTAAAATTGAAGCTAAACTAGCCATAAAGGTGATGTTAAAATTGAAGCTAAACTAGCCATAAAGGTGATGTTAAAATTGAAGCTAAACTAGCCATAAAGGTGATGTTAAAATTGAAGCTAAACTAGCCATAAAGGTGATGTTAAAATTGAAGCTAAACTAGCCATAAAGGTGATGTTAAAATTGAAGCTAAACTAGCCATAAAGGTGATGTTAAAATTGAAGCTAAACTAGCCATAAAGGTGATGTTAAAATTGAAGCTAAACTAGCCATAAAGGTGATGTTAAAATTGAAGCTAAACTAGCCATAAAGGTGATGTTAAAATTGAAGCTAAACTAGCCATAAAGGTGATGTTAAAATTGAAGCTAAACTAGCCATAAAGGTGATGTTAAAATTGAAGCTAAACTAGCCATAAAGGTGATGTTAAAATTGAAGCTAAACTAGCCATAAAGGTGATGTTAAAATTGAAGCTAAACTAGCCATAAAGGTGATGTTAAAATTGAAGCTAAACTAGCCATAAAGGTGATGTTAAAATTGAAGCTAAACTAGCCATAAAGGTGATGTTAAAATTGAAGCTAAACTAGCCATAAAGGTGATGTTAAAATTGAAGCTAAACTAGCCATAAAGGTGATGTTAAAATTGAAGCTAAACTAGCCATAAAGGTGATGTTAAAATTGAAGCTAAACTAGCCATAAAGGTGATGTTAAAATTGAAGCTAAACTAGCCATAAAGGTGATGTTAAAATTGAAGCTAAACTAGCCATAAAGGTGATGTTAAAATTGAAGCTAAACTAGCCATAAAGGTGATGTTAAAATTGAAGCTAAACTAGCCATAAAGGTGATGTTAAAATTGAAGCTAAACTAGCCATAAAGGTGATGTTAAAATTGAAGCTAAACTAGCCATAAAGGTGATGTTAAAATTGAAGCTAAACTAGCCATAAAGGTGATGTTAAAATTGAAGCTAAACTAGCCATAAAGGTGATGTTAAAATTGAAGCTAAACTAGCCATAAAGGTGATGTTAAAATTGAAGCTAAACTAGCCATAAAGGTGATGTTAAAATTGAAGCTAAACTAGCCATAAAGGTGATGTTAAAATTGAAGCTAAACTAGCCATAAAGGTGATGTTAAAATTGAAGCTAAACTAGCCATAAAGGTGATGTTAAAATTGAAGCTAAACTAGCCATAAAGGTGATGTTAAAATTGAAGCTAAACTAGCCATAAAGGTGATGTTAAAATTGAAGCTAAACTAGCCATAAAGGTGATGTTAAAATTGAAGCTAAACTAGCCATAAAGGTGATGTTAAAATTGAAGCTAAACTAGCCATAAAGGTGATGTTAAATTGAAGCTAAACTAGCCATAAAGGTGATGTAAAATTGAAGCTAAACTAGCCATAAAGGTGATGTTAAAATTGAAGCTAAACTAGCCATAAAGGTGATGTTAAAATTGAAGCTAAACTAGCCATAAAGGTGATGTTAAATTGAAGCTAAACTAGCCATAAAGGTGATGTTAAAATTGAAGCTAAACTAGCCATAAAGGTGATGTTAAAATTGAAGCTAAACTAGCCATAAAGGTGATGTTAAAATTGAAGCTAAACTAGCCATAAAGGTGATGTTAAAATTGAAGCTAAACTAGCCATAAAGGTGATGTTAAAATTGAAGCTAAACTAGCCATAAAGGTGATGTTAAAATTGAAGCTAAACTAGCCATAAAGGTGATGTTAAAATTGAAGCTAAACTAGCCATAAAGGTGATGTTAAAATTGAAGCTAAACTAGCCATAAAGGTGATGTTAAAATTGAAGCTAAACTAGCCATAAAGGTGATGTTAAAATTGAAGCTAAACTAGCCATAAAGGTGATGTTAAAATTGAAGCTAAACTAGCCATAAAGGTGATGTTAAAATTGAAGCTAAACTAGCCATAAAGGTGATGTTAAAATTGAAGCTAAACTAGCCATAAAGGTGATGTTAAAATTGAAGCTAAACTAGCCATAAAGGTGATGTTAAAATTGAAGCTAAACTAGCCATAAAGGTGATGTTAAAATTGAAGCTAAACTAGCCATAAAGGTGATGTTAAAATTGAAGCTAAACTAGCCATAAAGGTGATGTTAAAATTGAAGCTAAACTAGCCATAAAGGTGATGTTAAAATTGAAGCTAAACTAGCCATAAAGGTGATGTTAAAATTGAAGCTAAACTAGCCATAAAGGTGATGTTAAAATTCCACCAAAAAAAATCTTCTTGAACAATTAAATATTATTCATCTGAGTTTATCTGTTGAACATATATTATACAAAACAAATCACTGCATTTTAAATGAACTGACCTTTACTTGAAACAATATAAAACAAATTCGTACTTGCTGCCATTTTTCCCTGATTGGTGTCATGGCCTGCTGTAGCCTTAACTAAATTATTTTTGGCATTTAGCATATATACATTGGCCAGACTGCTAACATCAGTTCAGTTTTGTTTATTTTTTATTATTTCACTCACCTCATACTTCATAATTCATAGCAGACCCAGGGTTTCTTCACATCATTTGTGACATTCTCAATGCTGTGTCACATTCACAACTGATGTCCAACGGCTTTCTATCCTGCAGACTGACCTCTGCGCCATCTGGTGGCCGACCGAAGAATTTCCAAATCAGTCCTCTCTCCTTATAACCGGGTATTTCAAAATTCAGAAACAATTAGAAGATGCCATTAAACTGTTAAATATTCAAAATAAAACAATCAAATTTACAATGGAAATAGAAAATAATCATGAAATACCATTTTTAGATCTTAAATTGATTAGGAATGAAGAAAAAAAGAAAATAGAATTTGGAATCTACAGAAAAGAAACTCACATCGACAATTATATAAAAGCTACTGGATTTAACCATTTTTCACACAAACAAGCAGTATTTAATAGTTTAACACACAGACTTGTGAATGTTCCCATGAGCAAAGAAAATTACAATAAAGAGAAAGGACACATCATAAAAATTGCGAAGGATAATGGTTTTCAAGAGAAGATGATACACAAGAAAATAAATAAATTCAAAAAACAAAAAATCATTAATGAAAGTACTCTTCAGACAGATAAAAATATAGGCAAAAAATTCAAGAAGTTCACATACCATCCTTTAGTATTTGACAAGTTTCAAAAAATTTTCAACAAATTCAACATTAAATTAGCACCGAAAAATGATTACAGCTTAGGTAATTTAATAAAAACCAACAAAAATGAAAAGATTGAAGACTGCAAAAAATCGGGAATTTATCAAATTAATTATAAAGATTGTGAAAAGATATACATAGGAAAAACAAAAAGGAATCTAAATACAAGATTAAAAGAACACCTCAGAAATGTTAAAAATGGAGAAACTGAAAAATCTGCAATAGCTGCACATGCCTGGTCAGAAAAACATAGAATAGAAACCAAAACAAAATTACTTAAACAATTGGAAAAACCAAAGGAACTCACAATTTCGGAAAAAAATTACATATGCAAGAATGAAAATACAACATGAATTTTGAAATACCCAGTTATAAGGAGAGAGGACTGATTTGGAAATTCTTTGGTCGGCCACCAGATGGCGCAGAGGTCAGTCTGCAGGATAGAAAGCCGTTGGACTTCAGTTGTGAACGTGACACAGCATTGAGAATGTCACAAAAGATGTGAAGAAACCCAGGGTCTGCTATGAATTATGAAGTATGAGGTGAGTGAAATAATAAAAAATAAACAATATTAAAAAACCTCATAGTGTTATTTCCTATCTACATAACTTAATCAGTTCAGTTGTTTATAATGAATGCAAATATTTCCAAAAAATATATTATTTTACTATTGTTTATTATTTTGAAAACATCATCTTGCAAAAAATAATTTGCAACGCACGTTTGTGAAGTGTTTTACAGAATCTCGGAAATTAAAAACCTCGCTATCGCTCGGTTTTTAATCATTTCCTCTCTTCTGTAAAAACCACTTCTTGCATTGTAATATACTGTTTCAAAGTTTATTTATATTGAGTTATGATTTAATTTACAGAACACCACCTACATCTTTGTCAACAAATGCTCACTATGAGAAAATGACAGAAATGTTTAATAGTAAAGGACATTTCTGTATCAACATTCCGCAACTGCTAGACGCTCTAAAACAAAGTCTGAAGGTAACATTTTAAAAACAGTTCTTAATAAAGCTTAACTAGTTTTAAGATTTAAATTAAAATTCTCTATACCTCAGTCATCTAATTAAATCAGTTTTAAATTAAATTAAACCTCATAAAAGTGCAATAGCTTACTACTTAAAACAGCTGAGGATGGTGACAATGGGTCACTGATACTGCAGTGCTGTGTTTTAAAAAACATAGAAGTATGAGGTAAGAAGAAATCATGATTCATTTAATTCTTATGAATTGAACCTCATAATGTTAAAAATTCCAAAAAAATTTAATATATAAATGTCTTCTTAATAAAGATGCTGCCATTTGCAAGATAGAAACAAAGGTTCATAGCAGATGGTGCATGGACATTAATAGTGTGTATAAGAGAAAAATTTGCATTTAGATTGTAACTTGCTCAGGTAGCTCACTCAGTTAGAGCATTAGCCTAGAGTGCAAAAGGTCCTGGGTTCAAGCCCTAGTCTGAGCATATAATTTTTCTCTTCAAATATGATTGCATGACAAAACCTACTTTGAAATTTCTCCCAATGAAACATTGTGATGTACCAAAGCTATTTAAAAAAAAAAAAAATATATATATATATATATTATATATATATACAGTAAAACCTGTCTATGAAGGAACATGATGGTTCCTTAAATATATTTCTATCTTGCAGTTTTCCTTCTTATAAAGGGTTCCCAAATTGCAAGCTTCAATTTTTTCACGTAGTGTAAGAGTTTTACATGCACGCTTTAAAGACATGACGTATTGACTGAAATACAGACAAAATAGTATATGTAACACAGCTCAGTTTGCACGGCAATACAAAACAACTTTATTACACAAAAGCGAGAAGGAACTCAAATACAGGAAGACTGAAGAGTTTCCCAACTCCCTCGCAAGGGTATCCCAGCAATACAATGGCAACACAAGAAGGTAAAACGATATAATGCAGTAGCGTCATATGCAGAATATTCACGTGTGGTCATTAATACTGTAATTAGAACGTGCTTAAGAATAATTTTCCGTCTTACTGAGATAAAAATTAACTATTGGTACTTTAAAAACCATTCTGTTTCTGCATTATAATGGTTTCCAGCTTATACAGGATGATTTTACATATAAAATTGTACCGTTCTGGAGATTTCTTTCTGTCTCTACAGGTTTCCATCTTATAGAGATTCCGGCTAAGAGAGGTTTTACTGTATATGCTGTTTTTAACTGCAAGGCATATAAATTGAAGCTAGAATTCAGCAATGGCAACCCACTTTGTGAAACAGATGAATATCCCTGCATGAGTTGAGCAGAGTGGATGTGGCACGATGTGGAACACATGTGAGGATTATCCAATCCACATTCATTAGTTGTATTACTTCCCAGTCATAAATAAGTTAAAATATACCTTCTTAGATAAGATCCGTCGTCCTCAACTTATCAAATATGTATTCTTTATGCCTGTTTTAATTTAGTTTTAAAAAAACTAGACTTTATATTTAATTAATGTTGGGAAGTAAACATTATGAGGTATAATCATTAAAAATCATCGGAGAACATATTGTTTAAATAACTCACCTCATAGGATTCATGCTTCCATGATATCGCGATTTCAAACATAATCATGTTCATCGTCAGCCATAACTCCGACTGTTGAAATTCTTCGGCCGTCAACTAATCTATTGTCGCCATCTTCGAAGTTCATAAATTCAACCATAGATAGCAGCACTGAAGATGGCGACAATAGATTAGTTGACGGCCGAAGAATTTCAACAGTCGGAGTTATGGCTGACGATGAACATGATTATGTTTGAAATCGCGATATCATGGAAGCATGAATCCTATGAGGTGAGTTATTTAAACAATATGTTCTCCGATGATTTTTAAACTAGACTTTGTTTTGGCCTGACTGGCTATAGAGTCAATACTAATAAAATTCATTGTTAAAACCGTTGAGGCATAAAGAATACATATATTATAAGTTGAGGACGACGGATCTTACCTAAGAAGGTATATTTTAACTTATTTTATTTTATGACTCTCCGCCTCAACGGTTTTAACAACGAATTTTATTAGTATTTACTTCCCTGTAATTTAAATGAGATTTGGCGCTGGATTTTAGTGCCTTGCAGTTAAAAGCGGCAGATAATTTTTGGACACGGTCTTGGTACGTCATAATGCTTCTCTGGAAGAAATTTCAAGATTGGTTTTGGTGTGCAATGGTTCATAGTTCCCTTGTAAGCAATACAAAAGACCCGTACATGTGAAAACTTGTGTTAGTCAATAATGACCCATTTTTTTCTAATAGTTAAGCACTGAACAAAAACTCATCAACATTGTTGTGGATGGTGTTTCAGGTGGAAGACAAACCAAGTATCATCAATGTGATGATTAATCCAAATGCTGACCGCAAACCACAAAACTTCAATTGGCTCACCGAGTCCAAGCTATAAATATAATCATGTATTTACTTTCTGTATTTTTGTACTATGGGCTATGTAAATCAAAAGTATATATATATATATATATATATATATATATATATATAATATGGGGGAAAACATTGTTAATTTTTATAAAGAAGGTGAAAATAATACATTTTATTACTTATTTTATGAATAATTTTTATATTTAAATTAAAATCGGGAAGTAAACATTATGAGGTTATATCATTAATAGTGAGTGGAGAACATATTTTAATCGACTCACCTCATACATTTTCAAACTTCTTTGATACCGACGGTTTCAGACAATATCATGTCCTTTATCAGTCATGGCGTCCACTGATGAAATTCCGTGATTGTTGATTTCTTTAGTGACATCACCTCTTGTGCTGCCATCTTTCGTTGGGATTATAAACTTTGTAATTAAATTTTTATCCACCGGAATATCGAAATTCATAGATCGATATTTATTCTTCTGAATATCATAAAATTGAAAAAGAAGCGAAACTTTTAAAACAGTTGGATAAACCATTGGAATTGACAATTTGGGAAATGATATTCATTCAGAAGAATAAATATCGATCTATGAATTTCGATATTCCGGTGGATAAAAATTTAATTACAAAGTTTATAATCCCAACGAAAGATGGCAGCACAAGAGGTGATGTCACTAAAGAAATCAACAATCACGGAATTTCATCAGTGGATGCCATGACTGATAAAGGACATGATATTGTCTGAAACCGTCGGTATCAAAGAAGTTTGAAAATGTATGAGGTGAGTCGATTAAAATATGTTCTCCACCCACTATTAATACTTTTTATCCTGAGCAAAAGGACATTAACCCTTCAAATGGTGAAAATCAATTTCTCCTTCCAATTAATAAATGATTGATAGGCAGTAACACTATACATACATAGTGTTCTACCCAAGAGCAGGTCTTTCACTGCAAACTCAGCATTCTCCACTCTTTCCTTAACTCAGCTTTCCTTTTTGTATCTGCATACAAACCATTTATTTTAATATTGTCTAAATTAAAATATTCAAATTCAACTCCAAAAACTACAGAAAAGAATTCAATTGTAATGGATACCTGCACATTGTGGAATTGCTGGAAATGACACTGCTGATTTTCTTGCCAAAAAAGGCTCCAATCTAATTCAGAATACTACTAAAAGCTTACCTTTCACATCCATAAAAAGAATAATTAAAAACAAATATAAAATCAAACAAAACCAAGATGTATGTAATAAAGCCAAAGACAAAAAATGGAATATTTTAGTAAAGAAGCCAGATATTATTCCAGAAATTCCATGTAAAACTACAGTAGCAAAATTTAGACTGCTTACAGAACATGACTATTTGGCCAAACATTTACATAAAATAGGAATCTACATGAATCCAAATTGTCCTCTATGCAATAAAGACGAAGAAATGAATGAAGAACACCTACAAACCTGTGAAGTATTATCTGTTGGATCCACCATAGAGAAATATTGGAGAGCAAGAACGCTAATGGCTTCGGTGGCAAGGCCCAGCATTTGAAAACAACAACAAATATTCAAATTTCAATAGTTTTTATGTTACCTTAATTTTTCTGTTCAGACTGTTGTTCTTCTTCCACATCATTATTTTCGTTGGCATATTTATCTTGAAATTCACGCAAATTCTTGAACACTGCATTTAAACTTTCATTCTGTAATGGAAGAACACAGATTTCTAAATAATAAACTCATCATCATTTGACATTCTAATTGCCTGACTATATTAATATCTTTAATTTTGAAATTGTGTAGTATAATTCAAAAAATTTCTGGACCAAAAGAGACATGGACAAGCAAATGGAGAAGACTACATAACAGTGAGCGGAAAAACTGCACTTAAACTAGCGTGAAATATTTTCAAAGTCCTATAGAACAACAGTGTGCATGCGCCAGAGTTTATAGAGCCAGCGACAACCCACAATCGATCCACATATCAATTATCATCCTCGATTACTCTCCGTCGCTATGAAATTTAAATGACCAATATTTGCAATAAATCCCCAAATCTATGTTAAAAAAAATATATTGATAATATTAAAATTACCAAACGTTTATTAAAAATGGGTGTACACTTACTTATCACTCCCTAACGCTGATCCAACCAGCGATAACCCAAAACAGCGATAGAAAAATCATACACTAAGTAATATACTCTGTGGAGAAAATAGCAGTTGGCATCACAATATTGTCTAACAGTGTCATAATATTGTGATTTGCATATTTAAATAAATACTTCAAAATTGTCTAATAATTATATTATTTTTGGTCTGGACATCTTACCTCAATATTAATGTTGATTTGTTCTTGAACATGTTTCAAAACAATTCTGTTTTATCTTCAGCTTTCCCAGACTGGTTTTATTTATGTTGCATTATGTTGCACCACCTGGATGTCGATGTCATCGACATCCAGGTGGTGCAACATAAATAAAACCAGTCTGGGAAAGCTGAAGATAAAACAGAATTGTTTTGAAACATGTTCAAGAACAAATCAACATTAATATTGAGGTAAGATGTCCAGACCAAAAATAATATAATTAAAATAACCTCGAAATATAACTTCCTAAAATTAAATATTAAATATTGTCTAATAATGTTATAAAAATTGTTTAAAAAAGTTTAAAATATTAATTAATGTTAGCAAATACAGAAGAAGAGCTATAGTTTACAACAATACAAGAGAAAAATCAAGCGCTAGTAGAAGTGCAGTTGAGCCACATGATCTTTATGGCAAACCAGATATAATAAGAACAGGTAAGTCTCATAGAGTGTGATGAGCAGGACATGCGACACAAATGGGGAATGAAAAAGGAGTTTGGAAACTTCTTGTAGGAAAACCAGAGTGAAAGTGCTATGTATGTAGACCAAGAATGAGGTGGGAAAATAACATTAACCATGATTATACTGTGGATGATTGGAAAACATTAGCTCAGGATACAGATGTGTGGAGAGCTTATGTCCGTGATAATGCCAGTGAGTGGATGAGTGAGTTAGTAAAATTCAAAATAAATTAAACATAGGTTCAATTCTGGAAATGCGTGCTATTATGCATTACAGGGACTCTTGTCGTCCCAACTCCTCTAAAAAAGGTTAAACTGATAATTGTCATTATGTAGGCTGTGGTGGATTAGTGGTTATGCTTCTTGTCTCTGGTCGCCAGGGTCACGGGTTGAAACCTGGCCGGTGTTAAATTTTTTCTTCTTCTTCTTCCTTTCATGTGATAGACCTAGTGGTCTGTTACGGTCTCAATCCAACGTTTGAAGGGTCTGCCCAAAGATCTCTTTCCTGGTGGCTGGTAATTTAAGATCTTAGGATGCAAAAATCCAAGGAGCAAGTTATGTGGAAGCAACTATAAGCTGTGGGTTCCGAGTCTGAAGATTTTCAGGCTCGTAATTAAGATTCTTCTTCTTTGGCTTTCCCCCACTTATAGGTTTGCCATCTTCAGTTTCCATTTATCTCTATCATTCCAATCTCCCTCTTCCAAATTCCTATCATCCATTATTGTTCTGACGTAGGTTTCCCATTTCCATCTTGGTCTGCCACGTTTATTTCTTCCAGCGGTGATCATTGGTATATATTTTTTGGCCATCTTTCATTTTCCATTCTTTGTACATGGCCATACCATTTAAGCGTTTGATTTTCAATCCTCTTAACAACAGATGTGGTGACATTCATTTCTCTCCAAAGGAATTCATTTCTTATTTTATCCTGTCTTGTTTTTTGGAGGCTTCTTCTAAAATAATCAAATTCAACTGTTCTAATTTTATTATTTTGTAATTCCGTCAAAGACCAAGTTTCACTTCCATATGACAAAATATTCTGTATTATGCTCTTATAAATTTTCATTTTATATTGTAATATTTTTGTTCCAAATTACTCCATGTAACGTCTTAGTTGCATTTTTTGCCATTGCAATTTTAGTCTGTACATCTCTCTCACAGGTACCTAAACTTGTAATTATTGACACAAGATATTTAAAAAATTCACATTTTTTTTTATTTTCCCTGTTTCAAGTATGAGGTCATCCACATCCTTTCACAAACACATATATTCTGTTTTCTGTAAATTTATATTCAGTCCCCATTTTTTATATTTCTTCCATTAGTTTATTTATCATATATTTCATATCATCTTCATCCCCTGCAAAAATTATTTGATCATCTGCAAACAACAATGAATGCAGTACTTTTCCTCCTATAGGAATACCCATTTCAGAACATTTTTTATACCACAAATTAAGAGCCTGGTCTAAATAAATGTTAAAAAGAATTGGTGATAAACTGCATCCCTGCTTAAGGCCTTTATTCACTGTGAATTCCTCTGTTAAAGTATTCTGTATTTTTACTTTAGCTTTTGTATTACTGTAGATCCTCCTAACAATATTAATCCATTTATCACAGATATTCAGATTTCTCATTGCCGTCCATAACAATTGTCGAGGTACACTATCATATGCCATCTCTAAATCAATAAAGGTCATATGTAGTTCTTTATTTTTTGCTAAGTCTGAATAAAAAGGCCTCTAAGCAAACTTTACTGAACTCAACATTCTAGTAATACCTTAGTTGCCTGTTAGATGTGCCATTGAGTCGGTGTGTTGACCGCATGACATCTATGAGCAAATAACCATAACTAAATTAACTCTTAACAGGGGAGAGGCTATGGCCCAACAATGGGCTGTCATTAATAATATAACATAAATAAAATATTATATGGTAAAATCAAATGTTTCTTACCTCCCCTCATATAAATCTTCTAAGTAGATCGCAATTTCGAGACCACAACGGTCTCATCTTCAGTACTATCTTGGCGACTGATGTTATGTCGATCAGAAGAAACTCTTCTTCTTCCCTCTGTTGGTGGACCAATGAACCTCTGGATCAGGTCAGAATTTGCTGGAATTTCAAAGTTCATAAGTTTTCCTTTGTTTTACTAAATGTGGATTTTTTCCCAAACCGTGAGTTAATTGAATCAAAAGCCAGTCTAATTAAACAAATAGATAAACAAAAGGAACTCACAGTTTGGGAAAAAAATCCACATTCAGAAAAACAAAGGAAAACTTATGAACTTCGAAATTCCTGCAAATTCTGACCTGATCCAGAGGTTCATTGGTCCACCAACAGAGGGAAGAAGAAGAATTTCTTCCAATCGATATAACATTAGTCGCCAAGATAGTACTGAAGATGAGACCATTATGGTCTCAAAATCACGATCTACGTAGAAGATTTGTATGAGGAGAGGTAAGAAACATTTGATTTTATCATAAATTAAACCTCATAGTGATTAATTCCTGTAAAAGTTAAAAATATTACATGGCTGTGAAACATGGACTCTTACTTTAAGGGAGGAGAAAAGATTATAAGTATTTGAGAATAAAATTCTTAATTAACTTTTGGACCAAAGAGAGATGAACAGACAGGTGAATGGAGAAAACTACATAACAGTGAGCTGCATGATCTTTATAGGAAACCAGATTCAATAAGAACAGTTAAATTGCATAGATTGTAAATGGGCAGGACATGTGGCTGATATGGAATATTGCAATTGGAATTTAATCCAAGTGCACAATCTAAAATTACAAAATGTACACAATTATTCCTCCTAACCCTCTGTATTGAACCCAACATATACTTACAACATCAGACAATGGTGATTTTGCTGTCGGTGAGGTTAGTATAGCAAGGTCTTTAACTACTGCATCACTAAAACAAAATAAATTCTAAAGTTAAATGTAACTCTAACAAATTTTAAAGATTTTTTTAACTTAAAGATTAATGGGAATCTTTAACGTTTTACCTCATAATTTGGGTGTGTTTTTGAGAACATGTTTCAATATGAGTGCATATTATCTTCAGCTAAAGATTGTGAAAAGATATACATAGGAAAAACAAAAAGGAATCTAAATACAAGATTAAAAGAACACCTCAGAAATGTTAAAAATGGAGAAACTGAAAAATCTGCAATAGCTGCACATGCCTGGTCAGAAAAACATAGAATAGAAACCAAAACAAAATTACTTAAACAATTGGAAAAACCGAGGGAACTCACAATTTGGGAAAAAAATTACATATGCAAGAATGAAAATACAACTATGAATTTTGAAATACCCGGTTATAAGGAGAGAGGACTGATTTGGAAATTCTTCGGTCGGCCACCAGATGGTGCAGAGGTCAGTCTACAGGATAGAAAGCCGTTGGACGTCAGTTGTGAACGTGACACAGCATTGAGAATGTCACAAAAGATGTGAAGAAACCCAGGGTCTGCTATGAATTATGAAGTATGAGGTGAGTGAAATAATAAAAAATAAACAATATCGTTTAGAATGTTGAATTTTTGGTTGTTTGGGAGAAGATCTATTGTGAAATATCTTATCAAAATGAAAAAGATGTGAACAAGAAAATTACCAAATTTACACAATGATGATCTACATCCAAAAGTACAAAAACAAAATAATGAATTTTTTAATTCATGGGGAAAAGGATTTGATTTGTAAGTTCTTCAGTTAACTAAAAGATAAAAAGAGGAACCAACTTCCACGGCCGACAACCAAAAATTCAACAGTCTAAACGTAAGATGTGGCTATTCTATGCTACTATGCCACCTGTGAACATTTGATCAGAGAACAAGTGACTACTTGTAGCTGTTGCCCAATGTAATAAGACATGTTTCCACTAGAGTCAATTGCCATCACGTTTACTCACATATAAGCAGATTCTATCCCACGAGTCCACCTACATTAGTGGCAAAGTTAGGTTTAGAAAATGGGCAAATTAGTGATAGATGGGCAAGTTAGTGTTAGTTGATCATACAATATTAATAATTACATACAGATTGAGAAAACCAGCTATGACTGGGAAACCCAACATGTTACCCTATACTGGCTGGATATTGGTTTCCCTGTGGATATCAGGCCAGCAGCCATCTATGTATGCAAATTGTCATATTTCTCTCTCTATGATTTTTTCAAAGTTCTAGAGAATCACAGTGAGCATGTGCGAACACTTCCACCAGATTGCAGAACATCTGTAGAATTGGTGTGACCAACATTCACAATTAATTCCAAAACATATTTTAAGAAATTCACTTAATTTTGTAAGTTCCAGTGGGACAAGTTAGTGTACACCATATTATTTTGTAGTTTATTAAATAATTTGCATGTAATTTACTTTGTGAGGATAGGAAGGGGAAGTTGGTGTATATCTATTTCTTATAAACATGTTTGGGAATTTATTGTAAAGTAAGTGTCCATAATAGTTTCGATGTAAAAGGAGACACACAGAAAAAATTAAAGGAAAAACCTGGGACATTTAGAAAAGGTGGGACATAAACATCATCATGTATCATGGCAGCTGCCACCGTCTTCCGGAAACCAAATGCCATTCCTCTCTGTCCATCCATAGATCTCCCTCCAATCCTCTGATATTCATAGCTGCTTGTACCCTTTCTATCCAAGTTTTCTTCCGTCTTCCTCCTTTCCATTGGGATCCATTCCATAACAATTTTAGGCAATCGTTGCTCTGGCATTCTTTTGACATAGCCATACCACTGTAATCTTTTTTTTTCTATAATGTCTATGATATCCAGCTCCTCTTGTACACCCATAATTTCCCTTATTTCTTTATTTTGTATTCTATCCATTCTAGATTTTCCAGCTGATCTTAAAACATCCATTTCTGTACTTATTTTTCTTTCATTTCCCTGGTAGGAATTTGTTAGACTTCAGCACCATATGTTAAAATGCTCTGAATTATGGTTTGATATATTTGTGATTTTCTATTTTTTGCAATATTTTTGCTCCACCAAACAGAGTTTAAAGCATTTATTGCTTGTTTTGTTTGTGCGATTTTATTTTTAATTTCCACTATGTTATCACCTGAATGGTCTAATTTTGTTCCTAAATAAGTGCATTCAATACTAGGTTTTAGTTCTTCTCCTTTGTTGAAATTTATATTTTCCATTTCTTCTCCTATACACAGGTATTCAGTTTTCTCAATGTTTATATAAAGTCCCCATTTTTCATATTCTTCTTTTAGTTTTTTAGCCATATATTCTATGTCATCGTGGTCTTGTGTGCTATTAACACCTGGTCATCTGCAAAATTTAGTGAATATACATGTGTATTTTGGATGGGTATGCCCACTTTTTGACATTTTTTCCTCCAGTCTCTTAGTACTCTTTCAAGATAAATTTTGGAGATAAACTGCAACCTTGCCTTAAACCTTTTGTAATAGTAAATTGTCTTCTTCTTCTTCTTCCGAATGCAGTATTGGGTGATGATGCCCGTTCTGCGACTACAAAAACTGATCTTTCCATCGGTTGAAGGGTCTTCCGAGGTCTCTTTTGCCTTTAGGGTTGAGGTGGTAAATCATCTTTGGTAAATGGGAATTTGACATTCTCTGGACGTGTTGGAACCATTTAATCTGATAGTAAATTGTAATTAACAAAATATAAAAAAACTGTTATTTTCTTTTTACCATAACATTGTTGCCAATGCAAATTTATAAGAATCAACCATTCACAAATAAAAAACCACTAAAGTCATTGTTTATTACGTTTAAAAACATTTATTTATTGCTGCAAAGGTTATAAAAAATCCACTAACTAAATCTCTTTCATCCAAGTTAAAATTATATTTCTGCACCGACAAAGTACCAAAATCAGCAGGAAATCTCCAACATTGGCTGCAATGACCATGGATTGACAATTTGAAAAATGTATCAGTTATCAATATATGAGAGTAAAAAACAAAGATTATAGGCCAAACAGTTCATTGTGGTCATACAACTGGCGCTTTCTAACATTCATACATATAATTACATAGTAAAGAACAAAACAAAAGTCGCCATTCATAAATACATTGACAAAGCATCATCCCAAAAGCAGACATTTGAGCATGACCAAGAAAACTTCGGGAACAGTGGGACATTTTCCAAAAAAACAGGACTGCTCCAGGAAAAACAGGCTGAATGGGCACCCTATTGTAAAGGCTGGTCATACTGATTTCACAATGTCCTGCCATCTGGTAGACGTCACATTAAACATTTGTGCATATGCACTGCTTTTTCTAGAAAAATTCATTGTGTGAGTCAGTAACCTATTCTGAAGTTTTCCCAAATATTCTATAGAACTATGGGATCTTTCCATTGAGCGCAGTGAGAATATTTTCTAAGTACCAGGCAGACACCAAACGCATGTGCCAACAAATGCAAAGTGGTTTACTCTATGGAATATCGCAATGCAGCCAACATTATATATGCTACTTAACAAACCTAAAAGCTAAACTAACTCAATTTAAGCACTCTAACCTGTGAAAGAATGCAATGCCCAAAAATAAATACGGAGTTCTCAATTTAGAAATATATAATCTATGTTGGCTGCACTGTTGTTGTATTGAATATTCTTTAAAATCAGTATGGCTGCCAGGTCTTCATGTTACATATATAGTTAAAAATCATAGAAAAATATGTTCAAATAATTGTTAGAAAAAATGTAAAATTTATTGTAAATCTTTGAAAATAATTAGAAAATAAACCCTTGTTGGTGCACGTGTGTGGTGTCTGCCTGGGACTTAGAAAAATTTCTCACTGCACTTAATGGAAACATCAGCCAAACTATGAACTAGATGGCAGCATATGCAGTATGACCAACCTTCAAAATAAAATTCCCAAACATTTATTAGAAGTGGATGAACACTAACTTCCCCCTTTCTAACCTAACTAAATATAGTTTATTGAAGTGTACATTAATCTGACTACACTAACCTAACAAAAATAGTGTAATTGAGTTGTGGATGGTGGCAACATTAGAAGAGGGAAAATAGCTAGTGAGTCACAATATTGTCTAAAAACGCTATAATGTTACCGTGTTTCTCGTAAATAAATACATAAAAATTGTAAAAGAATGTTATAAATATTGTTGGAAAATACTGTTCTTTCTAATAATCATTTGTCTTCGCTCCTGTCTTCCATTTCATCGGCCTATGTAACAGACCTGTTCAACCGGTATTGCATATATCACAGATATTTAATGAGGGGTTTCATCTCGTCTCATTCCTCGACCTGGCATTCTGACGACACGAATTTGCGTTTACATTCACTATTATATTTGTCCATTTTCCATAGTATATTCTTGTAATACTGTTACTATATGTACTTATCTTGTCTTTACTAACATTTTGTAATATTTTAAACATTTTCCATAGTTTGTTTATTTTATCAGACTACGCTAAATGTTGCCCATACGATATATGGGTTTGGCAGAGTCGAATTTACTTTTATGAATACCAAACTAAATTTCTCAAACATTGTAGCACAGAAAAGTTATTTCAGGCCTAATGTATAAAATTGCATGACATCGCTTACATCTTAGAGAAGATAAGTCTCAATTCAAGCAATTCATTTCTTATAGCCTGTTCCAAATCATCTATTTCACTTCCAGTTGAAGACATGTTAAAACTGTAATAATCTATAATAAATTAACAAATACTTTAAACACTCTACGTTTCTCTCAGTCCTCACATGTATACAATAAAACCGCCAAATACAGTGAAACAGGGCTAATAACATGACAAATTCATATGTTAAATATAAAATAATTAAAATATGTAACTGAGTATAGACACTATTAGTATTTTCTCGTACCATAAACTATATTATATTGACACAAACTATTAAATATACTTAAAAAGAGCAATCATGATTATAAATAATGACATCGAAATGAGTAGTGGCAGCATGTATAGCACTATTTCCAACATAACCATCACTACGTATCAAAATAGAGAGGTCCAATATTATAATTTAAAAGAATGATAATAAAAAAACTAGATGAGCAACTTCAATTTTCCATAAGCGTATTCATAATTAACTATGTAAATTGCATACAATGTTTATTTCTTTTTACGAAACAGTATTTAGGAGTCTAACGTTGGACAGTTGGTTCCTCTGTATGGCGGTTCACATGAATAGGTGCTGGAACTGATATTTATAAGACCAATTATAAACTCCGTTCTCTATGATTATAAATGGATAATTATCTATAGTAAATAACCAACCAAATTTTAAAACATTTATACTATTTTTTTTTTTAGAATAACATGGAAAAAAATACCAGAACAGTATTTTTTGTTTCATATTAAACCCTCTTTTTCCTCACCTGTAAGACAAATGTCAGGAAAACTTTAAGGCCCAAACGGTCCCTGAAATCATATGGCCTTCATCATCATCCTCATTCTCCTTCACCCGTGTGAAAAGCAACAGGAAGCTACCAGACCTACATTTTCCTAGTAAAGCTGCAAGCATAGCAATCTGGGTAGATTCCTCCCTTTTCCCTGCCACAAATTTCATTCCACCATTTCTCCACACTCATCTCATCTGCCCCTGTGATGGTCCATCAGACGTAGTCGGCAAGCATCCTTGTTATTCACATACTTTCAGTATAAAGAGTTTCATATCATTCCTCAAAAGGAAAAAAAGTTAGATTTACTCCTGTAAATATAATTATAAATTGGATTTTTAATCATTTAGGATTTATGGAAAGTCCTGTAAATAATGGATATCATTGAATAAACCCAGCCATAATTGCAAATACCGCTCCTATTGAAAGGACGTAGTGAAAGCAGCCTTATGCTGCTTCCATAAAAATCTGGACCTGAACTATTTAGGAGTAATGCCTTACACAAGGAATCTTAGACTGGCCATTAAAGCTTCTTAGATATGGAATTTGTCCAGCTGGGCTGTCAAAGCTTTGTGCTAGTTGGATGGAGTACAGACTTGGTATGTAGTGAATGTTTATATTCTCTGACATACGATTGTGTATTAGAACTTTAAAAAATTTATTCCCAATGAAACTGGTGATATTCTGTGTCTAAGAATGTAAATGAAATTCAACAAAATCCACATGATACAAGACCTAGATGCAACCTTTTATCAAACCCACAATTACTGTCAAGAAGCAGATTTTAAATTTTGCCATTATTAATGGGATGATTGTGGACTGCTGCTCTGCTTTTCATTCAATATACTAAGAATTAAATTCTCAATAGAATCAATTTTTTGACTGAGCTTCTTCCTAAAGTTTCTCCAAACTACAAAATAATGCCCAATGGTTAAATATTGGTATAATTATGTACATTTGAGGAGTGTATATACATTATATACACAGTGAGGTTCTCTCGACTTGTGGCACCTGGTGTGGACAGCGTAAGTTAATGACTCAATGCTTGCAGTAACTTTTCCTGCTATCGGCTGCACGTTCAGTGAAACTCACTATATATATATACAGAGTGTTGCAAAAAACACCGACAATGGAGGTGAAGTAATATATTGAGATATATTTATCATGTTTTAATAAGGTATCAATGTCTGGAAATGATGCGTTTTCACACTATGAGTAGCTAAGTTCTCAAGAGTTGCGATAGTTGGATTTTAAGACTCAATACTTGACAATACTGTCACAGTAACATCATATTTTCAAAATATCCACCTCCCGTCTCAATGCAGAGCAGTGTAGTGACTGGCACACACATTCAAATACGCCAGGCCTCGTTTGAATTATTTTTGCAGCAGCGTGGATCAGGGCTATAAGATCCATACGTGACTCTACTGGAGTCTAATAAACAGATTGTTTCATGTCCCCCCACAAAAAGTAGTTGAGAGGGTTAAGATCAGGTGATCTCGGAGGCCATGGGACTGATCCTCCTCGACCTGGATACGAGGTATCCAAATGTCTCCTCACATTGGTATCGAAGTGAGCTGGAGCTCCGTCGTGTTGCAGCCACATTCCATTGCAAAGCAACAACGGCACTTTAAGTAGTGTCAGTAAAATTTCCACTACAAATGTATGGTGTTGAACTCAATTTATGTGCTGTTGACCCTATGTCAAATAAAGTCTTCAAATCCTTGGAACTGGCACTTATCTTGAGACATTATTAACTAACTACTCATAGTATGAGGGGGCACACCATAGCATAGTGGTTAAGGTACTGCGCTACAAGCCGGAAGGTCGAGGGTTCAAGTCCCGGTGGGGGTCAGGATTTTTAAACTGACCCAAACCTTCCGGCGGCACAATGGCCCTGGGGTCAACTCAGCCTCTAATGGAAATGAGTACCAGACGCTTGTTCTGGGGGTAAAGGCGGCCGTCACGCAGGGCTGACATTAAGTGCCGATTGTCTAGAAAAAGTGGGAGCCTTAACTTCCTACTACCCCAAGGGCCTCCTGAGGCCTGTAGCGGGACTACTTTACTTTTACTTACTCATAGTATGAAAACGCATCATTTCCAGACATTGGTACCTTATTAAAAAATTATCGACATATCTCAATATTCTACCTCAGATCCGTTGTCGGTGTTTTTTTGCAACACCTTGTGTGTATATATACAGTAAACTTGTTCAAACCAGAATCACATGGGACCAATTTTTTTTTCCACATTAGACAAAATTCTGCATTATAAAAAAACAAAAAACAAACCAATCTTATATTATATGGTACCGTATATGTATTTTATGTACCTTGAATTAATTGTAGTTCCGCTGCCGTTGAAAAGTGGAATATAGTATGTACGAGTGATTTCAACGGTAACATGCAAAAAAACAGTCTGTTTTCTCGGCGTTAAAAATGTCTCTTAGGTCCGTATCCTGAAATTAAAGTATGCAGTTTCTGTTTCCGCTAACTACACTTTCGTCCACATCCTTTGATTTCCTGCAAATTTCATTCCACACTGCATTGTGTCATCTTTTAAAACTGTCCACAACCAACCTGAAGATGCCTTGAAATCGTTATTCTCTGGGGATATAGCAACAGTTAGAGCTTGACTTTGGAGCATAGGTCCGGAAATTTTTTGATCGTGCACATGGGGCACGCCGTAGCGTAGTGGTTAAGGCACTGAGCTACAAGCCAGAGGGTCGAGGGTTCAAGTCCCGTTGGGGTCAGGATTTTTAAACTGACCCAAACCCTCTGGCGGCACTATGGCCCTGGGGTCGACTCAGCCTCTAATGGAAATGAGTACCAGAAGCTTGTTCTGGGGGTAAAGGCGGCCGTCACGCAGGGCTGACAAAGTGTCTAGAAAAAGTGGGAGCCTTAACCTCCTACTACCCCAAGGGCCTCCTGAGGCCTGTTGTGGGATCACTTTACTTACTTGAAAACATTCCACACTGCTTCCTTGATTTCTTGATTTATTTTATTTATCTATTTTTCATTTATTTATTTTGTTTTTCCCTTTGTTTGATCATTCCTTGCATCCATTCATTCATTATTTTTTATTTGTTTTAAAATCTCATAAACTTCTGTTTTTCCACATTTAGATTTAATCATTATTTCGCGTACTGAGAGTTTGTTTTTCTTTATCTTTCATTTTTTTGTTTAATGACAATTATACATATGATTTAGCCATCTTTATTCCAAAAATTCAGACGCTACCTGTGAAAGATACGTACACAATCGGTCTCAGATCTTAATCTAATTTAACATTTTACAGTGCACTGGTTATTTGTAAGACAGATGTCACACTCCAAATATTTGTTAAACGAGCCTGCATTTCTCATAACAGGTGTGCAGTGAGGCTGAAAGAAAATTTCAGATACATGTAGAAAATCTACTTCACCTGGTGGCAGAAATCATCCCTTATTGTTATTTTGCCTAACGGGAATTCAAGGAAGTGGAAACTAATTTAATTCTCTCTCAATCTTTCCACCTTATAAACATTTTTTCATGAATTGTGTAGAAATATCCGTTTCTGCATTGGACAGATTCCGTTTTATACAAAACAAATACACGTGGAATTAGTATTATTTCGCCAGGACCAATAAATTTAATTAAGTTATGTAGATAGGAAATAACACTATGAAGTTTTTTAATATTGTTTATTCTTTCTTTCACTCACCTCATACTTCATAACTCCTAACAAACCCAGGGTTTCGTCACATCATTTGTGACATTCTCAATGCTGTTTCACGTTCACAACTGATGTCCAACGGCCTTCTATCCTGCAGACTGTCAGTTGTGAATGTGACACAGCATTGAGAATGTCACAAATTATGTGACGAAACCCTGGGTTTGCTACGAGTTATGAAGTATGAGGTGAGTGAAAGAAAAAATATACAATACCAATAAATTTATATTTAATTAATGTTGGGAAGTAAACATCTCTATCTATCTTCGGGTTTTTACAGCTGCTGCCGTCTTCCCGTGCCAAACCTCCAAAGCCTACGGTCTTGGGCATCTTCGATGCTTAGCCCTCTAGCTTGCATTACTGTCTTCATGTTTTCCTTCCATGTTAACCTTGGTCTTCCTCTTTTCTTCTTTCTGTTAGGATGCCATTCATATAGTTGCTTCGGCCATCGCTCATCTTCCATTCTTAAAACATGTCCTAACCACTTTAATTCCTTTTCCTCAATTCTTTCAATTATGCTTTCTTCTGCTTCCATTATGTTTCTAATTTCCTTATTTGTGACACGTTCTAATTTAGACTTTCTGGCACTTCTTCGTAAATAATCCATTTCTAGAGCTATTAGTCTATTCTTGTAGTACTTATTGATTGTCCATACCTCACTTCCATACATTGCAACAGGAAGTAAACATTATGAGGTATAATCATTAAAATTCATCGGAGAACATATTGTTTAAACAACTCACCTCATAGGATTCATGCTTCCATGATATCGCGATTTCAAACATAATCATGTTCATCGTCAGTCGGAGTTATGGCTGACGATGAACATGATTATGTTTGAAATCGCGATATCATGGAAGCATGAATCCTATGAGGTGAGTTGTTTAAACAATATGTTCTCCGATGAATTTTAACCAATAAATTTGTTCACACTGGACAGATTTTCGCATTATTCACGTTCCCCATTAAACAAGTTTTACTGTATATATATATATATACGTGTGTCTGTGTGCAGAGAAGACCAAAAAAATTATGGACCAACAAGTACATTCTGATGCTGAGGTAACATAAACCTTGTAATAAATAAAATGAGTCGCAACTATCTCACCTCAAACACTCGTGTGTTTTTCACAGCACATCACCATGGTTTCAGGAATAGTTGTTCTTATTTCCCCATCTTTATGTCTCCACTATCATCTTCTAATGTGCCATCTAGCGTTAATTTAATGAATCTTTAGTTCAAATCTTGGGAAGATGGATATAAATTTCCCAACTGTTTATTCCAAGAACCCTCAACTGTTTATTCCAAGAACCCTCAACTGTTTATTCCAAGAACCCTCAACTGTTTATTCCAAGAACCCTCAAGAAGTTTATTCCAAGAACCCTCAACAAGTTTATTCCAAGAACCCTCAACTGTTTATTCCAAGAACCCTCAACAAGTTTATTCCAAGAACCCTCAACAAGTTTATTCCAAGAACCCTCAACTGTTTATTCCAAGAACCCTCAACTGTTTATTCCAAGAACCCTCAACAAGTTTATTCCAAGAACCCTCAACTGTTTATTCCAAGAACCCTCAACTGTTTATTCCAAGAACCCTCAACTGTTTATTCCAAGAACCCTCAACTGTTTATTCCAAGAACCCTCAACTGTTTATTCCAAGAACCCTCAACTGTTTATTCCAAGAACCCTCAACTGTTTATTCCAAGAACCCTCAACTGTTTATTCCAAGAACCCTCAACTGTTTATTCCAAGAACCCTCAACTGTTTATTCCAAGAACCCTCAACTGTTTATTCCAAGAACCCTCAACTGTTTATTCCAAGAACCCTCAACTGTTTATTCCAAGAACCCTCAACTGTTTATTCCAAGAACCCTCAACTGTTTATTCCAAGAACCCTCAACAAGTTTATTCCAAGAACCCTCAACAAGTTTATTCCAAGAACCCTCAACTGTTTATTCCAAGAACCCTCAACTGTTTATTCCAAGAACCCTCAACAAGTTTATTCCAAGAACCCTCAACTGTTTATTCCAAGAACCCTCAACTGTTTATTCCAAGAACCCTCAACTGTTTATTCCAAGAACCCTCAACTGTTTATTCCAAGAACCCTCAACTGTTTATTCCAAGAACCCTCAAGAAGTTTATTCCAAGAACCCTCAACAAGTTTATTCCAAGAACCCTCAACAAGTTTATTCCAA
Organism: Diploptera punctata; assembly: GCA_030220185.1. Taxonomy (NCBI): domain Eukaryota; kingdom Metazoa; phylum Arthropoda; class Insecta; order Blattodea; family Blaberidae; genus Diploptera; species Diploptera punctata. The sequence goes on from JASPKZ010007844.1 coordinate 448,570, forward strand.
GAACCTCAAGAAGTTTCAAATTTTTTTGTTTCTTTTTCAGTTTTATGATTCACTAACAAACTAAGAGCTGCAATTGCTGATTTCTCAATTTCACCATTTTTAATATTTCTAAAATGATCAGCCTCATGGGCTAGGGGTCAGCATTTCTGACGACTGTTCATGAGGTCCAGACTTCAATTCCCGGTCAAACCATAAGAATTTTTCCTGTGGTTCCCATGGTCATTTATCACCCATTATATCATTGGAGTAACATAACTCCACCTTCTAAGCGTCCCAACTTCAGAAGTGGGTTACAATTACGCCAATGCCAGGAGAGAACACCAGAATGTTGAAATGACAACCTGGGGCACTGAATAAAAAAAAATGTAAAATGTTCTTTTGTATGAGTGTCCAAATTCCTTGTTCTTTTGCAATGTATATTTTATTGCAGTCTTTCTGCAAATAATTTTAAGAATTCCAGGTTTTTTACAAAGAAATAATATCAAATGAAACCAATCTGTCATGAAGATCCACTAATTTTATTAAATTTTCAATATTTTTGTTGCTGGATTGCAGGAATTCATTAATTTTTTTTTTGCAAGCTAAATTAAAACAAGGAGAGCCAATATTATCTATGATGAGACCCATCATGTTAATGATATAGCCAATATAGGTGTGACATGTGGTCAGCATATCAGGTCCCTTGGCATTATAGCTGGTTTTCACAATAAATTCTAAATATATTGAATATGCATTGAAATTAGTTCATCTTCAAGATGAATTTGTGAAATTTTACTATTGAACTAGAAAAGAATAACCAAAACCCATTTTTGGACCTGATCATAGTCAGAACTGAATTTTATTCATAGTTCAATATGCAAAATAACATTATAACATTATGTCCCTCAGGGGTCCTCATCTAGGGGATATGTGGATGGCGACCACAAGGTGCCCAAGCTGAGCAAAACATTTCTTCCACTTACTTGTGTTTTGCACTCTTTTAACTTTACTATCTAACCTCTCTTGGTTAACTCTTGTTTTTTCCGACTCCGACGCTATTAGGGCATCCGAGGGCTAGGGAGTCTTTCCTTTCTTCCATTTCTTCTTTCCTTTATTTTCTTTTCTTCTCCAGAAAAGCCTGACCAGAGGTTATAAGATGGCAGCCCCATCACTGGTCTTGCCTTCCTTTGGCCAGCAACCAATCGAAGGGACTATTATTATGCTTTCAAGTCTTATACGAGAATTTCCCGGAAGGATCAAAATGCTGGAGGGAAAATTTTCTATAGGATCGTAACAGGCCTTGGCCTAATACTTGGAAGGAAGAAGAAGAAGAAGAAATAACATTATGAGGTATGCTTTCTCAAGATCTACAAATAGTAGGTGCAAAGGCTGTCCATATTACATTTCATGAGGACAATGTCCCTTTAGAGAAACTATAGATTGCTTTAAGACGTATGGGAATTAAGACTATAATAATTGAAGCTATACAAAATTTATGACAATTGCATGTCTAAAATTAAAATTTGCAGTAAATTGTCACATGGTTTTACGATAAATAAAGGTCTTCTTCAAGGTTGTTGTGTATCACTGACTATGTTTAAAATATATGTACATGAAATATTAAAGAATTGGAGGAGAAAATGTTCAAGCATGGGAATTCCTATTTCAAAAACAAAACTTTATACAACTTACATTTTGCAGATGCTCAATTGTTAATTGCACAAGATTATGAAGATTTAGAATATATGACTAGAAAATTAATAGAAGAATATGATAAATGGGGATTAATTTTGAACATGAAGAAAACAAAATATTTATCAATTGGTGAACCAGAACAAAATTTAATTTTGGAGTCTGGAGAAACAATAAAATCTTGTAGTGAGATCACATATTTAGGAATTAAAATAAATAAAAATGGGAGTTATGAAGAGGAAATACGAAATAGAAATAATAAAGGAAAATTTGCAATTGCTTGCCTCAATGGAATATTGTGGGATAAAAATATAAGTAATAAAAATAAAATGAATATATATCATACAATTGTTAAAAGCATCATTACTTATGGAGCAGAACTTTGGCCATTAACAACAAAAACAAATAAGTATCTTTTGGCAACGGAAATGGATTTTATACGAAGGGCAGCAAGAATTTCAAGAAGAGAAAAAATTAGGAACTCAGTTATAAGGGAGAAAATGAAGATTGAAGACACTATTTTAGATTATATTAAAACTCAGCAATTAAGATGGTACGGACATGTCCAGCGAATGGAAGAGAATTGGCTACCAAATGTGTTTTGGAATGGAAACCTGAGGGAAGACGAGGCAGAGGAAGACCTAAAACCTCCTGGAGTCAGGGAATATGTTTATACATGAAGGAGAAACATCTACAACCAGGAGATTGGATGGACCGACAAAATTGGCTATTAGGAATCTGACGATGTCAAAGACATTAATCAACCGATGATATATCTATCTACATTATGAGGTTCTTAATTCAATGAATGAATGAGTCATTTCTTATCTTACCTCATATTTTAATGTTTTTTTTTAAACACGGGAACTGCAGTTTTCAAGAGCAGTCACCCTTGTCTTCGGCCAACATTATGACTACTGGATTTGCGTTGGAATCTTCGTCTATTAACGTTGTCATCTGGTGCTGATTTTATTAACTCTGAGATCAAGTCTTGTTCATCGGGTATTTCAAAATTAATGGATCTAATTTTATTCTTCTGAATATATATTTCTTCCCAAATGGTCATTTCCAAAGATTTTCCCCAATGTTTAAAAGTTTAGCCTCTTTTTTCAATTTTATGATTCTCCAGCAAAAAATATGTGCTGCAATAGCTAATTTTGGAAAAAACATTTAGAACTGACAGTTTGGGAAAAGATATAGATTCAGAAGAACAAAATTAGATCCATGAATTTTGAAATATCCAATGAAGTGGACTTGATCTCAAAGTTCATAAAATCAGCACCAGATGGCAACATTATAGATGAAGCTTCCAATGAAAATCCGGTAATCATAATGTCGGCTGAAGACAAGAGGGACTCTTCTTGAAAACTGCAATTCCCATGTTTAAAAAAACATAAACTATGAGGTAAGATAAGAAGTGACTCATTCATTCATTGAATTGAATTCTACGTTTACAGGAAAGACACTCGTACAGATAATTACATAAAATCTTAAGTTTTAATAATACTGCACATAAACATGAAATTTTCAACAGTTTAATAAATATTCCATTAAATGAAGAGGACTTTAAGTAAGAATACAATCACATTTATATTTGAAGCGAGAAATTATACGCACCTGCACATAACTCAACACCCCCTTGCGGCACTAGAAGGTCATCCCCAAGCAGGGACTTACTTTCTCTGGGACATCAGTATACGAGGGCGGATCGGAAAGTAACGCACAATAATTTTTTTCTGCCTTGGTATTGCAGCTAGAATGTTGAAATTTCACAGAGATATAGTTTGAAGTTTTCACTACAGATGGTATTTTTTTCTCAGGTGCACCTCTTGCGAGAGAAGCTTGAACTATGCAACAAAGATGGCATGCATGCTACAGTCGTCCACCTGTGAGGGACGGATCGGATCGGAAAGTAACGCACAATAATTTTTTTTTAAAAAGTTTAATAGTAAAAAAAAGGAAAAAAATCACAAATGAACTTGCATCTTTTACCTACTTTTCGACATAGTCACCAACTTTCTCAACACATTTTTCCCATCGTGTTACCAGTTTCAATATGCTCTGTTCGTAGAAGTCTGTTTGGTTGGAGTGTAGCCATCTGCGCACTGCTGATGCCTGCTTTGTTTTGGGCGTGTAGTGGTATGCCCACGACTCATCACCTGTGACGATTCCTTCCAGAAAGTCATGTCCTTGTGCGGTGTACCGCGTTAAGTGGTCCAAGCTTGCCATCATTCGCTGGCCCTTGTGGTCGTCTGTCAGGTTCTTAGGCACCCAGCGAGCACTAACTTTATGGAAGACATTGCTACGGTCCATACAATCATCCCCATACACGCCACGCATGTCCCTGTGAATTTCACTGGGTTTATGCCCTTTGGCCCACAAAAATCGAAGAACACTTCTCTGTTCCTCACAGGTGGACGACTGTAGCATGCGCGCCATCTTTGTTGCATAGTTCAAGCTTCTCTCGCAAGAGGTGCACCTGAGAAAAAAATACCATCTGTAGTGAAAACTTCAAACTATATATCTGTGAAATTTCAACATTCTAGCTGCAATACCAAGGCAGAAAAAAATTATTGTGCATTACTTTCCGATCCGCCCTCGTATATATATATATATAAAGTGATTCCACTACAGGTCATAGGAGACCCCTGGGGTAGTGGGAGGTTAAGAATCCCACTTTTTCTAGACAATCCGCACTTGATGTCAGCCCTGCGTGACAGCCGCCTTTATCCCCAGAACAAGCTGGTACTCATTTCCGTTAGAGGCTGAGTCGACCCCAGGGCCATGGTGCTACCAGATGGTTTGGGTCAGTTTAAAAATCCTGACCCTGCTGGGACTTGAACCCTCGACCTTCCGGTTTGTAGCGCATTGCCTTAACCACTACGCTACGGCGTGCCCTCCTTATATATATATATATAATCACAGGGCTATTCAGAAAGAAGGAACAGACCTCAAACATTTATTTCTTCCAAACTACAAAAAATATAAACACAATTCCAACGTTCCTGGAAAGAGAAAAGTTCAAATTTCACTGTTTTATGCATTCAATATGAGCACCATGTGTTACACGACAAATATCAAAACGGTGGCTCATTTCTTGCCACACACAAGTCAGCTGGTCTCTAGTTATCGAATTCATAGCTTCAACAATTTGATGTCGTAGATTTTCCAGAGTGTCAGGCAGAGGGATAAAAACACATTCTTTTACGTATTCCCACAGATAAAAATCACATGGGATTAGATCTGGTAACCTGGGGGGCCACTGGCGATGAAGTTGATTTTCTACTCCTCCTCTTCCAATCCAACGTCCTGTTGTGTCGCCATTTTAATACAAACAATCAACATGACAAGCAACAGCGCCAATTTGGCCATGATCAGAACTTCAAACTTTCCTCTTTCTACGAACGTTGGATTTGTGTTTCTATTTTTTTGTAGTTTGGAAGAAATAAATGTTTGAAGTCTGTTCCTTCTTTCTGAATAGCCCTGTATTATCTGTGATGTAAATCTTAATTTTTATTGTATAAAAATTGGTTATTCTTTGTCACCGTGCCACCTACATAAATTCAAAGAAAAAATGGACAACCCCACAATTTTTTATTGCAGTGTGTGAATAATTACCTGAGATATATAATATATTGTTTATTTTTTATTTCACTCACCTCATACTTCATAACTCCTAGTATGAGGTGAGTGAAATAAAAATTAAATATTAAAAAACCTCATAGTGTTATTTCCTATCTGCATAATATATAATATATGTCTATTTTTTTCCTACAAAAATTTGAGAAATGCCTTAAAATGAAGTTAGAAGTTGAGCTCAAAGCAACAAAATCACCATATTTGCAATGTAAAATATATATTAATCATTGCTCAGACAGTGTAGCCAACTTATCACAAAAACCCGCTAACAAACAAGTGAACACTAAATTAATCTGGTGCACTAACTCGCCCGTCCAAACAGTAACTTACCCATCTAACACTAACGTGTCCATTTCTCACCCTAACTTGCCCACTCATACAGGTGGACGCGGAATAAAATCCCCTTATATGTGAATAAACACATTAGCTCTAGCAGGAACATGTGTTATCACAATGGCCAACATGATGCTAGCAATCACGTGTTCTCCGATCAAATATTCACAGGTGACATAGAATAGCTTAAAAATATGTGCCCTAGTAATAATTCTATTTATTATTAAAATAATGTACGGGGTGAATCATAAATATGGCTATTTGTTTGATCATGTTGTGTGACGAAAATATTACCATTACAGGAAATATGAAATTACCGTTGGAAAGGCAATTATTCAAATTACAACAATGGAATAAAACAAAACAGTATAGAACTTACGTCATTAATCAAAATGGCATTGAATATGCAACAGCAAATTACAATTGTTGCATGGGCAATAACGTATGCTAATGACCGTGAGGCTGCAAGACGTGAGTTTAACATAGCATTGCAGCCGTCAACTGTGGGGAAGTGGAGAAAACGACTGCTGGAAACGGGAAGGATGCAGAAAATTAAACCTCCTGGATGGCCTCGCATTAGCACGGATGCAGAAACAACAAAGAGAATTGTGGAGGCGTTCAACTCTAGCCCACAAAAATCAACCCGTCCAGCTGCACGTGAGCTTCATATCAGTCAATCGAGTGTGTGTTGTGTTTTGAAGCATGAGAAGTACCACCGCTTCAAACCGATTCATGTCCACAAACTCAATGAAGACGACCCTGACAGGCGGATGGAATTTTGTGAATTTGTTGTAAGGGAATCAGCAAACAATGAACATTGGTACAGAAAACTGCACTTTTCTGATGAAGCTGTTTTCCATGTGAACGGACGTGTTAATCGACACAATTGTCACTATTATGGTAAAGAGAATCCTAATGTTATTGAAGAGACATGTTTAAGATGCGGCAAAGTCACTGCTTGGGCTACGATCGGATGGGAAGGACTGTTAGGAATGCGAATTTTGGATGAGACTGTTAATGGTGATTGGTATAGTGATATCCTTAGACAAATTGTCCTGCCGGTAATGCAAAGTGCTGAACATGAACAATGTTTATTCCACCAGGATGGTGCACCTCCTCACTATGCAATTGCGGCGAGGGAAATTTTGGATGATCATTTGCAAATCAGGTGGGTGGGAAGAAGAGGCCCCATTGAATGGCCAGTGCGTTCCCTGACCTCACAGCACGTGACTATTGGTTGTGGGGTTATTTGAAGGAGAAGGTTTATGTCCGGAAACCTCAAGACGCCGACATGCTGAAATTAGTGATTGAGGAAGAAATTAGAGCTATTCCTCTAAACATGTATCATAACACACAATGAATGACTTCCCAAAGCGTTGCCAATTATGCTTGGATGTAAACGGCGAACAGTTTGAAGCAATAAAGTGATTTGCTTAGTGTCGTTGTAAGTGATTTGTTTTGTTCTATTGTTGTAATTTGAAGGATTCCCTTTCCAATGATAACATCATATTTCTTTTAATAATAATATTTTCATCACAAAATGTGATCAAACGTATAGCCATATTTCTGAATCATACTGTAGTTTGTTGTAAATTTTTCCCTTGTCTAGTGACCAAACACGTGCTGAGGAGAAAAGAGTGATGGATAAGGAATTAATTTTCAAGAAGGAATTAAAATTATTCTGACATTATGAATGTATTAACAGCTTTTAATCAGCATAATATGTACAGCTTTTCTATTCCATTAAGTGGCCCACCTACATCATAAGGTAGAACAACTAAATGTGTTATGCAGTTCCACTTACTCTGTACATTAAAATGAAGTGTTAGATTTTCATTTCATAACATACTGCTCATTATCATAAAAATAATTATTGTAAGAAATGTACAGAGATAGAGACAAAAACTTAGATAAATATAGCTTACAGCCAAATTTTCTCTTGTATACCTAATATCACTTGTACCCATATAAATATAAGATGTACAACAAGCTATTTTACCTGTGCTTTTGCTCCGCCGCTAATTCTAGTGACAGCTTCAAGCATCTTTACCTTTCTCGTTCACGTGTACAATATAGACAGTAAATACTAAACGGGAGCAGACCCGATTAAACCTCAACAAAACCCAACAGAAACATTCAACGATATCTTTTCATTTTGATATTCAACTCTGCACTTTTTAACAGTCTTTCTACTGTCTCATCAAACACTCGGCCATTTTTCGACATCCTACAAAATATTACACACTAAAAAAAAAAGAAACAAAATTAATAATTATCTTTTTACATATATAAAAAGTCCCACAAGCAGAAAAAATTTGTACCATGGGGAACTATTTTTCTGAATATGATTTTTTTTCTTTTCTCGCTCACATACACATTTTTGTACACGTATCCACATTCAAATACAAACATTCTTAAAATAATTATCATCATCATTACGAAACCCAAATATACAAGAAGAGAAGTCACTAATCACAGTCTTAAACTCCTGTCCTTGGTTCAGAACAGTCTTTCTTGCGAGATATAAAACCATCTAAAAAATCTAACAATTACCGGCAGGGCTCCAATTGCACCTGGGTTTCTACTTGCCAATTAAAGTGTTCTTTTCTATTTTCTGAATGGGCCTACACTCAACATTAACATCTGAATGTTATTTCTTAGCACCCACTGAAACAAAGATTTGTCAACTGCAAAGAATGGCTTATTGATATTTTAAATATTTCATGCAATTCAAAGGAAAACATTGATAAGAAGCTGAAATGTAACATTCCTATAGTATGTAGGTGATGTGTAGTATTAGCCGAAGAACAAAACCGAAAATCAACTCTTGTACTCAGTCAATGTACATAAGCAAAAACCACATAATGAGCATTCAGATCTTTAAAGTAATAAACACCAAGTGCAACATAATTTAGGCACACTCATAGTCTAATTAAAACAAAATGAAACCGTGGACAAGAATATACTTCTGCAATGTAAATTTAACAGCTTTGTATATACAGGCAGAGTTTCTGTTGCCTACCGCCTCATTGTACCATTCAGTGGTTGCATTAAACTTCCGTTGATGTAACCATATGTGTACATAGTGTTCTGTTGTGCAGCCCGCTGAATTGCAGTGGGATCCTGGTACTGTGTCTGTGCCATGTTCATCACACCCATCTGAACAGGGAATTTGAGCTGCCGCCTGGTTAATGAATCCGGCTGCTGCAGCGGTATTAGTTATGTAACCTGTCACTGTGGCAGGAGTTTGCTGTGCTGCCATACGGTATCCATTCAATGTACCATACTGTGCCATTAGGTTTGGATTGATTGTGACATTTGGACTGACTCTCGACGAAGCTGCAGCAGCCTGCATTTGTTGCACTGCTGCCACACTACCACTGCTACTTGCTCGAGAAGAACGTCCACTTTGTCGAACCTCCTACTGGCGGAGTTATGGCCGCACCAAGATTGTTCACATTCATGTTTGTTTGATAGTATTTATGATAATTAGCAAGAGTCATTTGTGTCTGGAGATTCGCGGAAAGAGGTGCCGGCGGTGTTGAAAGTGTTCTAGTAGCTTGTTGCTGGAGCATCTGATGGGCTGCTGATGGTGGCGGTGTCATAGTTGCATGGGGATGATGTGCCGCAGGAATTGGAGACGGAGGGGTGAGATTTACAGGTGGGGGAGGTGTCATGGTACCACAAGCAGACGGTGGAATCATCTCTAGTCCATTCGTGAGTTGCTGTAACTTTGCAAGGCTGCAGGAAGATGCAGCTGTGGTTCCAGGCTGACCAGTTGCTGCTACTGAAACAGCTGTGCTCACAGCTACTTGCGGGGCAGGAGTTGGTGTGGGAGCTGGGGTAGGGGTTGGCGTTGGTGTTGGAACAAGTCCAGGCGTATGTGGGTGAGCATGTGCCATTGATGCGGCTGCAGTCTGAATGTAAAAATTAGCAGTGGAGACTGCACATGCAGGCGATGGACCTAGCCTCTGGTGCGCACCGACACCTTGTGGTGTTTGCCATTCGATGTTGAATAACAGTTGTCATGGGAACACTAACGTATGTTCCTCCACTTCCTGGCTGTGCAGAAAATGCCTGAGACGAGACTGTCATTTGAGGAACTCCTATGTAATTTCCTTGTGATGAGATAACAGCAGCCATGTTATGGGCATGAGCAGCATGTGCTGGATGATGGGGATGATGTTGCATGGGAGATGGGGTCAGTTGATGATGTGGGTGGTGTGGGTAACCACCTCCCACTGCTGATTGGTGCGAGTGCGCCATTGCTACTTGGTGTTGCAGATGTGCTTGCAACTGCTGTTGTTGCTGCTGGCTCCCTGTGCTCGATGACTGCTGTTGCTGCTGTTGTTGAGATTGCTGCAGAGAATGTTGATGTGAGGCTGCTGATTGCTGCAATGACTGCACTGTACTGTGTTGCTGATGCTGACTGATAGCAGGTGGAGTCAATCTCTGTCTTTGTTGCTGTTGAACTGATGAATGCTGATTTTGGATAGAGGGAGGTGTTGACCGATGCTGCTGTAATTTATGAGTAGTAGGAGTTGATTTGTTCCGATGATGCTGCATCTGACGGGACTTGGATGAAGATGAGGACTGCTGTTGCTGCTGTTGTTGCTGCTGCTGTTGTTGTTGTTGCTGCTGCTGCTGGACTGAATGCTGGGTCTGCTGATGTGAAATGGACATATGAGTATGTTGGGCTGTTGATGATGGGATATTCTGATGGTGATGATGTTGATGAATGGACTGGATACTCTGTTGTGCGCAATCAGAATACGTCTGTTGACACTGGGTCTGTGTTGTATGAGTAGTTGAAGTCTGTGGTGGAAGTACGGATGGTGGTCTCGGTGGTTCTACAGAATTCTGAGAAGCCATGTCATTCGAAGATATAGATGTGGGAGATTCCAAACCGAGTTGGCTAACATCTAAATCACATTGCCCATAACCATGAAGAGAATGGACTGAATTCGTTGTTGAATCCGGCGTATAAACTCCCATACTAGGGATTTCTGTCTGGGATGGAGTGGGAGGGGTATGTTTCACTGAACCTGGGTTGATGGGTGTTGCTGGTTGAATTGTTTCTACGCTATTATCAAGTCTAGGCGTTGTGTTTCCACTTGGGACCTCCACAACTTCACATGAATGTTGCGTAGATGTTTGCTTGTCGTCTGTCATACTAGTAGAACTGTTTGAATGACCATGGTGTTTATTACTCGAATCCTTTGACGAGGCCGATGAATGCATGGTTTCAGATGCAGCACAATTAGAACCATCACTGTCATCCATAATGCCAGTAACTGAGTTACTGCGAGTCTGTGTGGACATGGAGTTACGAGAGTTATGTTCTCTTTCTTCCAGAATAACAACCGCAGGAGATGTGGCTGCATCCTTCTCTTTCTCCTTATCTTGGGTTTCACCAGATTCAGAATCTTCACTCCTATGTTCATCCTGACTTTCATCTACTGATTTTAAAGGAAATGAATCAATATCATCATGAGTTGGCGATGAAATAAACATTACTGCATTCTGAAGTTCCTCTTCTCTTTCAGAACTATCAGGATCCATTTCTGTTACTGTATTCTTTGGTATTTCGCCTTCCTCTTGTTCCTCTCCTCCTTGTGTCAGATCAACCTCTGTTGGAGCCGAGGTCTCTGGAGTTTCTGTGTTTGTTCCTTCATTTGTACCAGATGTTTTTGTCTCGTCGCTGGTGTTTGTGTCAGTCACAGGTTCTTCTGTACTTGTATCAGCAACAGCAACTTACACTTGCAGGAGCCTCCACATCAGTTTTTTGTTCTTCTTCCACAACCTGAACTTCTTTATCCTCTTCTGCACCCTCTTTGCTTGTTTCTGGTGTCTGAAATATAATTACAAAAAATTACTTTCTGGGCTATTTACCAAGAGTAAAAGATATATCTTTGTTACCAACAGTGAGTCTTTGATTTTGTTGAAAATTTAGTTCACTGGCTTGCGTTTGTGTTCTGAGTCAGCTACTGCTGTAGTAGGAAACTTATTGAAGCATAGTCTTCACATTTACATACTAAATTATTCATTCTTAACCTTTTTCAAATCAAACGTTAAGAAAAAATGTAGAAACTAAATACATGTAGAGTGGAAGTTTATCTCAAATGAAAAAAGTATTATCTAAAATATTTAATAGTTTTCTAGCAATATATGATTTTGATTTGATTTGAAATGAATACAACTAGTATTATAAATGGTATATAATTATATTAATAAATGAGTTGGAGAAAATGTTTTAACATCTCATCTCACAAAGTTGCGTATCTTCATGATATCGGTTTCAAAAGTATAGTATTACTTCCATCTTCAGTCAAATCCTCATTTGAAGTTTTTAAACATCTTAATGATGGACAAATTGTACTTGAAAAGAAAAAAAAAATACAATTTGTCCATCATTAAGATGTTTTAAAAACGAATAATATTAACATTGAAAGAAGCACTACTGGCTTTATAAGTAATGTTTAAATTCCCAATAAAAAGTCTTCTTAATAAAGTAGCCGCCATTTGCTAAAATTGTAGCAATGGCTCGTATCATTTGGGGTTAGGGAATTAACTATGTATAAGAGAAAAATACGCGTTTAGATTGGAGTCCTAGGTAGCTCAGATGGAAGAGCATTGACATAGGGAGTCAAAGGTCCTGGGTTCAAACCCCAGTCTAGGCATATATATATTATTTTTTCAAATACAATTCTGGGTAATTCTAAATTACACATGACTCCAATGCCAAGAGTAATATCATGATTGGCGGAAAATATGTAACTTTTTGTTCAGACGCAGAGACCATAATTTTAACGATTCTGTATTAGTTAGTGCAGTGATAGTGAAACAGAAGAATTCAAATGCAAGGGATTATATATATATATATAAAAATAATTATAATCCCTTGTGTTTGAATTATTCAATTTTTCTCTTATATATATATATATATATATATATATATATATATATGAGAAAAATTGATTTGATTTTAGAAAGCAAAATTACGTTCAAACCAGGAGTTGAACCTCAGATCTGACTCTGTACATCACTGCGATAACTGTTACGCCATTAAACTTCAGATAGGAACATCAAATTTTTTTCCACTTATACAATTCTCCTTTCATCGCACTGACATTTAGTCAGAAAACCGGGGTTCGACTCCCGGTTCAAACATAATTTTTTTCTACAATAAAACTGTTCTGGAAATAACATCAAAAGAAAAAAATAATATCGAAATCAGGAGCTTAGTAGCTTAATGGATAAATCACTTCAACAGAATTCCAGAGATCATGAGTTTAAATCCAGTTAAGGCATTAATTTTTCTCTTAAAACATTAATGTTGTTCTACAAATATGAGGTGAGTAATGAAAATTCTAACTCTCTATTAATTAAAATAAACCTCAAAGTGTTACTTCCTTTAATTAAGTGACGAATTTAATATTTAAACACCGAAGAGAATAATTTAAATTAAACTGTGAAAGTTATATCTATTATTATATAATACATTTGGGAATTTTTAACATTATGAGGTTTAATTCATAAGAATTAAATGAATCGTGATTTCTTCTTACCTCATACTTCTATGTTTTTTTAAACACAGCACTGCAGTATCAGCGACCCATTGTCACCATCCTCAGCTGTTTTCACGACTGTCAATTTTTTCTTTTGCCGGTAATTATGTAAACTGCCATCGTGTTCTTTTGAAGGAATAATTTTCTAAACTGCCATCTGTTGTATTTTTGAAGAACTTTGTAATCAAGCTCGGATCGTCTGGAATCTCGAAGTTCATGGTTCTTGTATGGTTTTTTTGGATATATATTTTTTCCCAAACTGTTAAATCCAAAGGTTGAAACATCTATCCAAACCTTTGGATTTAACAGTTTGGGAAAAAATATATATTCAAAAAAACCATACAAGAACCATGAACTTCGAGATTTCAGACGAACCGAGCTTGATTATAAAGTCCTTCAAAAATACAACAGATGGCAGTTTAGAAAATGATTAATTAAAAAAAAACACCAGATGGCAGTTTAGAAAATAATTCCTTCAAAAGAACATCAGATGGAAGTTTGGATAATTACCAGCAGAAGAAAAAATTGACAGTCGTGAAAACAGCTGATGACGGTGACAATGGTTGCTGATACTGCAGTGCTGTGTTAAAAAAACATAGAAGTATGAGGTAAGAAGAAATCATGATTGATTCATTTAATTCTTATATATTATATCTATTTTGTTACAAAAATTATTTATTACATTATTGTAAGAAATATATTTATGAATTTAGCATACCAATAAAAATATTTATAATAACTCAATAATTTTCTTTTAAAGTTATTGCACAAACTATCTGAACAAACACCTCATTTTGTTGCGAATACTAACAATAAAAAAAGAAACTCTCTATTAATCAGGTCCTGGAATATGTATAAAAAGACAATAATATACTCTTACGAACTACAAGAAAATATCTAGATCCCATGCTCCTTCATAACATACAAAAAATGTTTAAATATTGCATGCTACAACAAAAAAATATTCACCCATCACCAAACAATGATAAATCTAACCATTAAAAAAATAGAGAACAATTTCTCACATACAACATAAATATTATATGGTGGAAAAATCAAGAGAAAATTAACTTTCAGTGGAGAACATATTTTTAACGACTCACCTCATACAATTTCAAATTTCTTTAATATCGATGGTTTCAGACAACATCTTGTATCGATGGTTTCAGACAACATCTTGTATCAAAGAAATTTGAATTTGTATGAGGTGAGTTGTTAAAAAATATGTTCTCCACTAACTATTAATAACCTCATAATGTGTACTTCCCAACATTAATTTAAATATAAGAAAATTAACTACTCGAATTTAACGTAAGAATATTTTGAACCTAAAAATGTAGTAGATATACTACTGATCAATAATTTAAATTTCAATTTGATTCTAAAATACTTAAAAATAAATTTTCAATAAACCCGATTTCCATTTGTATCCCATGAAGCAAAAATTAATTAAATTCCCAGAATAATTTGTGAGCCAACTAGTTACATTTTATTTGAAGAAAAAAATATACACCTGAATCGAGATTTCAACCCAATGTCTCTGGTTCTGTAGCCAGCGCTCTATCAATTAAGCCACCAGGCATTCTGATTCAAATGCATATTATTTCTCTCCTTTATTATATGAATTTCCGTGCACCAACGTATGAACATAGTAATTCTGCCCGAGGGCAGGTCTTTTACTGCAATCATAGCATTTTCATGCTATGCTTTGTAGCTTTACTAGGGAATTGTAGGTGTGGTAGCTTCCTGTTGCTTTCCACACCAGCAAAGGATGATGACGATAATGATAAGGATGATGATGGCCATATGATTTTGGGGACCGTTTGGGCCTTAAAATTTTCCTGACATTTGTCTTACAGGTGAGGAAAAACTGATAAAAACCTCACCCAGAAAAACTGCCCCAACCAGGGATCAAATCCTGGCCTGCTGTGTGACAAGTCAGCACGCTACCTTGAGACCTCAGCGGTGGACTTTCATGGAAAAACACCACACTTATAGCTAGTGAAGCTTATTTTTGATCTTAAATATTAAATTTACCAAGTTATGTAGATAGGAAATAACACTATGAGGTTTTTTAATATTGTTTATTTTGTATTATTTCACTCACCTCATACTTCATAATTCATAGCAGACCCAGGGTTTCTTCACATCATTGAGAATGTCACAAATTATGTGAAGAAACCCTGGGTCTGCTATGAATTATGAAGTATGAGGTGAGTGAAATAATAAAAAATAAACAATATTAAATTTACCACTTCTCACTGGATGACATTTTATTTGAACAGAAAAAATAATTTCCAAATCAGGATTTGAACCCGATGTCACAGGTGCTGTACATCAGCGCTCTATCCACTAAGCTACCAGGCATTCTGATTCTAATACATATTACTTCTATCCTTTATTACATGAATTCACGATCGCTCAGGTATGAACTTTTCGTTCCACAACACCTCTAGCGGCTTCTTTAACACGATGTTAATGGGAATCACACAACATTTATAGCCAGTGAAGCTTAATTTCGATCTTAACACTTTGCACCGAATGACAAATTTTAGTTATATTTTAACAACATTCCTCTTGTCTTGTAAGCCCATGTTTCCCTTAACAGAGATTTAGGCGCTCTCCCCCTAACAGGGAAGAATTTGAACCATACTAATTTAGTTACACTTGTTTTCGTACACATGTCATTTGAGTGGTCCGTGGTCAGCGTTCCGCCTCATACTGACATCTAGGAAACCAAGGTAGTACTAGGACGGGGAAATTTGGTAAATTTTGCTTAGAGGCCTTTTCATTCAGGCTTAAGCATCTTTTACGATGCCTGAAAATCTTCAGACTCGGAACCCACAGCTTAAAGTCCCTCCCGGAGGACTTGCTCCTTGGATTTTTCCCTCGTAAAAAAGAAAAAAATCCATCGACCCTGGCCGGGTTTGAACCCGTGACCCTCGGGACCAGAGGCAAGGAGCATAACCACTAGTCCACCGCGGCATTTTTTATATCTTACTACATAAGTTTATGTTTTCTTAACTATGAATTCATCTAACATCTTGCAATTCAAATCTGGGCTTGAAATGGCAAATAAATTTTGTTCAGATGCCTATACTTTCAGGCTTGAGGTTCTTTTACGTGCTATAAATCTAAGAAATAGAACTCATGGCTTACTCCCCTTCCAAAGAAAGATATATTCAGTATTTTTATGTCTTAAATCTATCGATCTTAGCTGATTTAAATCCAAAAAGCTTGGAACCTGAGGAAAGTCTATATACAGGGCAAGTCAAAAATACCTTCGGGGTTTCATAGGCCTGTAGAACAGTAAACATAACAGACATGGCAAATCAGAGGAGAGGGTATTTTTCCAAATTTTCATACATACTTGTTGACAAAGCGTAACTTGTAAATTTTACTGCTAGAGGGCAGTCATGTCAGTTGATGAAACATGGCCTACCTGATGTTTTTATTATTAATTTAACACTTCTCACTGAAGGATAAATTATATTTGAAGAGAAAAATGTTCGCCTAGACCGAGACTCGAACCCGGAACCTTTGGCTTTCCAGGCCAAATGCTCTACCAACTGAGCTAGTGTTAAATTCTCAATAAATGTCTTCTTAACTAAGAAGCCGCCATTTGCAAAGATGGAAACAAAGGTTTCAAAGCATTTGGCGCAATGGAATTACAACATATATAAGATAGAAACTTGCGTCTAGATCACAACTTGCCTCGGTAGCTCAGTTGGTACAGCATTTGGCCCAGAAAGCCAAAGGTCCCGGGTTCGAGTCTCGGTCTAGGCAAAAAATTTTCTCTTCAAATATAATGGCCTGCCTGTTCGTTTACCAGCATTGAGACTGCCAGTCTGTTTAAAATTGCTGTACCATGTATGAATTCTTTGTCTGTAGGTGTATCTTTGTTGTATTTTGTACGAAATTGATGCTGAACGATCACAATAGACTCACATTTAGCAAACTGCAGCACACAGAACACTTCTTCTGCACTAGTGAATGCCATGTTTCATCAAATGATATGACTGCCCTCTAGCAATAAAATTACAAGTTACGCTTTAAGAATTAAATTAATATTTTTAATACCTCACCTAATATTCTTTATTCTTCTAGACTGCAGTTTCGGAGCTATGTCTCCACCATCAGTAGCCTCTAATCGACTTTTGTTGTGTCGTTTCTTGGTGGTTTTACAAGAAACGGCATAACACAGTCGAAGAGAGGCTACCGATGATGGAGACACAGCTCCGAAACTGCAGTCTAGAAGAATAAAGAATATTAGGTGAGGTATTAAAAATATTAATTTAATTCTTAAATTAAACCTCATAGTGATTTTTTCCTGTCAAAGTTAAATAAAGTTATGCTTTAATACTAGTAAAATTCATATCAAATTCCGTTGAGGTGAAGTCATATGATGAAAGTTAAAAATTAAATTGTACCTGTTGGTAGGTGCCGTTGTCCTCAACTTTGTTAAAATACTGTATATAAAATTAACTGGAGCGCTTTCTGAAGTTATTTTCCATCTTCTGCAGGTTGAGCTTCCGCTACTCGTTGTTGTTGTGTACGGTTATGTATACTCCAACAACAACGAGTAGCGGAAGCTCAACCTACCGAAGATGGAAGATAATTTCCAAAAGCGCTCCAGTTAATTTTATATACAACAATAATAATAATTAAATGAATCGTGATTTTTTCTTACCTCATACATCTATGTTTTTTAAACACAGCACTGCAGTATCGGCGACACTTTGTCGTCTTCGTCAGCTGTTTTCACGACTGTCAATTTTTTCTCCTTTTTGCCGCTAATTATCCAGACTGCCATCTGGTATTCTTTTGAAGGAATTCCTCTTCAAACAACACTTCAAAAGAACACCAGATGGCAGTCTGCATAATTACCGGCAAAAAGGAGAAAAAATTGACAGTCGTGAAAACAGCTGACGATGACGACAAAGTGTCGCCGATACTGCAGTGCTGTGTTTAAAAAAACATAGATGTATGAGGTAAGAAAAAATCACGATTCATTTAATTATTATTAATTGAACCTCATAATGTTAAAAATTCCCAAATTTAATATATAAATTTATATACAACATTTTAACAAAGTTGAGGACGACGGCAGCTACCAACAGGTACATTTTAATTTTTAACTTTCATCATAAAGTTATACTTTGTCAACAAGTTCATATGAAAAGTTGGAAATATACTCTTTCTTCTGATACAAGTGCTTCTGCCATGTCTGTTATGGTTCTACAGACCCATGAAAACCCTGGAGTGACTTTTGACTTGCCCTGTAAAAATACTTTGGAATCAAGAAATTCATATTTTTATCATCTAGTGTGTATTCGATGAACGCTTGTCCAAATGTAAAAGTTAATATTCTCATTTTCCACATAATTAAAACAAAGTACATCCCACAAAACTACAAAGGAAAGAATACTAAAATTTTACAACCAAAGAAAACTACTATTGTTCGAAATAAATTTACCTTCTTCTCATCTTCTTTTTCTTCGTTTATCTTTGTATCTGTGCCAATGCCTACTTCCATAGACTTTGGCTTTTCTTCTTCAGGTTCCTTGGGTTTTGGACTAGATGTTTTTACTTCTGGCACCACAGAGCCATTATCTCTTTTGGTGTCACAGCTTTTAGAATCAGAAGGCTCTGCCTTTCCTTCATCATTGTCTTCATCATCTTTATTCTTCCTCTCCTTTTCATCCTCACTCTTTTGGCTTTCCTCTTTTGTCTCGACCAACATCTTTTCTTCCTCGTCACCATCTTCTTCGTCCTCATCGTCACCATCATCGTCATCGTCTTTCTCTGCATTTTTATCATCTTCTTTATTATCCTCTTCAAGTTTTTCTTCCTCATTACTATCTGCCTGGGAAGGTGAAGACGATTCTGTAGGTTTACTTGTAGGAACGGTTACAGTATTTTCAGGCGTGCTTTTTTCAGCTTCAGTCTTTTCAGTCTCCTTTTCTACAGGTGCAATTGGCTGAGGCTGTAATAACCGTCCAGTCTTTAGTAACGACATATCAACTTACTAAAGACAAAACTTACATACACAAGTAAAATGACTTGGCTGACCAATAGACTTAGCATTTCAGTTATTTATAGCAATGGGATTTGTTTCATGCAATATCATCGTGGATTCTTCACAAACTATTCCTTTCATTTCAGACTAAACTTTTCAAAATTTTAGCGGATTTAACATCTCTTCATCTTAATTTAAATTTTCTTAAATTGGATGTTTAATTAAATAATAGGAATTAGATATGCACGACTCACCTCATATTTGTAACTTTCTTGAAGACCTGGGTTTTAATGCTTTAGCATTATCATCAGCTTTCTCTAACTGTTGAAACGGCGGCTGGTGATCCCCTGTAGGTTCATTTCTTCTCCCTCTTGTTGGTTCACTGATCAACTTCCAAATCAAATTTGTTTTCTTCCCCAGGAATTTCAAAATTCATTATTTTCTTTCTATTTTTGAGGATGTAAATTTTCTTCCTTAGATTTATCTAACTGTTTCAGTAATTGGCATTAGTTTCAATTCTGCATTTTTCTGACCATGCATGTCAGATTTTTATATTTCTCCATTTTTAACATTCCTAAGGATTTTTTCCTATGTATATTTTTTCACTGCCATTGAAATTAATTTGATATATTCCTGATTTGTTGCAATTTTACATCCACAAAAATAGAAAAGAAAATAATGAACTTCGAAATTCCCAGAGAAAAAAAAATTGATTTGGAAGTTCATTGATCAGCCAACGGAGGGAGCAGAAATCAACCCACAGGATCATCAACTGCCGTTTCAACAGTTAGAAAGAATTGATAATGATGCTAAG
The DNA here is from genome assembly GCA_030220185.1 of Diploptera punctata. Taxonomy (NCBI): domain Eukaryota; kingdom Metazoa; phylum Arthropoda; class Insecta; order Blattodea; family Blaberidae; genus Diploptera; species Diploptera punctata. The sequence continues at coordinate 468,614 of JASPKZ010007844.1, forward strand.
CATCGAAACCCGGGTCTTCAATAAAGTTGCAAATATGAGGTGAGTTGTGCAAATATGCAACTCTCTATTAATTAAAATAAACCTCAAGGTGTCACTTCCTTTAATTATTAAGTACATTATATTTGAAGATAAATTTAAAAAGATGTTTAATATTAAATTTATCACTTCTCATCAAACGACAAATTTAATTTTAAGAGAAATATATATGCCTAAATCGGGATTTGAACCAAATATCTCTGGTTCTGTTCACCAGTGCTCTTCCATTTGAGCTATTAGGCTTCTGATTTATTTGCAAATTTTTTCTATACAAATACAATTCACGCGCATGAGAAAGCAATGAACATTCGTTCCACTAATACCATCTAGTGGCTTCTTAAACAAGAAGACTTTTAAATGGCAATCAAACTACATTTATAGCCAGTAAACCCTAAATTTAATATTTAACACTGGCTATAAAAAAATGTAGTGTTAATTCTCATTTGAAAGTTTTTTTTTTTTTCGGAAGTCACTAGATGGTGTTAGTGGAAAGAATGTTCACTGCTTTCTTGTGTGCAGGAATACTAATATAGAAAAAATCTGTGAATAAATCAGAAGTCTAATAGCTCAGATGGAAGAGCAATGGTGTACAGAAGTAGAGGAATTGGGTTCAAAATCCTGATTTAAGCATATATTTTTCTCTTCACATTTCTTAAATTAATTTCGCTACTTCTCGCATCAAGTAGCTTTTCAGTTGACTTCATGAGGTTGAATGCATCTCATTCCAAACCCCATAAACCAACAAAAATAAAGACAAGTGAGAAAAAAATTGAACATTTTAGTTGGAGCTGAAAGTGACTTTACTTATACTTTATGTGATTTTACTGAATATCTCTATGAAGAATCCACACTTATTTTGAAAATTTTATAAAATATATTAGTTTTCAAATATTTATTTGTATACTAAAGGATCTTTCACATATTGCACAATTTTTAAAAATGCAATAATTAAGTCAAAAAGTATCAAAATAAAAATACTTTTTTTTTATTTTCATCTACATTCACTCCTATCTAAGTGCGGAAAACTATATCAGACATATGTCCATCTTCACTGATTCCACAGGCAGTTAATCGTTCTATGAAGTGTGTGATATCAATTAGTGGCGACTTGGGATGGCCTCCCAGATCTTGTGACCTTACTCCATTTGACTTCTTTTTATGGGGTTATGTGAAGTCCAAAGTCTACGTTAACAAACCACAAACAGTTCTCCAACTTAAGAAAGAAATTCAACGTGCCATCGATGACATCAACACAGATGTCTGTGAATCATTCATCACAAACTTCATAAACCGAGTAACTGCCTGCCAAGACAGTGGAGATGGACATATGCCTCATATAACTTTCTGCACTTAAATGGAAGTGTATGTAGATGAAAATAATTTTTTTTATTTCAACACATTTTTTAATAATTATTGCATTTTTAAAAATTGCATAATACATAAAAGACCCTATATTACTTTAGCTGCAGATAAAAATTTTAGTTTCATCCTTTACAAATGTTAAACTGCCTGTTTCAAAGTAAGTTGTGTCTCCCATCCAACCGAAACAAACATTTCTTAATAATTAAATGAATCGTGATTTTTTCTTACCTCATACATCTATGTTTCTTTAAACACAGCACTGCAGTATCGGCGACCCTTTGTCGTCATCGTCAGCTGTTTTCACGACTGTCAATTTTTTCTCTCCTTTTTGCCGGTAATTATCTAGACTGCCATCTGGTGTTCTTTTGAAGGAATTCCTCTTCAAACTGCCATCTGGTGTTGTTTTGAATGAATCATTTCCTAGGAAATGATTCATTCAAAACAACACCAGATGGCAGTTTGAAGGAAATGATTCATTCAAAACAACACCAGATGGCAGTTTGAAGAGGAATTCCTTCAAAAGAACACCAGATGGCAGTCTAGATAATTACCGGCAAAAAGGAGAGAAAAAATTGACAGTCGTGAAAACAGCTGACGATGACGACAAAGGGTCGCCGATACTGCAGTGCTGTGTTTAAAGAAACATAGATGTATGAGGTAAGAAAAAATCACGATTCATTTAATTATTATTAATTGAACCTCATAATGTTAAAAATTCCCAAATTTAATATATAAACATTTCTTAGATGATTTTGGGACCAAAATGCCAGCCTATTGTTCAGATACAAACAAGTAAAATTACAATTCTGATTAGTTAAACAATATAATGTCCAAATAGACACAAGTTAACTGTAACAACTTTTATCAGTGTATAAAGTTTAAGAACAACTCTTAAGTTTTTTCTTGTAAAAAATATAACCCTCTGAAGAAGATTGCAATGATTCATTTCCACTTACTTTGGGTTACAGTAAGAAGAAAAAGATTTCATAGATTACACTTTTGAAGAAGAAAAAAGAAAACTTTATGAAGTCCAAGTTCATCAAATTTAAGAAAATTCATAAGAAGTGATATTGTGAGGTAAATATCAATAGATATGAGTTGGAAATTTCATAAAATATTACACTCTAATCTGTAGTAATCTACAGTGAGATCAGTATAGCATTGGACAGCAGACGTGGGATTTATGCTGTGTGGTGACGAAAGCTTACACGTGCAGACACGGGACTTGAAATGTGCGCAGACTCAGCAGTATACAAGCACATCCCATGCGTTCACAGTCGCAGACAGATCGTTTGCTTCGAGTGGATATGGTGCTCGCTCACTTTTCCTTGTGTACAGAATGGCGTGTGTATAAGTTATTTCAGTTTTAAAATTTGTATCTTATAAAACAGGCGTGTATAAGTGTAAACTGAATGACGTCTGTATAAGTGTAAACTGTATAATGACTAATAATGAACAACATGTATTTATTTATGATCAATATTTGTTAACTCAGTCTGCCAGCCAAGTACGAAGACTTTTTGAAACATGATTCCCGGGTGTAAAAATTCCCCCACGTTGAACAGTCCATAATCTTATTTAAAGAGAAAAATTATACGCTCAGACCGGGACTTGAACCCGGGACCCTTGGTTTTCTAGTCCAAGTGCTCTACCATTTGAGCTACCTGAGCAAGTACCGATCTAAATGCAAATCTTTCTCTATATACGTTGAAATTCCCGCCCCAAATGCTTTGAAGCCTTTGCTTCTATCTTTGCAAATGGCGGCTCCTATATTAAGAAGACATATTTGGGAATTATACATTACATTATAAATGCCAGTACGGCTATTTTCGATGTTTTTATTATTAATTTCATACATCTCAATGATGGATAAATCATATTTAAAGAGAGCGTATAATTTTTCTCTTTAAATATGATTTATCCATCATTGAGATGTATGAAATTAATAATAAAAACATCGAGTCCATAATCTGTACAGCAAATTTTATAAAGAGGTCAAAAATGTATGGATGACGAAGGTGAACAGTTCCAGCACCTGCTTCAATAAAGTTGGTAAGTACGATAATTTGTAAAACAGTTACGAAGATATGTGTTTTTGTATCACCACGATCCTACGCTGTCCGTTCGCTGCTGCGAGTGTGTCAGCAGTGTATAGTGAAATTCCCGCATCTGTTGTCCAGTGCTATACTGATCTCATTGTACATCCTTACAAGGGAACTGTCGAAATCTACCTCAATTTCTTCCAGAGAAGCGTTGTGACGAACCAAGGCTGTGTCCAAAAAAAATTATCTGCCATATTTAACTGCAAGGCACTAAAATCTAGCACAAAATCTCTCACTTAAACTATACGGAAGTAATACAACTCCCAAACTGGTAGATTGGATAAACTTTTGCTACCTGCCGTCTGCATTGTGTCTCACCTCATGCCACTGGTAAAATCTCTGGTGTCAGAGATTTAAATTGCATCCACCGATGTGATCGGCTTTGCAAGTAGTTTAAGTATTAAGGTAGAATATTTTTTATCACTCACCTCATATTGTTCTTCTTATTTGATTATAAACTAGTTTTGGAACATAGTTTCTGTTCCATCCTCAGTATCGTCACGACCGTTGTTTTCAAATTTGAAAACTAGAGTGAAAGAACATCTCAGGAATGTCAAAAAAGGGGAAGTAGAAAAATCTGCAGTAGCTGCCCATGCATGGTCTGAAAAACATCTTATCGAGAAAGAAGCAAAATTATTAAAACAAATAGAAAAACCAAAAGAACTTACTGTTTGGGAAAAGATCTACATTCAAAAGAGCGAAAAGAAGAAATTAATGAACTTTGAATTTCCCGGTGAGAATGACCTGGTTTCGAGGTTTTTCAGTCAGCCAATGGAAGGAGAGAAGGACAGCTCTTCATGACGACAGAACAACGGTCGTGACGATACTGAGGATGGAACAGAAACTATGTTCCGAAACTAGTTTATAATCAAATAAGAAGAACAATATGAGGTGAGTGATAAAAAATATTCTACCTTAATGAATATACCTCATAGTGAGAATTCCTAAAATAAGTCGTTTAAGTATATTCTCTGGCAGGTAATGGACAGATGCATCAGAGCCGATCTAATCAGCTCATGGCGCTTAGAGGGTTAAGCAGGGAATCCATCTGCTCCAAACAGTGGGTTGCAAACTGCTGGATTCTGGCTTCTATTTCTGTGCCTTCATGTTAAAAATGACAGATATTTTTTTTGGTCACAACCTTGGTGTACTGCAATGCTTCTAACTAATTCACTGGGACTATCGAATCCATAGGTTAATGGTCGTGCATACTTACGCTCTCCACGCATTCCTATCCTGAGCAAATGTTTTCCAATCATCCCCTGTATAATCTACTTCCCTCAAATCATGTTAATGTTATTTTCCCACCTCCTTCTTGGTCTACCAACTGGGCATTTTTCCTCTGGTTTTCCTACAAGAATCTTCCATGCTGCTCTTTTTTTATTTTTCAAATGCCCCAGGTTTGTCTTTCACATTCCTGGTTTCTCTCCTGGCATGGCATAGTTGTAACCCACTTCTGAGGTTGGGGCACCTGGAAGGCGGGATTACGTTGCCCCGATGATATGATGGGTGATGATGATGATAATGGTGCGCCAGGAGAGTCCCTAATCCTAAGCTTAACCTAAGATGAATATGAATGATGATGATGATTGCGATGGCCATATGATTTCGAGGACCATTTGGGCCTTAAAGTTTTCCTGACATTTGTCTTACAGGTGAGGAAAACCCCCGATAAAAACCTCACCCAGAAAACTGTCCCGACCGGTGATCGAACCCGGGCCCGCTGTGTGACAAGGCAGCATGCTACCCTGAGACCACAGTGGTGGACCCATGCTGCTCTTTCATTCCCCATTTGTGCCGCACGTCCTGCCATCACAATCTACAAGACTTATTATAAATATTGTAAAACCTGTCTTAGCCGGAACCTTTATAAGAATGAAACCTGTAGAGACGGAAAAAAATCTCCAGAACACTACGATTTTATATGTAAAATCGTCCTGTATAAGCCGCAAACCTTCATAATGTGGAAACGGAATGGTTTTTAAAGTACCTATAGTTAATTTTTACCTCAGTAAGACGGAAAATTATTCTTAAACACGTTCTAATTACAGTATTAATGACCACACGTGAAAATTCTGCATATGACACTACTGCATTATATTGTTTTACCTTCTTGTGTTGCCATTGTATTGCGGGGATACCCTTGCTTATGTGTGACAGCGGGGAATCCCTCGCTTTTCCTTTGCCTGCTTTACGTTACCTGCGAGGGAGTTGGGAAACTCTTCAGTCCTCCTGTAGTCGAGTTCCTTCTCGCTTTTGTGTAAAGTAAAGTGATCCCACAACAGGCCCAGAGGCCCTTGGGGTAGTGGGAGGTTAAGGCTCCCACTTTTTCTAGACAATCGGCACTTTACGTCAGCCGGGTTGTCAGCCCTGCATGATGGCCGCCTTTACCCCTAGAACAAGCATCTGGAACTCATTTCCTTTAGAGGTTGAGTCAACCCCAGGGCCATAGTGCCGCCACATGGTTTGGTCAGTTTAAAAATCCTGACCCCAACAGGACTTGAACCCTCGACCCTCCGGCTTGTAGCTCAGTGCCTTAACCACTACGCTATGGCGTGCCCCTTGTGTAATAGAGATGTTTTGTACTGCCGTGCAAAAACTGAGCTGTGTTACATACACTATTTTGTCTGTATTTCAGTTCAATACATTATGTCTTTAAAACGTGCATGTAAAACTCTTACACTAAGCGAGAACATTCAAGCTTGTAATTTGGGAAACCTTTATAAGAAGGAAAAATGCCAAGACAGAAATATATTTAAGGAACCGTCATGTTCCTTCATAGACAGGTTTTACTGTAGTTTGCTATAAAGATTATATAGCTCACCGTTATGCTTCTCTGGGAGAAATTTCAAGGTAGATTTTGTCATGCAATGGTTGACAGTTCCCTTGTTGAATAAACTTTGACCGTTTGCTATGAACTGTTGAGGTAAATCAGTTTAACAAAAAACACTTTGGGTTATACTCAACCCTCTGTGAGTAATCATAAAACATTACTTTTCATTAATATCTGAAAAACTAATTATATACAGCCATTAAAACTGTTCAATTTAAAACGGCTAAAATGTGTAATCGTTTTCTTCTTACTCTCAGCCATTCAATTGATAGGTGAAAAATGACATAAACAAATCACAGCTTAAGAATATTTCAATTCGTAAATCTATAGGTAATATTAACACACTGGTAATGGAAGAATTAAAATTGTTATTTAACATTTTCCAATACTGTTATTTTAACACAGTTCCGAAAATGGATCATATTATAATATTATAATGATATTGTGAAAAGAAAAGATTAATGTCTGAAGCAGGAATCGAACCATGGACCTCTAGTTCTTCGTACTAGCGTGCAGCCCACTACACCATTCTAGACTTGGCACAAACATTAACAATTCTTTCCACATATACAAATCTGTAATTTTCGTTTCGCCTGCTGCCAGGTAGGTGTCACTACCATCGCCAACGGCTGGCTTCGTTTAGAAGTATCTATATTTGAGAATTTTACACCACCACTTTTATAAGCAATAAACGATTTTAACTGTATTAAAATAACAGTATTGGAAAATGTTAAATAACATTGTTTATTGCTTATAAAAGTGGTGGTGTAGAATTCTCAAATATAGGTACTTCTAAACGAAGCCGGCCATTGGCAATGGTAGTGACACCTACCTGGCAGCGGACAAAACGAGAATTATAGATTTGTATATGTGGAAAGAATTGTTAATGGTTGTGCCAAGTCTAGAATGCTGTAGTGGGTTGCACACTAGTACGGAGAACTAGAGGTCCACGGTTCGATTCCTGCTTCAGACATTAATCTTTTCTTTTCACAATATCGTTATAATTAAAATTGTGTTAATACATTCCAATCATGCAGGATGGTTGATGCAAATCAGCATTTTAGCACTTGCTCAACACAATTTGAATTCTGGAAACATGTGTTTAAGTTCCTGGTGTCCTCAATGTGTTAAATTTGTTACAAATTAAAATATTAGGAACATATTATGATAAATTAAAGCAAATTAAAAATATGCATACCTAATAGAAAGCTGAAAAAGAGACTAAATTATTAAACCACCAAGTTCATGCCCTAAAAACATACTAGAAGCATTCTGTCCTAGGGCAGGCTTTACTACGGAATTATAGGTGTGGTAGCTTCCCATTGCTTTCCACACCGGTGATGATGATGATGATAAGGATGATTATGATGCACAGATGATGTTCGGGGACCTTTTGGGCCTCGAAGCTACCTGACATTTGTCTTACAGGCGAGGAAAAACCTCAACCAGGAAGCTTGTCCCAACCGGATCAAAAATTAAAATATGCCAGTAAATGTATACAAATAAAATTTTATATACGCATTGACATAACTTCATAGCATGACAGGCCTGTGAAGCCCTAGGCCTACCAACCAGCAGCTGGCCTCACATCCATGTGTGTTATCCACAAAAGTGGACGATATCCACCCAGTATTAAGGGGAACATTTGGTCAACATTTGACCTTTTAGGAATTATTTATTTTAAAATTAATAGGAAGTAACATTATGAGGTTTAATTTAATAATTGAGTTTGTTTTTTTAACATTCTTACCTCATGTGTTTGTTTTGTTGGACGATCGTTTCACAAACAGTTTGTGACAAGCTGAAGATGGAGCAATAAGCTTTGAACCGATCAATGTTTTTATTATTGATTTAACACTTCTCACTGAAGGATAAATTATATTTGAAGAGAAAAATTTTCGCCTAGGCCGAAACTCAAACCCAGGACCTTTGGCTTTCTGGGCCAAATGCTCTACCAACTGAGCTACCGAGGCGCGTCTTTGTCTAGGCGAAAATTTTTCTCTTCAAATATAATTTATCCTTCAGTGAGAAGTTTAAATTAATAATAGAAACATCAATAGAAGCCCTACTGGCTTTATAAAGTAGTGTTAAATTCCCAATAAATGTCTTCTTAACTAAGAAGCTGTCATTTGCAAAGATGGAAACAAAGGTGTCAAAGCATTTGGCGCGAGGGAATTACAACGTATATAAGAGAAAATTTTGCATCCAAATTGCAACTCGCCTCGGTAACTCAGTTGGTAGAGCATTTGGCCCGGAAAGCCAAAGGTACCGGGTTCAAGTCTCGGTCTAGGCGAAAATCTTTCTTTATATATTAAATTTGGGAATTTTTAACATTATGAGGTTCAATTAATAATAATTAAATGAATCGTGATTTTTTCTTACCTCATATATCTATGTTTCTTTTAACACAGCACTGCAGTATCGGCGACACTTTGTCGTCATCGTCAGCTGTTTTCACGACTGTCAATTTTTTCTCCTTTTTGCTGGTAATTATCTAGACTGCCATCTGGTGTTCTTTTGAAGAGGAATTCCTTCAAAAGAACACCAGATGGCAGTCTAGATAATTACCAGCAAAAAGGAGAAAAAATTGACAGTCGTGAAAACAGCTGACGATGACGACAAAGTGTCGCCGATACTGCAGTGCTGTGTTAAAAGAAACATAGATGTATGAGGTAAGAAAAAATCACGACTCATTTAATTATTAGGAAAATCTTTCTCTTCAAATATAATTTGAAACGATCGTCCAACAAAACAAACATATGAGGTAAGAATGTTAAAAAAACAAATTAAATTATTTATTTATTTAAGAAAAACTTTATCACCTCACCTCATGTCCTTCTTCTTATTAGACCGGTTTCTAAACCTAATTACGTTCCATCCTCAATACTTTCACAACCGTTATGTCGTCTTGAAGAGCTGCCTTCTGCTCCTCTGTTGGTGGACCGATGAACCTCTGGATTAGGTCAGGATTTGTGGGAATTTCAAAGTTCATAAGTTTTCCTTTGTTTTTCTGAACGTGGATTTTTTCCGCAAACCGTGAGTTCCTTTTGTTTGTCTATTTGTTTAATTAGACTGCCTTTTGATTCAATTAAAAGTTTTTCGGACCAAGCAAGAGCAGCTACTGCTGACTTTTCTAAAATGGAGAAGTGGAAAAGTCAGCAGTAGCTGCTCATGCTTGGTCCAAAAAACATTTAATTGAATCAAAAGCCAGTCTAATTAAACAAATAGACAAACAAAAGGAACTCACGGTTTGGGAAAAAATCCACATTCAGAAAAACAAAGGAAAACTTATGAACTTTGAAATTCACACAAATCCTGACCTAATCCAGAGGTTCATCGGTCCACCAAGAAGAGTTTCTTCCGATCGATATAACATCAGTCACCAAGATTGTACTGAAAATGAGATCGTTATGGTCTCGAAATCGCGATCTACCTAGAAGATTTATATGAGGAGAGGTAGGAAACATTTGTTTTTATCATAAATTAAACCTCATAGTGATTAATTCCTGTAAAAGTTAAATATCATTAGATGTCGCATTATCACATTACAAAAAGAAAGAAAAAAAATGTCGGGACCACAAATGTACTACCTCGTCTAATCGATAGCATTTGATATGGTTTACAACCTGTGGCTTATAGTTCGTAACCTGTGGTCCATTCTAGCATGCAGATTCTGACATTTTGCTGACATCAGATTTTTTCTCTCTTACTGCAAATTGTTGGTCTTTCCATTTGTTTTGGTAAGGATTTAATCTTGAGGGTTGCACTGCTAATCACCAAAGGGAAAGAATATAAAAGATTTCAAACGGTCAACACGGCATTGGAGAATGTTCACCGAAACATGTTCAGGTTAGAAAACAAAATATGAAGAGAGACGTATATTTGTCTCGTGCGGTAGCCGAGCGTTTAAGGCAGGAAGCCTTGGCATAGTTACGGGACTTGCACTGGTTCGAGTCTCCAAGGGAGAAGAAATTTTCTCACGGTATTTCGGCCAGTATGGGACTGATGCCCACCCAGCATTGTGAGGCATTTGGGTAGCTACAATAAGTAGCAGCTCCAGGTTGAGAAAACCAGCTATAACGGCTGGGGGACTCGATATGCTGACCACATGTCACCCCTACACTGGCTGATGATCATCTACCTCTGTACGTAAATTATAGAGTCATTTTTTAACATCTTACCTCATATTTTATGTTTCTTCAAACGCGGGAACTAGTTTTCGAGAGAAGGATCTCTCTCATTTTCAAGCGACATTATGACTACTGGATTTTTGTTGGAAACTCCATCAATAACGTTGCCATCTGGAGTTTCGTACGAAAATCCGGTAGTCATAATGTCGGTTGAAAATGAGAGAGATCCTTCTCTCGAAAACTAGTTCCCGTGTTTGAAGAAACATAAAATACGAGGTAATATGTTAAAAAATGACTCATTAATTTACAAATTAAGAACCTCATAATGTTATTTCCCATATTTAACTATGAATCTACCTGTGTGATTGACACATGTTGATGTGAGGCCAGCAACTGGCTGGTAGACTAAGGGCCTTCTAGGCCTGCTGCGCCAGGAGTGAGTGTGAGATGTACATTTTCAATTCAATCTCTTAATAAAATTAACTCATAAAAACAATCTTTCTAACGATTATTCACTTTAAAAACCTGATAATGGTCAAGTAATTCTAATCAGGTAGCAATTACTCACCAATTTCTCTTCCTTTGGAGAATCAGCCTCCTTCTTGTCATCTATCTTTGGTGCTGTCGCTGTTACTGCAAGTTTTGATGGCAGGGCGGGCGGTGTTGCAGCTTTTGAAGTTACTTTTATTGCCTTTGCTGTTGTTGTTACCGTTGTAGATTTTGTTGTTGATGTAACTGATTTTGTTGTAGCTGCTGCAGCAGCTCCTCCGAATTTTGTTCGTGGCCGACCTTTAACCCAGCCACGTTTTCTTTTCGAAGGCTTTTCTGCTTTTTTGTCATCATTTACAGGTGCCTGCTGATGGAGGGATGGAGGAGAGAGTGGTGGAGCAGCAACATGATTGCTTTCTCGACCACCAGGAGGCTCTAACTGCACTTCAGGCTTCAGTTCTGGCATCGGAACCTCAGTGCTGTCCTCAGCCTCCTCGCTTACAGAACTGTAACAAATTTACAAGATATAGTAAAAAATCTACTTCCCCAAATTTGTAATCAAAATACTGCAAAAAAAATAGTAATTTTCATTAAATTTGAAGAGAAAAATACAAGAATAAATCATATTTGAAGAAAGAGAAAGAAAAATTATACACTCAGACTGGGGCTTGAACCCAGGACCTTTGGTTTTCTAGGCCAATCCTCTACCATCTGAGCAAGTTCCAATCTAGATGCAAATTTCTCTCTTATATACAATGTTAATTCCCGTGAGCAAATGCTATGAAATCTTTGCTTCTATCTTGCAAATGATGGCTTCTTTTTTAAGAAGACATTTATTTGGGAATTTTACATTACATTATAAAGCCAGTAGTGCTTCTTTCAATGTTTTTATTATTCATTTCATACATCTCAATGATGAATAAATCATATTTGAAGAGAAAAATTATGCGCTCAGACTGGGGCTTGAACCTAGGATCTTTGGCTTTTTAGGCCAATTCTTTACCGACTGAGCTATCTGAGCAAATTCCAATCTATATGCAAATGTCTCTTTTTTTATATGTTTTTAAGTCCCATGCACAAAATGCTATGAAACTTTTGCTTCTCTCTTGCAAATGTCGGCTTCTTTATTCAAATGCTATGAAACCTGTGAATGATGGCTAGTGTACTGAATGTGGGGGCAAGATAGTAAAATAAGATGAGAATTTGTGCTTGGATGAGAGGGAAGCCTAAATTAGCTCAGTGGTCAGAGCATCAGTAGGTAAAGCTGAAAGTTTGGGGTTCAATTCCATGTTCAGGCAAAAATGTTTCTATTTACTATTGATTTCAAGATTTTTGGATACTTACAGGTTTCTCTTTAGACATTCTAATGCAGCTGCTCTCTTGTTTTGTCTGAAAGCATAACAAATATATCAAATAAATAAAAAAAAGATAACATTTCAAGTAGTTAAATAAATTATAAATTTTTTTTTTACTTATTTTATGTTGAGTTGTTTTTGACTCACCTCATACTTCTTAACTCCCTTGCAGACTCGAGTTTCTTCACTTCATTTGTGACATTCTCAATGCTGTATTACGTTCACAACTGATGTCCAACGGCCTCCTCTCCTGCAGACCTAGGTCAATCTGCAGGAGAGGAGGCCGTTGGACATCAGTTGTGAACGTAATACAGCATTGAGAATGTCACAAATGCAGTGAAGTAACTCGAGTCTGCGAGGGAGTTAAAGAAGTATGAGGTGAGTCAAAAACAACTCAACATAAATTAAAATAATCATAGTGTTATTTCCTACCTACATAACTTTATAAAATTGGTACCTGAGATCTCAGGCATCCTCAACTACTATCTGCTGTCAATATTCAGGAGACCTTTCGAAACATATGTTTCATCTTCTGTTTCCGGAGTGGTACTGTTAGTAACTACAATTATGAGGTGAGGTGTTAAATCTAACTCTATTTATTAATAAAAATAAACCCCATTGTGTCACTTCCTTTAAATATTACACCAATTTCATATTTTAACTTTTATCAGTCAAAATGTTGGATAGGCACTGTCCCAAGTTGAGTTGGAGTTTAACTGATGATGGAAGTAAAATTTACTTTTGAAACCGGTCTCGTGAAAAAACATGCACTTTATGAAATGAGATATAAAAAATATTTTCTCCAACTGATTCATAAATTTTAAATACCTCTTAGTGTTACCTCCCACTTTGATTTTGAGTAATATTCAAACACTTCAGTGAAAAGTGTTAAATCAATAATACACCGTGTCCCAATCAAACCTCCCACATTTTAATTAATCATAACTCTCAAAGAATGCAGTTGGTATTAAAAGAAAGAGAAACTCAAAGGATTTTTGGTTTCACATTGTTAAAGTTAATACACCTGGCTCAATTCTGGAAATGCGTGCTATTATGCATTACAGAGACTTTTGATGTCCCAACTCCTTTCAAAAAACGTTAAGCTGAAAATATATAAAACTATTATTCTACCAGTTATATTATATGGGTGTGAAACATGGACTCTTACTTTAAGGGAGGAAGGGCGGTTGCGAGTATTTGAGAATAAAGTTCTTAGGAAAATTTTTGGACCAAAGAGAGATGAACAGACAGGTGAATAGAGAAGACTACATAACAATGAACTACATGGTCTTTATAGGAAGCCAGATATAATAAGAACAGTTAAGTCTCGTAGACTGCGATGGGCAGGACATGTTGCGCATATGGGGAATGAAAGACGTGCATGGAAACTTCTTGTAGGAAAGCCAGAAGGAAAACGCCCAGTTGGTAGACCAAGATTGAGGTGGGAGAACAACATTAACTATGATTTGAGGGAAGTAGATTATACAGGGAATGATTGGAAAGCATTAGCTCAGGATAGGGATGTATGGAGAGCTTATGTCCGCGCGGCCATGAACTTACGGGTTCGATAGTGCCAGTGAGTAAGTAAGTAAGTAAGTAAGTCGCATGTTAGACAATAATGACATAAAACAAAATGGCGACTCCTCAGCAACGAGCACAAACTGTTTTCTGGTATGCAGAGACGAAGTCAATAATTACAGTGCAAATAAATTACTGGAGAAAAATATGGAGGAAATGCACCTGATGGGAAGGTCATTAAGGCATGGCTTGAGAAGTTTCTGGCTACTGGAAGCGTTAAAAAAGAATCAGGAGGTGCTCGTACGCGTGTTTCAGAAGAAAAGATTGAAGAAATGGTGCACATATAGAGGTGTTTTAATGTGTGGCGATGAACATTCTTTGAGTTTCTGCTTCGTTTAACCCTTAAATTGGCAAAACACAAATTTCTTCTGTTAATTATTTGAATGTGGCGGACCGCAGTGAAAACGGAGTCTTGTGTAACTGTTATTATTAGGTATATTGTATTATCAGACACACATCTAAGTGGTTTCTTTTTTAATTAATTTTAATTAAGCAGTTTTCAATAGTTTGGCACATAGATTAGTGAACATACCAATGAACAAAGAAAATTATGAAAAAGAAAAAGAATGCATCATCAACGTAGCCACAAAAAATGGTTTTGCATTAAAAATGATACTCAAGAAAATAAGTTCAAAAGAGAAAATTTTTCTCTTCAAATATAATTTATCTTTCAGTGAGAAATGTTAAATCAATAATAAAAACATCAATAGAAGCCTTACTAGCTTTATAAAGTAATGTTAAATTCCCAATAAATGTCTTCTTAACTAAGAAGCCGCCATTTGCAATGATAGAAGCAATGGTTTCAAAAGCATTTGGCGATAGGGAATTACAACGTATATAAGAGAAAAATTTGCATCTAGATCGTAACTCGCCTCGGTAGCTCAGTTGGTAGAGCACTTGGCCCGGAAAGCCAAGGGTCCCGGGTTCGAGTCTCGGTCTAGGCGAAAATTTTTCTCTTCAAATATAGAGAAAAATTTATTGATCAAAGCACTCTACTAAAAGTAAAAGAAGAAAATGTAAAATTCAGAAAATTCACATATCAGCCATTAAAACACAACAAGTTTCAAACAATCTTTAAAGATTTCAACATAAGGTTAGCACCCTATAGCATTCAGTAGATTGACTAGACCAAATAAAAAATGAGAAAATAAAAGAAGAAAACAAATCAGGGATTTATCAAATTAAATGTGAAGAATGTGAGAAATTCTACATAGGAAAAACTAAAAGAAATTTGAAAACAAGAGTGAAAGAACATCTCAGGAATGTCAAAAAAGGGGAAGTAGAAAAATCTGCAGTGGCTGCCCATGCATGGTCTGAAAAACATCTTATTGAGAAAGAAGCTAAATTATTAAAACAAATAGAAAAACAAAAGAACTTAATGTTGGGAAAATATCTAAATTCAAAAGAGCAAAAATAAGAAATTGATGAACTTTGAAATTCCCGATGAGAATGATCTGGTTTCGAGGTTTTTCAGTCAGCCAATGGAAGGAGCGAAGGACAGCTCTTCAAGACGACAGAACAATGGTCGTGACAATACTGAGGATGGAAGAGAAACTATGTTCCGAAACTAGTTTATAGTCAAATAAGAAGTACAATATGTGAGTGATAAAAAATTCTACCTTATTGAATATACCTCATAGTGAGAATTCCTAAAATAAGTAGTGGTTTCTTTTTGTTTGTTTTCTTCTGATTTATTTAAAATATTAAATAATTGAACCAACTGATGTGTCCAAAAGGTTGCATTACGAATTTAACGGTTAATACGGCCTCATTTCATAATTCCGCATACTTTGTTAGTTATGATTAATTAGAACGTGGGAGGTTTGAATGGGACACCCTGTAAAAACATCAAAATAGTACATTATATTTGAAGTACATTACTTAGCCAATATTGTACATTATCCCATTTAGTGCTTTTCTCTATCTTCTAGAACAGATGCAGAATATGGGGGACAATTTTTTTAGCTCCTCCTCATTTCCTACAATTTACACCAGTCCCTTGAATAGTGTAAAAGAGGGGTAACACTGTATCACATATCTTGTAATTATACTGTAAAATATAACAAAATATAAATAAATTGCAAGAGCACTCTTACTTTGCTTCCTCCATTCGCAACTTTTTCTCTCTTCTCTGTGACCAACGTTCTCGAGGAGCTGGTGTTGCTGCAGGAGGTGTGGCATGTTTTGCAGGACCTTGTGACTGCCTTCGAGTTCTCTGTAGACTGAGAGTTGTCGATGCTGCTACAACTTTACTACTGTTAACAGGTAATTCCAACGCCTCTGATTCTCTTTTAGACTTTTCTTCTTTAGATACTTTCGGAACTGGAAACAATCAATAATTAAAATCAAACACTTCAGCAAATAAAAGCAAATCTTAGTCTATTTTTTGAAAAGAAAAATTAATTTCTGAACTGGGAATCGAATCCCAGACCTCCGACTCTGTATGTCGGCATGCAGTCTATTACACCATTTGAGACATGATACAAACATTAACATTTCAATCCTCTTATGTCTGAAGGCAGATAGCTAGATATATTAACAATGCCATTAGACGACTTCTATTTTAAGTATTTAACAAGAATTTTCATTACTTTTAAGCTGTAAAGCTTAATATTTTTATGTTATACTTAGTTTAGTATGTTCCAGTCCTGGACAAATTAATTTTTTGAAAAGAAAAATTATCTGAACCGGGAATCAAACCCTGGACCTCCGTCGACATGCAGCCCACTACACCATCTGAGACACAGTAGCCTACAAATTCAAACATTTCTTTCCACTTATACAATTCTCTTATGTTCAAAGGCACATCTATTAACAATGCCATCAGAAAACTTCAATTCAATTTTTAATGACAATTTTCATTACATTTAAGCAATAAAGCTTAATATTATATTATTTTTAGTCTGGCCATCTTACCTCAATATTAATGTTGATTTGTTCTTAACATGTTTCAAAA
Source organism: Diploptera punctata (assembly GCA_030220185.1). NCBI lineage: Eukaryota > Metazoa > Arthropoda > Insecta > Blattodea > Blaberidae > Diploptera > Diploptera punctata. The sequence continues at coordinate 485,455 of JASPKZ010007844.1, forward strand.
CAATTCTGTTTTATCATCAGTCTGGGAAAGCTGACGATAAAACAGAATTGTTTTGAAACATGTTAAGAACAAATCAACATTAATATTGAGGTAAGATGTCCAGACTAAAAATAATATAATTAAAATAACCTCAAAATGTAACTTCCTAAAATTAAATATTAAAGCTTAATATTTTGATGTTATGTTTAGTTTAATATGTTCCAGTCCTGGACAAATTATTTTTTTTTTTAAAGAAAATTTATGTTGAACCAGGAATCGAATCCTGGACCTCTGACTCTGTAGTTCAATACATCATTTGAGACACAACATAATAATAATAATAATATCCTCAACTCATGTCCAACTCAGGGTCGGGTCAAGCGATGAGACGAGATGAAGCCCCTTATATAGAGGTCTGAGAATGACAAGGATGCCGGCCAACCATGCCTCATGCACCATCAAAGGGGCAGATGAATGAAACCAAACAAAATGGATGAGTACCATGGATAAATGGTGGAATGAAATTATGGCAGCGGAAAACGGGAGAAAACCCCAAGAAAAACGTGTAAGCTCTGTTTTGTCCACCACAAAACCCACATGGAGTGACAGACTCGATCTCGGAACCCCAGCGGTAAAGACACAATACAAACATTAAAATTTCTTTCCACACATACAATTTTCTTACAAATTTTGAGCTATTAACAAAGCCAACACATAACTTGTATTATTTCTTTTCAAAAAATAAATTTGTGTAATATATCAGATAATATTTTCATATATTTCCATTCAGCATTAATAATTTACATGTTGTATGCTGAATATATGACTATAGATTATGAAAAGTGAAGTGGATGGGAGTGGAAAAAACAAACACACACACACTTATGAACTTCAAAATTCGTGCAAATTTTGACCTGATCCAGAGGTTCATCGGTCCACCAACAGAGGGGAAGAAGAAGAGGTTCTTCCGATCGACATAACACCAGTCGCCAACAAAGTTCTGATGATGAGACAGTTATAGTCACGAAATCGCGATCAACTTAGTAAAAAATATATGAGGAGAGGTAAGAAACATTTAATTTTGCCATAAATTAAACCTCATAGTGATTAATTCCTATAAAAGTTAAACACACACACACACAGATTAACAAGAGAGCTGCTGAGAAAATTCTAGAATAAAATAAATAAAAGACTCACCGGTATTACTAGATGTATTGGTCCTAATGTCCCTACTCGATGATCTCTTTCTACCACTGTTTCGTAAAGGTCCCTCATCTGCTTCCACTTTCTTACTTTTTTTCACTTCAGGTTCAACTGGAGTTGGTTCATTTTGATGCCTTGTATTGTGTTTACTGTTTGACTTTGTTTTTGGACTTTCCACTACTTGTGATTTGAGTACTTTCTTTGTCACAGATTCCTCACGCGTCACTGGAGTATGTCTACTGCTCACAACTTTACTAACTTTCCCGACTGGATCCGATTTTAACTTTTTCTTTTCTACGGGTTCATCTGGGACTTCTGGAGTTGCATCATTACTCTGATTACCTATCGACTCTCTTCTCTTTCGTTTATTGAACTTTTCTTCTACCTTCTTTTCTGGCTGAGGTTCTGGTAAACGATTTCGAACAATAGTACTTTTGTTTATTACGTCTAACATTTTTGATGGCCTTGCTGTCCGTCTTCGTCCAGTGGGTGGAGTTTCTGTTGTCGTAATGTTGTCTTCCACATCCGCATGATGATCACTTTCTTCTCTTGTTGGACTAGGACTGAAACGAACTTGACTTTTACGTTTCCGGCCCTTTTTTCGTTCTTTAGTTGAAGAAGGCTGCTCCACCTCCATTGAGGGTTCTTCAATGGTTGGCATCTGTTCCGCTTCTTGTTTTTCAGTCTTTAAGGACACAGGTTTTGACTCTGGCACTTCAGTAGGTACGGATGTTTCTTCAGCCTTCACTTCTTCCTTTGTTTCTGATTCTTCCTCCTATAAACAAACATTCATTAAACTTTTTTAATATTTAAAGGAAGAGTTGGAAGGAATTGATAATGATACTTAGCATATTGAAACTATAGCTTTCAAGAAATCTACACTTATGAGGTTAGTCGTTAAAATTTTAACTTTTTATTAATTCAATCGTGAATTCTTCTTACCTCATACTTCTATGTTTTTTAAAACACAGCACCACAGTATCGGCGACCATCGTCAGCTGTTTTCACGATTGTCAATTTTTTCTTTTGCCAGTAATTATCCAAACTGCCATCTGGTGTTCTTTTAAAGGAGTCATTTTCTAAACTGCCATGTGGTATATTTTTGAAGAACTTTGCAATCATGGTTCTAGAACCATGAACTTCGAGATTACAGACAAACCAAGCTTGATTACTAAGTTCTTCAAAAATACACCAGATGGCAGTTTAGAAAATTACTCTTTCAAAAGAACACCAGATGGCAGTTTGGATAATTACCGGCAAAAGAAAAAATTGACAGTCGTGAAAATAGATGATGACAGTTGCCGATACTGCGGTGATGGGTTAAAAAAAAATAGAAGTATGAGGTAGCAAGAATTCAAAATTCATTTGATTCTATCAATAAACCTCATAATATTAAAAATTCCCAAATTTATTATATTAAATTTTTTATTCGTTCATTAAACTTTTATAAATTAGAAAGAGTAAATAAAATATTGTAACAGTATTTGTGCACTCTATTGACAACACTAAGAAATTGGGACTGGAAGTAAACATCAATAAAGCTACTGTAAATATATGTTCACACATAGAAATGCATTATATAATGGAAATGGACAGCTAATGTCAAACGAGGGAAATTATAAAGAAGTGACTGAATTCAAATACCTAGGAACAATAATCACAAATATTTGTACAAATTAAACCTCATAGTGATTAATTCCTATAAAAGTTAAAAATAAATGACTTATTAAGTTATGTAGATAGGAAATAACATTATGAGGTTTTTTAATATTGTTTATTTTTTATTATTTCACTCACCCCATAATTCCTAGCAGACTCAGGGTTTCTTCACAGCATTGAGAATGTCACAAATGATGTGAAGAAACCCTGGGTCTGCTAGAAATTATGAAGTATGGGGTGAGTGAAATAATAAAAAATAAACAATAAATGACTTATGTTCGTGTGGCCATGAACCTGTATTAGTTAATAATATTACCTATGATTTTTATCCTCTTTAGTAACCTACAAGGTTCTTTATTCAAGTTTTTTTTTTAATCTGGAATCATCTTACTTCAATTTAATGTTGATTTGTTCTCGAACATGTTTCAATATAATATTATAATGATATTGTGAAAAGAAAATTAATGTCTGAACCAGGAATCGAATCGACACCTCTTGTATTCCATACGAGCATGCAAGACCACTACACTATTCGAGACCTGGTACAAACATTAACAATTCAATACAAATCTATAATTCTTGTTTCGTCTGCTGCCCGGTAGATGTCACCACCAACGTCAACGGCCGGCTTCATTTAGAAGTATCTTTGTTTGAGAATTTTACACCACCACTTTTATAAGCGGTAAACGATGTTATTTAACACTTTCCAATACTGTTATTTTAACAAAGATACTTCTAAATGAAGTTGGCCATTCACGTTGGTGGTGACAACTACCTGGCAGCGGACGAAATGAGAATTGTAGATTTGTATATGTGGAAAGAATTGTTAATGTTTGTACCATGACTCGAATAGTGTAGTGGTCTTGCATGCTCGTACAGAATACTAGAGGTCAACGGTTTGATTCCTGGTTCAAACATTAATTTTTCTTATTCAAAGTTAAAATTAATTTTTCTTTTCACAATATCATTATCCATCCATCCATAGTATTTCTTCCCGAAGGCAGGTCCTTCACTGCAATCATGACACTTTCATGCTATGCTTGCAGCTTTACTAGGGAATTGTAGGTGTGGTAGCTTCCCGTTGCTTTCCACACCGGTGAAGGATGATGATGGCCATATGATTTCGGGGACTGTTTGGGCCTTAAAGTTTTTCTGACATTTGTCTTACAGGTGAGGAAAAACCCCAATAAAAACCTCACCCAGAAAAACTGCCCCGACCGGGGATCGAACCTGGGCCCGCTGCATGACAAGGCAGTATGCTACCTCGAGACCACAGCGGTGGACTAATATCATTATTATTTAATTTTAGGAAGTTATATTTTGAGGTTATTTTAATTATATTATTTTTGGTCTGGACATCTCAATATTAATGTTGATTTGTTCTTGAACATGTTTCAAAACAATTCTGTTTTATCTTCAGCTTTCCCAGAGTCTGGGAAAGCTGAAGATAAAACAGAATTGTTTTGAAAACATGTTCAAGAACAAATCAACATTAATATTGAGGTAAGATGTCCAGACCAAAAATAATATAATATCATTATAATATTATAATATGATCCATTATTGAAACTGTGTTAAAATAACAGTATTGGAAAGTGTTAAATGTTTCAATATATTTTCTATATCATCCTCAGCTTTGACCCAAGCTGAGGATGATATAGAAGATATATCGAAACATGTTCGAGAACAAATCAACATTAAATTGAGGTAAGATTCCTTAAGTGAGAAGTGTTGAATTAATAATAAAACATCAATTGAAGTCCTACTAGCTTTATAAAGTAGTGTAAAAATTCCCGATAAATGTCTTCTTAACTAAGAAGCTGCCATTTGCAAAGATACAAGCAAAGGCTTTCATAGCATTTGGTGCTGAGAATTACAACGTGTATAAGAGAAAAATTTGCATCTAGATTGGAACTCGCCCCGATAGCTCAGATGGTAGAGCACTGGCCTAGAAAGCCGAAGGCCCGGGTTCGAGTCTCGGTCTGGGCAAAAATTTTTCTCTTCAAATATAATTTATCCTTCAGTGAGAAGTATTAAATTAATAATAAAAACACATATTTGAAGAGAAAAATTATACGCTCAGACCGGGACTTGAACCCGGGACCCTTGGTTTTCTAGTCCAAGTGCTCTACCATTTGAGCTACCTGAGCAAGTACCGATCTAAACGCAAATTTTTCTCTATTGCGGTACTTGCTCAGGTAGCTCAAATGGTAGAGCACTTGGACTAGAAAACCAAGGGTCCTGGGTTCAAGTCCCGGTCTGAGTGTATAATTTTTCTCTTCAAATATGATTTATCCATCATTGAGATGTATGAAATTAATAATAAGAACATTGAATAAAAACACATATTTAACTAGTTTTAGCATATCCTATATAACAGAAAATTAGACCATGAAGTCTGAAATATATTAGTGAAAAAAGAGAAATCAGATGCATACCTCTTTTTCCTCTTCCACATAAGGATTTGGTACAGTAGTGACGAGAGGAGTCCAACGTAGGCATTCAGAATCCAAATGAATACGAGTTTTGCTGCGAGTTACTCGTGCCATGTGTTCATCTACTTTGTTCCAGTCCACACAGATTAACAGTCTTGCTGGGGTTGTGTCTCCTATCGCTCCACCCACCCTGCAATATTTTAACAAAGCCTTCAAACAATGTTTAAACTTCACATGTTTACAAAAAACCTGATTTAAACAAGTTTGTAACATAAATACAAAAAGTTGAAAGTTGGTTGGTTGGTATCTAATGTCGAGCACTTGATAATGAAATCATTCGCTCTCTTGCACTCCAATATTTAGCAGAAACGCTGGTCTCTTCTACAAAAGCTGGACAACGGAGGAGATGGCTTCTTTCCATATCTTCATTTAAATTGCAAAAAGGGCATTTAGGTGAATCTGTTATGCCAATTCTGTGTAGGTGTTTATTCAAGCAGTCATGTCCCGTTAGCAGTCTGAATGTTGCTACTGCAGATTTTCTTTGTAATGTAGTAATGTCATAAGCTTGTAGATTTTCCCATTCCTTTCCAGATGTTTTGGTGGTGTATTCTTCTCTAAGTTTATTGATGTATTTATTTGAGATAATTCTTTTGATAGAGTGAAAGGAAACTGGAGCAGAAGTTGGGTTTGAAACAATTTTGCTACCCTTCTTGGCTAGAAAATCGGCTATTTCATTGCCTGTCACTCCACAATGGGCCGGAATCCATTGAAGTACAACTTTTTTATGTAGACGGGATAATTGTTTTATCATTTTGTGACATTCGATAATTTTGATGCTTTTGGGTGTTGTGTCTCGTGTTATAGCAAGAATGGCTGCTTTGGAGTCACATAGAATTACAACTTTTGTAAGTTGAAAGTATTTATACAATTTTATGGAAATACTTTACGTCACAAGAACATTTTTTCTAAATACCAACCAAACTCATATAATAAATAATTAAGACTTTTATCTGCATCATATAATCATCATCATCATCATCCATGCAAGTATTAGGCCATGTGGCCTGTCACGGTCTCAAAGAGGAATTTTCCATCCAGCGCTTTTTTGGACGTCCCAGCGATCATTTGCCTTGGGGGCAGTAACAAAGCATGGCTTTTGGAATTCTATGAGACCGCATTCGTTGAAGATGGGCTTTCCAGTTGTTCTGGTAGTTTTGTATATGGTGAAGAATGGGTTCTACATCCAAATCTTCCATAATTTTATCATTTCTTTTATGGTCCCACTTTGTATAGCCTGCTGTACGGTGCATAAATTGCATCTCATTTGCTGTTATTTGGCTTTCAACTCTTCTTCGTATTGTCCATGCTTCATACTGCATCATATAATAAAGTTGGGAATCTTTACATTATGAGGTTTTCTTAAAAAAATCAAATGAATTGTGAATTCTTCTTACCTCAAACATCTATGCCACAGAATCACGGTAGCAGGAAACATCATTCCATCCTCAGCTGTTGTCATGGCTGTCGATTCTTCATTATGCCGGTCATTTTCTAAACTGCCATCTGGTGTTGATTTGAAGAACTTTGTAATCAAATTAGGTTCGTCCGGAAACTCAAAATCCATTATTCTAATGTTTTTTTTTAATGTAATGAATGGGAAAAGATATACATGCAAAAAAAAACCATATTAGAATCTGAATTTTGAGTTTCCAGATAAACCAAATTTGATTACAAAGTTCTTCAAATCAACACCAGATGACAGTTTAGAAAATGACTGGCATAATGAAGAATCAACAGTCGTACAACAGCTGAGGATGGGAAGGATGATTCCCGATACCGCAGTTCTGTGTTCAATAACATAGATGTATGAGGTAAGAAGAATTCACGATTCATTTGGTTTTTACCAACCAAACTCCATGCGCATGTGCCAACAAACACAAAGGTATGACTTGAATGGGTCATGGTCGGTAAATTTTGCACAGAGGCTTGTTTTTCAGGCTTGTAGTTCTTTTATAAGCCTAAAAATCTTCAGGCTCTGGATCCCTCTTGGAAAATTTGTCACTTGGATTTTAACATTCTAAAAATCGACCCTGATTGGATTTGAACATGCATCCCTCAGATCTAGAGGCAAGAAACATAACCACTAGCCAACCGTGGCCAACTATTATTATTATTGTCTTTGTCATTATTTATTCATGGAACCTTTCCTCTCTGACGTTTCATAATTATCACATCATTGAGATACCTTCGGAGGACTGCAGGATACACACTACTAGATCACAAAAAATGAAGACATCTTAGAAGAATTACACATGGAACCTTTAGAAAACAAAATTTCTGATTATAAGTCAAGATGGATGCAACATGTTCATCGAATGGAAGATCACAGGATACCCAAACAAATGTTAAGATATCAACCTGCAGGAAGAAGAAGACCAGGACGTCCACTCAAAAGACTTCTGGATGGTGTTTCTCTTGAGGCCGAAACAGGTCAACAAATGGCCTAAATTCATGAATCTTCTAAGATGATGATATGACTGCAGTTCCCATTAGTTACGGTATTATGGTTGGAAGTGCAAATAAAGGGACCAAGGCTAGCTTAAGAGTAGTTTAGCAATATTTTTTAATTTATGAAAAGCATCTTACCTCCGAACCATTCCCAGAAGTTGTAACGTCGTCGCAATATCGTGACTGTACATCCCAGTATGCCGACTCATTTCTTCAATGGACAATTTACCATTTCGATGGTCATTTAAGTATTCAAGCACCACAGACTTCCAGTACGCATGGTAGGAAACTCTGCCGAGATCTGAAAGAGGTTTCTCCGGTGTTCCAGGCTGACCCTCTTCTTTTGATAGCAAATAACCTGAAATCAAAGTTACTTTTATTAAAACCAATCTCATTGATCCAACTTTTTAAATCTACAGCATCATAGCTCTAACATAGTACAGACGGAATGAAGTTATTGATGTCCTGGCTAAGAGAAGATAGTACAGAGAGTACATCACTCTTTCAGTTTTCATACTGCATTTCTTGTTCTCATATTAAGTTCTTGATAAGCCTCGCAAGACTGGGTGAGTCCTTTCAGATACTACACTCAAAGAAAAATTTCCATGGTGTACCCAAATGTCGAACCTCCTTAGATTCTAATCAGATTTTAATCAAAATTACAGTGGGAACCAACAGTGTGAGTAATTTTAAATTTATAAATGAGTTGGATAAAATGATTTTACATCTCACCTCATAAAGTTCTGAGTTTTCATGATAACAGTTTCAAAGGCCTTTGCCTTTATCTTCAGTCAAACTCCAAATGTTGCCATTACCATCTTCTGAACTGCTATCTGGTGCTGATTTTATGAACTTGTGGAGATTAAATTTTGCTTACCAGGAACTTCAAAGTTCATGGATTTATATTTGTTCTTCTGAATGTATATCTTTTCCCAAACTGTTAATTCCAAAAGCTTTTCTATATGTTTCAAAAGTTTAGTTTATTTTTCTGATTATCTGATTCTCTAGCAAACCAGCAGCAATTGCAGATTTTTCAATTTCACCATTTCTAATAATTCTAAAGTGTCTTCTTTTTTTTAATAGGCAATTGCAGCTCATAGTTTCCTAGAGAATCACATAATTGGAAGAGAAACTAAACTTTTTAAAACATTTAGAGAAGCTTTGGAATTAACAGTTTGAGAAACGATATACATTCATAAGGAAAATTATAGATTATGAGTTTTGAATTTCATGGCAAGCAAAATTTTCATCTCCAATTTCATAAAATCGGCACCAGATGGCTCTTTGGAAGAAGGCAACGGCAAAATTTCAACAGTTGGAGTTTGTTCATGGCTGAAGATAAAGATAAAGGTAAAGGGTTTTGAAACTGGTATCATAAAAACATGAAACTTTATGAGGTGAGATGTAAAAACATTTTATCCAACTTAGGCCGGTATTCAAAACCAAGCTTTTCGCAAAGAGCGAATCTCAGCCCGTGTCTCCATGGTTAATAATGTGGGTGATGCAGAACCTACTCTAACTGGCTCACTCTATTCAACATCATGTGCTGACAACATATTTATTTTAAAAAGTTTCCGGGAACAATTGAAACATGTAAGACTCAGCTTATGGAAGACAGATATGTAATGGCCTAGAGAGCTTGGTTCTTGAATACGGCATTATTTATATATTTCCAATCAGACATTAATAAAATTATTGCATAATTGATTGTGTAAAGTTGAATGATTATTTCAAAATCATTCTTCTTTATAGACTTTAACATTTAAGGTCAGATCGACTCAGGATCTTTATGCGTATCCAGAAGGCTGTGTGTTTGTATCGATGTATTAGTTATGTATTTTTCTAATGAAATAATTATTCAATTTTAATGATACTAAGAAATCATGATTATGATGAAATGGATTCTGGTAAAGTAATTCCAAACCAGCATTTACATTGGCAATATGAGGAGTTGAATGGAATATGGGCATAACTCATGTTTTGCCCTTTTTCCGTTCAATGCATTTTTGGACTCGCCATTTTGTAGTTGGTCTGCCACAAAAGTTTTGTTTCGATATCTTGATTACAGCAGGTTCAGCAGCTGATTGTATCAATTAAAATAAACAACAATGTTATGCAAAGTTAAAATTGGGAAACACATTATGAGGTTCTTAATTAATAAATTAATGAGTCATTTTTACATCTTACCTCATATTTCATGTTTTATCAAACACGGTAACTATAGTTTTCAAATGATCTTGTCATTCATTTTCAACCGCCATTATGACTACCGGATATTCGTGTTTGATAAAACATGAAATATGAGGTAAGATGTTAAAATGACTCATTAATTTATTAACAATGTTATGCATTTAGTTATATATCAATTGCTAATATTTCTAAATGTATATTTTTTTAATTGTGCCCATGTTCCAATCAACTCCCTAATTATTAGGGGAAAAAAATTTAGTTAATGATGTTTTTATTTTTAATTTATCACTTCTCACTGAATGGCAAATTATATTTGAAGAGAAAAATTTACGCCTAAACTGGGATTTGAAACCAAGTCTCTGTTTATGCCCATCGTTTTGCCACTGATCTACTTAGGCATTTCAATTTAATAGAAATTTCTCTTTTTTTTTAATTTTTACAGGATAACAGTTGCCAAGATTGTACTGAAAATGAGACAGTTATGGTCTCGAAATCGCGATCTACTTAGAAGATTTATATGAGGAGAGGTAGGAAACATTTGTTTTTATCAAAAATTTCTCTCTTTCATGTTACGGTTCTTAGCTGGATGGATAGATTAGCATTAATGTGGTCCAATTTATGTGCCATTTTCACAGATCACTTTACGTAAAGTGATCCCACTACAGGTCATAGGAAACCGTTGGGGTAGTAGGAGGTTAAGGCTCCCACTTTTCTAGACAATCGGCACTTTTAGTCAGCCGGGTTGTCAGTCCTGCATGATGGCCTTTACAACCAGAACAAGCATCTGGTACTGATTTCCGTTAGAGGATGAGTCGACCCCAGGGCCATGGTGCCACTAGATGGTTTGGGTCAGTTTAAAAATCCTGACGATCACTTTACGTAGATTATGTATTCTTGTATTGCATACAGAAGAGTATAGATGAGTGTATGTTTGTGTGTTTATTGGCTTCATTATCTGTTACTATTATTATTGTTTCCTACTCCTCTAATAATAATGCATTTTCCATTCACAAAATTTATTATGGCAACATAAAATTGATAAGAAAAGAAAAAAACTTACTAAAGTGAATCAGGAACCTTCCGAAGCCTTGCCTCTGGTATTGTGGCATTGTCATAATACATGAAACATTATACTTTTGTTGACAATGTTTCTCTTTGGAAAAATAACCCACAAGGTGGCAACCCTGAAAACAAATCACAACATTTTAGAAATATATATAACCAAGATTCTTAAAGGAAATAAAACTTAACACTATTTATATTAAAAATAGAACATTTTGATCAGAAATGAACAAAAAAGCAAATAGAATTTGGAATTTACAGGAAAGAAACACACTGATAAATTATATTAAAGCAACAGGTTTCAACCACATTGCACATAAACAGGCAGTCTTTAATAGTTTAACTTGTGAACGTCCCCTGAACAGAGAAAAATCACATATCAAAAATAGAAAAAGAACTCATGTAAGAAATATAATATGATAACTTTAAAATTAAAAACTAAAGTAATGATTTTCCATGGAAAGTACCCAGTAAGAACAAAAATAATAGTAGAAGATAAACTGTTGAAACAGGTTTCACACTTGAAGTATTTAGGCTGCGAAGAACAAGATATAAATAAGAAAATGCAGAAATTTCAACATATTTGTGGAACAATCAGACGAACATTGAGGAACAAAGTAAGAAAGGATACGCAGCTAAGACTTTACTCAACGATGGCACGACCAATGGTGATGTATGGAAGTGAGGCCTGGATCCTGAAGGAAAAAGAAAAAAGTAAAATTCAGGTAGCAGAAATGAGATTCCTATGGGCTGTGAATGGTTGTACAAGAGACAAACATATTAAAAATGAGAATATTAGAGAGGAACTAAAAGTACAACCACTTCTTCAACAAATAGAAGAACACAGGAACAAATGGATACAACATCTGCAAAGAATGGCAGAGGATAGAAAACAAAAAAAAATGGCAATGATATATGATTCTGAAGGACAAAGATCAGTAGGGAGAACAAGAAAACGCTGGGTTGAACAGATGTGAGATCGAAACAGGCAAAGACCTAATCCGTGAAGTTGATGGCGAAAACTCAACTTTTATGAGGTAAGATGCAACAGATTCACCTTATGTATTGAGAAGAACCTCATAATGTTAATTCCTAATCTAATTTTATAATATAGATATGTCTAAAGGTTTATTTTAGGAAGTAATATTCTGAGGTTCTTTTAATCAAGTTTTTTTGAGTCTAGAAATATCTTACCTCAATATAATGATATAGGGGATTATATTGAAACATGTCCGAGAACATATCAACATTAAATTGAGGTAAGATGTTTCTAGATTTAAAAAAAACTTGATAGATATATTTGAAGAGAAAAATTTGCCTAGATCAAGACTGGAACCCGGGACTTCTGGATTTCCAGGCCAAATGCTCTACCAACTGATCTACCGAGGCGAGTTGCGATCTAGACGCAAATTTTTCTCTTATATATGTTGTAATTCCCTCGTGCCAAATGCTTTGAAACCTTTTCTTCTATGTATAACTGTAGGCTTTCACGGCCGGCGTCTTGATCCCTATTAGGTTCGTCTTCCGGGCATATAGGCCGTGGTCCAGTCGTTCTTCTACTCGACGTTTCGTCTACTGCTGCGGTAGACATCTTCAGGAGATACTACGTGCTCTCTGTGAACTCCTCAACAGTCGGCTGCAGACTGGCTGGTCGTTGGAAACTCCCTCCCTATTTATAGGCACGCCCCTGGTGGAGAGGCGGTTTTCTGCGCGGTCCGTGTTGCGTGCTGTTTTGTCCAGGCTGTCGCTAGCAGAAGTCATAGGCTTCGTTGTGGTATTGTGCAATGCCGGGATCCAGATTTTGTTTATCTTCAAATCTGGATCCCGGCATTGCACAATACCACAACGAAGCCTATGACTTCTGCTAGCGACAGCCTGGACAAAACAGCACGCAACACGGACCGCGCAGAAAACCGCCTCTCCACCAGGGGCGTGCCTATAAATAGGGAGGGAGTTTCCAACGACCAGCCAGTCTGCAGCCGACTGTTGAGGAGTTCACAGAGAGCACGTAGTATCTCCTGAAGATGTCTACCGCAGCAGTAGACGAAACGTCGAGTAGAAGAACGACTGGACCACGGCCTATATGCCCGGAAGACGAACCTAATAGGGATCTTTTCTTCTATCTTTGCAAATGGCGGCTTCTTAGTTAAGAAGACATTTATTGGGAATTTAACACTACTTTATAAAGCTAGTAGGGCTTCTATTGATGTTTTTATTATTAATTTAACACTTCTCACTTAAGGATAAACTATATTTGAAGAAAAAAATTTTCACCTAGACCTTATATACAACGTATATAAGAGAAAAATTTTCATCTAGATCACAACTCGCCTCGGTAGCTCAGTTGGTAGACAATTTAGCACGGAAAGCCAAAAGTCCCGGATTTGAGTTTCGGTCTAGGCAAATTTTTTTCTTATTTAAAGAGAAAAATTATACGCTCAGACCGGGACTTGAACCCGGGACCCTTGGTTTTCTAGTGCAAGTGCTCTACCATTTGAGCTACCTGAGCAAGTACCGATCTAAACGCAAATCTTTCTCTATATACGTTGAAATTAATAATAAAAAAAACATCGAAAATAGCCGTACTGGCATTTATAATGTAATGTATAATTCCCAAATATGTTTTCTTAATATAGGAGCCGCCATTTGCAAAGATAGAAGCAAAGGCTTCAAAGCATTTGGTGGGCGGGAATTTCAACGTATATAGAGAAAGATTTGCGTTTAGATCGGTACTTGCTCAGGTAGCTCAAATGGTAGAGCACTTGGACTAGAAAACCAAGGGTCCCGGGTTCAAGTCCCGGTCTGAGCGTATAATTTTTCTCTTTAAATATGATTTATCCATCATTGAGATGTATGAAATTAATAATAAAAAAAACATCGAAAATAGCCGTACTGGCATTTATAATGTAATGTATAATTCCCAAATATGTCTTCTTAATATAGGAGCCGCCATTTGCAAAGATAGAAGCAAAGGCTTCAAAGCATTTGGTGGGCGGGAATTTCAACGTATATAGAGAAAGATTTGCGTTTAGATCGGTACTTGCTCAGGTAGCTCAAATGGTAGAGCACTTGGACTAGAAAACCAAGGGTCCCGGGTTCAAGTCCCGGTCTGAGCGTATAATTTTTCTCTTTAAATATGATTTATCCATCATTGAGATGTATGAAATTAATAATAAAAAAAAAACATCGAAATTTTTTTCTCTTCAAATATAAATTATCATTCAGTGAGAAGTGTTAAATTAATAATAAGAACATCAATTGATAGATGTGTCTATTGCTGTCATTATGGGTGATACAATGCAGTTCATCATGAACTATATATCCTTTGAAATCATTCAAAAGCCCAAAATCATGTCAAATTTGGCTAACAACTTTACCATAGGAAAACTTGACTTGTGAAATACAAATTTGCTCTTTGGAGGCACAAAATTAATTTTACAACTGAAGGTTGCTGAAGCCAACTATTTCTCCACGTAACAATGGAAACTTTCAATGTGCTCTCAGTAATCAAAATTACAAAAATTGGAGAGTAATAGAAAATAACATACCTTATTATCATTTTTGGTAAGAACGTAGAATAAGAAAGGTTCTACATCGTAGTATAATGTCTTATGATCCAGGAAGAGCTTTGCCAGTAAACACAGGTTTTGACAGTAGATTTTGTTGACATTACCATCCACCTATAACAATTGCAAGTTACTTAAATCAAAGACACTCTCAGAAAGGAATAAAGCACATCAATAAAATTTCCTTAAATAGAGCATAACAAATGTGGCATATTTTTATAACAGAAAGAGATATCATCAATAAAATTGAAACAAATGAATCAGAAATTTTACACATCACCTCGGGTTCAAATCCCAAATCAGGCGTACGTTTTTTCTTAAAATTACAGTGGGAGGAAACATTAATGAATGAGTTGGAGAAAATGCTTTAACATCTCACTTCATAAGTTGTGTGTCTTCACGATACTGGTTTCATAAGTATAGTATTACTTCCATCTTCAGTCAAATTCCAACTCAATTTGACTCAGTTGGAATTTGATTGAAGATGGAAGTAATACTATACTTTTGAAACCGGTATCGTGAAGATACACAACTTATGAAGTGAGATGTTAAAGCATGAAAACATGCAACTTTATGAGGTGAGATGTTAAAGCATTTTCTCCAACTCATTCATTAAAGTATTTTTTCTCTTCAAATAAAATTTGTCATTCGGTGAGAAGTAATAAATTTAATATGTAAGACTGAATAAAATATTTTTCTTAAGAATAAAACTATGAAAATAGTAAGAAAAATCAATAATTTAATCATTGTACGAATTCACAGAAGAAAGAAACCTATTAAATACTTAATTTTTATAAAATTTAAATTAAATTCTGTTCACCTCACCTCGTATCCCATCAGTAGATACAATAAGCAGCAGTACTCCTGGACTACAGAATATCGGTCATCAAATTACTGAGGATGAAACTGCCTACGTTTCGAAACCAGTTAGATTAATGAGTCTTACCTGATATTTCATGTTTCTTTAAACATGGGAACTAGTTTTCAAGAGAAACATCTCTCTCATTTTCAACCGACATTATGACTACCAGCTTTTCATTGGAATCTCCATCAATAACATTGCCATCTGGTGTTGATTTGATGAACTTCGAGATGAGGTCACGTTCATCAGGAATCTGATCCATGAAATTCGAGATCCCTAATTAAATTAACGTGACCTCATCTCAAAGTTCATCAAATCAACACCAGATGGCAACATTATTGATGGAGATTCCAACGAAAAGCTGGAAGTCATAATGTCGGTTGAAAATGAGAGAGATCCTTCTCTTGAAAACTATTCCTCGTGTTTATAAAGAAAACATGAAATATGAGGTAAGATGTAAAAAATGACTCATTAATTTACAAAACAGAATTTATTTTAAATTTTAAATTATACCTCATAGTGATATTTCCTACAATAGTTCAACTTAACTTTCAATTAATCTGCTTTAATTATTGTTTCAATAAAATAAAATATGGTGTAAGAGAACTGCCAATGTTATTATGATGAAACCTATCGTCAAAATGTGTTGACTAAGTGATCGTCTAACAAGGATCGTATGAGGGTTGACATTTTAATAGTGGCAACACTGCAGCAAAGATGCCATGTGAAAGAACCTAATGATGTCACTGATAGCACACCTACCTACCTCACAACTTGTGGATTCTTACCTTCCACACATCTCGCCCATGCAAATTGGCGAGATGAACAGAGCCTTGTGTTAGCTGGCAGTTTGATCAAGTGTGCATAATGTTTTTGAAACAAGAATAACAGATGTATTCTAAAATACCTTTTCGGGATTCTTGGCCGTGTCTTGTAGTATTGTCTTCTCAACATTTCATCACCTTCTGTAGGTGATATGTTCAGGAGATTTTGTTTTTGTAGATATTCGTAATAAGTGCTAGACCCTGTTCGGTCTTAAAGTGATCCTCGTCAAAACAAAACCATGTGACCTGCTCGCTTTTCATTTGTTATGGACTCCGACGTATGTAGTAGAAGCAATATCCTTCCGCTATTTGCACCACAATTACTGTCACTTTTGACAGGGAGATGACGACACAGCAACAGAAGACTCAATACTTTCCACCATTTTGTTTCATGAGAATCGACTGAAGCATCACCCAATTGTAATAAACTATTTCAATTTAACTTTTACAGGAATTAATCACTATGAGGTTTAATTTATGGTAAAATCAAATGTTTCTTACCTCTCCTCATATAAATCTTCTAAGTAGATCGCGATTTTGAGACTGAAGATGAGACCGTTATGGTCTCGAAATCGCGATCTACTTAGAAGATTTGTATGAGGACAGGTAAGGAACATTTGATTTTACCATAAACTATTTTAAGTTGTAATTATTGATTAGGTATGTTTTTAGAATACTTTGTATGTTTTGAATACTATTATTTTCATTCATGAAGAATAACAAGTATATTCAGAGGATATATTTTTAATTTAATAAAGGGACTTATTTTAGGAATTCTCACTATGAGGTATATTTCATTAAGGTAGAATATGTTTATCACTCACCTCATATTGTTCTTTTAAATAGAAATAAATGCCATTGTCTTTGATTATTCCTCTTACGAAATTTGGTACAATTTCCAATTTAAGGCATTCATTAATGAATTTGATATCCACCATGCATTTCCTTCTGTCTTCCCTTAATTTATAGAATTTTTTAATATCTTTTTTGAGGCCAAATAAATGTTCGTTATATTTTGAATCTGAGGTTATGTCCGCCATATTGGAATTTCGTGTTTCCTATTTAGACTTGATATGTCTTATAATTACTTATTTTAGGAATTCTCACTATGAGGGTATATTCTACCTTAATTAATAAAGGGAACTACTTTTTTGCGTACTAATTGCTTCAACAATGTATGTCGTGTCCATAACCAATGAAAAGCGAGCAGGTCACATGGTTTTGTTTTGACGACGATCATTTTAAGAGGCGAACAGGGTCTAATTGCTAATCTCCTGAAGATGTCGCCCACTGAAGGTGATGAAACGCCGAGAAGACAATACTACAAGACACGGCCAAGAATCCCGAAAATGTATTTTAGAATACATAATGATAGCTGTGAAAGTTTTAACCAATATAAGAAAAGAATTGGATAGAGATTGAATGTACCAGAGGTCATACAGAAGGGCAGTGTCATCAAGGCCTTCAACATGCTAGCAGGGGATCTGCACTGCCTTACAGAACAATGGCCTGTGGGTGCCACTGTTCTTTACGATTTCCTGCAAACTCTTGAAGACCTTGATGACTCTGCCAAGCTCTACAACCTCTGGCACATTCAATCTTTATTCAACTCCTGTTTAGAAAACATTGTGACAACACTACATTAGATCACCAGCTAATACGAGAGTCTGTTCCTCTCGCCAATTCGCATGCGCGAGATGTGGGAAGGGAAAATCATGTTTTGAGGTGAGGTAACTGACATATACTATCAACACATTGTTCCGTCAGATGTAGTCTCTACACCTACCCTCATTTATATAAAAATCAGTGAGTTCCAGCGGAAAAGATCTGAGATCAGACCAGAATATTTTTTAGCATGGCAGCTTAGAAATAGCATTTATATAATAAATTTGGGAATTTTCAACATTATGAGGTTCAATTCATAAGAATTAAATTAATCGTGATTTCTTCTTACCTCATACTTCAATTTTTTTTTTTTAAACACAGCACTACAGTATCAGCGACCATCATCACCATCCTCAGCTGTTTTCACGACTGTCATTTTTTTCTTTTGCCAGTAAATATCCAAACTGCCATCTGGTGTTCTTTTGAAGGAATCATTTTCTAAACTGCCATCTGTTTAAATTTTTAAGAACTTTGTAATTAAGCTCGGTTCGTCTGGAATCTCGAAGTTCATGGTTCTAGTATGGTTTTTTTTAATATACAGGGTGGACCGCTCGAATGGACCTAATTTCAATTGCTTGTTACTGGCAAACGGTTGAAGATAGAAACTTAAAACAACGTTCATATTACAGAAAAACTCACCAAGTTTTGATATCCAGATCACCACATCTCTATATGAGCCCCAGCAGTCACTGTGACGATATCAAAGCGATGAACAATTTCTTGCCAAGTACGTTGGAGTATGTCTTCTGGAATGTTCTCAATAGCCTCTATGATGCGCTCACGAAGATCACGAAGGTCTTTGACTGGGGTGGTGTAAACTTTATCTTTGACATAGCCCCAGAGAAAGAAATCCAGTGGTGTTAAATCGGGAGATCTCGGGGGCCACGCGATTGGTCCTCCCCTACCAATCCAACGGCCAGGGAAAATGTTGTCCAAAGTCGTACGAACTTCATTGGACCAGTGGGGAGGAGCACCATCTTGCTGGAAAACGATGTTAGGCTGCAGTTGTTCAATTTGTGGAAAGAAGAACTGCTCCAGCATGTCAAGATATGTGGTACCACGAACAGTTTCTTTTCTCGGCGAAGAAAAACGGTCCAATGACCTTATTATGTGACAAACTGCACCAAACATTCATCTTCGGACTATCACGAACATGCTCTTGAATAGCGTGAGGATTCTCCGATCCCCAGATCCGCACATTATGCTGGTTTACCTTGCCTGACAAATGGAAAGTGGCTTCGTCCGAGAAGAAAATCTTGGTCATGAAGTCAGGATCAGCGCCGAGACGGTCCAGCATCGTATTGGCGAATTCCACTCGTTTCGGCATGTCATTCGGCTCCAGACGTTGCACTAACTGCACTTTATATGCGTGCAGTTTGAGGCGTTTGTGGACAATCCGTTGTAATGTCGATTTGGTATTTGAAGTTCCCGCAAAGCTCTTCTTAATGACTTCCGGGGGCTTCGCTCAAATGCGGCTTGAACATTTGCTACCATTTCAATCGGATGCTCTGCGACCACCACCATGCTTCTTCAACACAGATCCTGTAGCTAATAATGTATCACGCCACTTCTTTATGCTTCTAGCAGTTGGAGCATCACGGTTAAACACACACGCCGGAACTCCCTTTGAACTCTAATGATTGATTTAAACTCCGCATACCACAAAACAGCTTGCGCTTTCATCTGCGGAGTCGCCATTTTCACAAACAATTAAATCTAAGAACGAGAAACGTATCTTTGTGCCATCTACCGACAGGATTCGAAACTTGGTGAGTTTTTCTGTACTATGAACGTTGTTTTAAGTTTCTATCTTCAACCGTTTGCCAGTAACAAGCAATTGAAATTAGGTCCATTCGAGCGGTCCACCCTGTATAGCAGCACATAGTTTATTAGAGCATCATAGAATTGAAAAAGAAGCAAAACTTTTGAAACATCTATCCAAACCTTTGGATTTAACAGTTTGGGAAAATATATATATTCAAAAAAATCATACTTGAACCATGAACTTTTGAGATTCCAGACGAACTGAGCTTGATTACAAAGTTCTTCAAAAATACAACAGATGGCAGTTTAGAAAATGATTCCTTCAAAAGAACACCAAATGGCAGTTTAGAAAATAATTCCTTCAAAAGAACACCAGATGGCAGTTTGGATAATTACCGGGAAAAGAAAAAATTGACAGTCGTGAAAACAGCTGAGGATGGTGACGATGGTCGCTGATACTGCAGAGCTGTGTTTAAAAAAAACATAGAAGTATGAGGTAAGAAGAAATCACGATTCATTTAATTCTTAGAAGTAGCACTCTGTTATCTCCTGCTATCACTCCTACCTGCAGAAAGGGCTGCATAAGCATAACGTTTAAATTTCTATTTTTGAAGAGAAAAATTTTCGCCTAGACCGAGACTCGAAAGCCAAGGGTCCTGTGTTCGAGTCTCGGTCTAAGCAAAAAATTTTCTCTTCAAATATAATTTATCCTTCAGCGAGAAGTGTTAAATTAATAATAAAATCGTCAATAGAAGCCCTACTGGCTTTATAAAGTAGTGTTAAATTCCCAATAAATGTCTTCTTAACTAAGAAGCCGCCATTTGCAAAGATAGAAGCTACAGTTTCAAGCATTTGGCGCGAGGGAATTACAATGTATATAAGAGAAAAATTTGTGTCTAGATCGCAACTCGCCTCGGTAGCTCAGTTGGTAGAGGACTTGGCCCGGAAAGCCAAGGGTCCCGGGTTCGAGTCTCGGTCTAGCGAAAAATTTTTTCTTCAAATATAATTTATCCTTCAGTGAGAAGTGTTAAATTAATAATAAAATTGTCAATAACGTTTAAATTTCACTGCCTTTTTCAAGAAATTGGGGGTCCCAATTCTGGTTACTTGCAATTAAAACTCACAGCTATTTTTCTGCCTTTTGGCTCAAAGCAGTATAGAGGGCTATTATAAAAATTTAAAGTTAAGTTTTGATGTAAAAATATTGATAGTTCGCCATGTTAGTACAAATTATATAAATCAATATTACCTCAAATACTGAGATATCACCACATCTGTAAATTTCGGTGGCTGGTGGGTGCCTCCATGTACATTTGTCCTGATGCCGTTCCAGAACAGACTTACTTTTTGTGTACTTGAGACAAAACTCACAAAGGAACAATTTAGGTAGCCTGAAATCACAAACATAATTTTCAATTAAAATCCTCATACTTTTTAGATGGAGTCATTTGAAAATAAACATCACCTGAAGTACATTGCCAATTTTAAATCTTAATACAATCTCCATCAAATAAATTAAATCAGTTGCTATACACCTTACCTCATATTATGCTCTGTCACTTGGAACATGTTTCGAAGACATTTCCAGTCAAAAACCGACTGATGATTTCATAGAACTTATGATGGCACTTAAAAAGTTCAAAATAGGCAGCCAAAAAAGGCACTAAAAAATCAAAATAGGCTCTTACAAAAAAATGGACTACAACATAAATTTTTACAGCCTTACGTAAAGAATATAAACATATTTAACTTTATATTATTTTTGGTCTGGACATCTTACCTCAATATTAATGTTGATTTGTTCTTGGACATGTTTCAAAACAATTCTCTGTTTTATCTTCAGCTTTCCCAGACTGGTTTTATTTATGTTGCATTATGTTGCACCACCTGGATGTCGATGTCAGCTCCATCCTGTGGTTGGCCAAAGAACCTCCAAACAAGGTCACCCTCCATCGGAATATCAAAATTCATAACTCTGTTTCTGTTCTTCTGAATATAAATTTTTTCCCAAATAGTCAGCTCGTTTGAATTCAGGATTCATAGAAAAGAAACTCATACGGAAAATTTTATAAAATCAACAGGGTTCAATCCAATTGGACATAAATTAGCAGCATTTAATAGTTTAACTCATAGATTGGTAAACTTACCCTTAAACGAAGAAGATTTCAAACATGAGAAAAAACACATAATCAAAGTAGCAAGAGAAAATGGGTTTGATGAAAAAATGGTACATAAAAGGATAGAAAAGTATAAAAAACAAAAAATGATAAACAGAAGTAATCTTGAAAAAGAAGAACCACCTATGAAAAAATATAGGAAATTCACATATCACCCCTGGGTACATAATAAATTTCAAAATATATTTGAGAAGTTTAATATTAAATTAGCACCAAAAAATAACTACAGTTTAAATAAACTAATAAAAACCAACAAAAATGAAAAAACTGATAAAAATAAAAAGTCAGGAATATATCAAATTGAATGCATGGGGTTGTGAAAAGATATATATAGGAAAAACAAAAAGAAACCTAAAAATTAGAACCAAAGAACACATAAGAAATATTAAAAATGGAGAAATTGAAAAATCTGCAGTTGCTGCTCATGTTTGGTCTGAAAAACATAATATTAATTCAGACACTAAAATTATTAAAACAGTTAGAAAATACAAACGAGCTGACTATTTGGGAAAAAATTTATATTCAGAAGAACAGAAACAGAGTTATGAATTTTGATATTCCGATGGAGGGTGACCTTGTTTGGAGGTTCTTTGGCCAACCACAGGATGGAGCTGACATCGACATCCAGGTGGTGCAACATAATGCAACATAAATAAAACCAGTCTGGGAAAGCTGAAGATAAAACAGAGAATTGTTTTGAAACATGTCCAAGAACAAATCAACATTAATATTGAGGTAAGATGTCCAGACCAAAAATAATATAATTAAAATAACCTCAAAATATAACTTCCTAAAATTAAATATATATTTAACTTTTATAAGAATTAATCACTATGAGGTTTAATTTATGGTGAAATTAAATGTTTCTTACCTCCTCATATAAATTTACTAAGTTGATTACGATTTCGAGACTATAACTGTCTCATCCTCAGAACTTTGTTGGCGACTGGTGTTATGTCGATCGGAAGAAACTCTTCTTCTTCTTCCCTCTGTTCAACATAACACCAGTCGCCAACAAAGTTCTGATGATGAGACAGTTATAGTCTCGAAATCGCGATCAACTTAGTAAATTTATATGAGGAGAGGTAAGAAACATTTAATTTCACCATAATATAAACATATCCTATCAATAGCATGCGAAGATATCAGAGATGATTTTGGAACTTGTTTTGCCTTTTTACAAAGAGCATACTTATGTTTTGCAGTGTGTATGTGCTGCGAAACATGGCACTTCTTCGCGCAATTCACTGAAATTTTACACTTTGCAAAACAATATTGAAACGTCACTTGAGAATATTTCCACACCAAATTCTTTCATGAAATTGGTCAGTTTGTCTTTTACTGTTTTACTGCTGTCCAATCTTTAGGCATCATGAAACAATTGTTCTAAAAAAAATGCCACATGCACTTGTCGCACCACTTTGTCTTTGAAGCACCTGTCTGTGAACGAGGACTACAGACTGAATTCAATGTTATCAACATCAAAAATAATATTGTCAGTCACTTAAATGTTTCTATGCAATGATATGTGTCATGAAGTTTCAATTAATTTCATTGAAATACAAAGTCAATTTTGAGAAAAAATGGCAAATAGGCATTTATAGGCATTGTAAGCTGAAACAGGCATTTATAGGCAAAATTAACTTCATGGAAAACAACGCTAGGGTCGTCGGTATGAACTGATATGAAGTCACTTTTACAAATCTATAATAAATAACTGTAGGCATTTTCCCTAACATCTGGTCTCTAATTATGAGGTTCTGAAATTAAAATTAGGTGAGAGGATGTAAGAATCATTTTAACCAACTGTTGAGAGATAACCGTTGGATGTATTGTACATTCTCTCCCTCTCGTGTTGGGCATATGAACCTCACTATCAAATCCTTCTCCCCAGGAAATTCAAAATTTATCTCAACATTAATAAAATTAAAATAAGTGGTAAATTATATCACCTCATACACTCCGTGTTTTTCACAGCACAGGACCGTGTTCCTATCTTCATCCATATTTTCAACTGTTATATTTTTAATATAATAAATTTGGGAATTTTTACATTATGAGGTTTTCTTAATAAGAATCAAATGAATCATGAATTCTTCTTACCTCATACATCTATGTTTTTCTGTGTTGAAAGAATCAAATGAATCATGAATTCTAGTTATATTTTTGCCTTCACCATTGTCTTCTAAATTGCCATCTAGTGTCAATTTGATGAACTTTGAGATTAAATCTTGCTCGCTGAGAATTTCAAAATTCATGGATCTAAATTTGTTCTTCTGAATGTATATCTTTTCCCAAGCTGTTAATTATAATTGGCTTCACCAAATGTTTCAAAAGTTTAGTTTCTTTTTCAATTTTACGATTCTCTAGCAAACTATGAGCTACAATTGTTTATTTCTCAATTTTACCATTTTTAATATTTCTAAAATAGAGCGAATGATTTCATTATCAAGTGCTCGACATTAGATACCAACCAACCAACCATATTTCTAAAATAATATATTACAAAGAAATAAATTTATGTTTTGACTGAGATAACGTTTATTTCTTTGTAATTATAATATTAATTACTCTCAGTGAAAAATAATTTAAAAAAAGTATAATATAAAATAATAAAATTAAAAAAATGTTTAAAACATTTGGCAAAACCCTAGGAATTAATGAGTTTGGGAAAAGATATACATTCAGAAGAATAAATTTAGATCCATGAATTTTGAAATTCCCAGCGAGCAAAATTTTATTATCAAAGTTCATCAAATCAACAATGGATGGCAGTTTAGAAGACGATGGAAAAAGAAAAAATCCAACAATTGAAAATATAACTGAAGATAGGAATGACTTTTCCTGAAACCGCGGTCCTGTGCTGTGAAGAACAAGGAGTGTATATGATGCGATAATTTACAAACTCATTCTAATATTATTATCAGAGAAAAACTTGGAGTACCAAGTTTAAATGAAGATATAGAAAGATTATAATCAAATGGTAAAGAGAAGCTGAATGTTCGGGGTTCGATTCCCGGTTCAGGTATAAATTTTTCTCTTTACCATTTGATTATAATAATTTAGTTGTGTACATTAATTTACTTATTTCAATATCATAGTAACAGCTTTAGCTTCTTAATATTAATTTAATATAGAAAGATACCAAATTAATGGAAAAAATCATCTAAGAAGAATGGGAAGAAATAAGACTTCCAAAATTGGCATTCCAATATTCTCCAATGACATAGGGACAAGGAAGACCATAACATCAGTGTAAAGATCAAGATCATCTCTTTAGGTTTATTGTCACAGATCACATGGCATGAAACGGATTTGTTCATATGATGATGATTTAATTTTATTAATTTGAAAACCTCTTGATGTGAATTTCCATCATAAGTTATATGAAAAATTCATCTCAACAGTTGGTTTCTGGCTAAAAATGTCCTTCAAAACATGTTTAAGGTGAGAGAACAAAATATGGGGTAAGGTTTAACTTTTATAGGAATTAATCACTATGAGGTTTAATTAATGATAAAATCAAATGTTTCCTATCTCTCCTCATATAAATCTTCTAAGTAGATCGCGATTTTGGGACCATAACGGTCTCATCTTCTGAACAATCTTGGCGACTGATATTATTTTTTTTTTTCCTGATCCGATTGAAGGTCTTTCCACTTTTCAGCGGTTCTCTGGCCCTTCACATCCACATGTGTCAATCACAGAGGTAGATGATCAACAGCCAGTGTAGGGGTGACATGTGGTTAGCATGTCGAGTCCCCCAGCCGTTATAGCTGGTTCCTCAACCTGGAGCCGCTACATTTTTATTTTATTTTAAAATCATTAGAAAGTTTCATTATGAGGTTTAATTTAATATTTGAGTTTGTATTTTTTAACATTCTTACCTCATATGTTTATTTTATTGAATGTGTAACTCACCGTTTGGGAAAAATCCACATTCAGAAAAACAAAGGAAATTCTGACCTGATCCAGAGGTTCATAGGTCCACCCACAGAGGGAAGAAGTGTTTCTTCCGATCGATATAATATCAGTCGCCAAGATTGTACTAAGAGACCGTTATGGTCTCGAAATCGTGATCTATTTATATGAGGAGAGATAGGAAACATTTGATTTTACCATGGGGTAAGGTGTTTAATAAATTGGTTCAATTTATTTAATAAAATACCTAATAGCGCTATTTCCTATCAATTTTGAGAATGATCTCCATGGTGTGACAATACTAGAAGGTCCTTGGCCTATCAGCCAGCTACATGTGACAACTGAGGTGGGCATCATCCAGCCAGTATAGGGGTGACATGTGGTCAGCATGTCTGGCTCCCCTGCAGTTGTTGCTGGTAATCTCAACCTGATTTAATCATATAAGGATATCTCATTTAATGAAACTGCCACGTTTATTGATTCATTTTTAAGTTGCCTTCACTTAGGACTGTACAATAATACTAACTAGAATTGAATATGTAGGTACAGTGGGACGTCAATTATCCAAATGTTGGCCATGCAAAACATCAAATATCTGAATATTTTTTATCTAATTATATTTTTAATTAGCTACCGTACACACAATAGAGAACAATAATCCAAATATATGTATTTATTATTTTAATTTTCTTTATTTTGAGTGTTGGATAGCGAACTATATTTTCTTATTTTAAAAATACAATAGGAAGTAAGATTAAGACTTGTTTATTTTTTATTATTTCACTCACCTCATACTTCATAATTCATAGCAGACCCTGGGTTTCTTAATTCATAGCAGACCCTGGGTTTCTTCACATCTTTTGTGACATTCTCAATGCTGTGTCACGTTCACAACTGAAGTCCAATGGCTTTCTATCCTGCAGACTGACCTCTGCGCCATCTGGTGGCCGACCGAAGAATTTCCAAATCAGTCCTCTCTCCTTATAACCGGGTATTTCAAAATTCATAGTTGTATTTTCATTCTTGCATATGTAAATTTTTTCCCAAATTGTGAGTTCCTTCGGTTTTTCCAATTGTTTAAGTAATTTTGTTTTGGTTTCTATTCTATGTTTTTCTGACCAGGCATGTGCAGCTATTGCAGATTTTTCAGTTTCTCCATTTTTAACATTTCTGAGGTGTTCTTTTAATCTTGAAACAAAAAGGAATCTAAATACAAGATTAAAAGAACACCTCAGAAATGTTAAAAATGGAGAAACTGAAAAATCTGCAATAGCTGCACATGCCTGGTCAGAAAAACATAGAATAGAAACCAAAACAAAATTACTTAAACAATTGGAAAAACCGAAGGAACTCACAATTTGGGAAAAAATTTACATATGCAAGAATGAAAATACAACTATGAATTTTGAAATACCCGGTTATAAGGAGAGAGGACTGATTTGGAAATTCTTCGGTCGGCCACCAGATGGCGCAGAGGTCAGTCTGCAGGATAGAAGGCCGTTGGACTTCAGTTGTGAACGTGACACAGCATTGAGAATGTCACAAAAGATGTGAAGAAACCCAGGGTCTGCTATGAATTATGAAGTATGAGGTGAGTGAAATAATAAAAAATAAACAATATTAAAAAACCTCATAGTGTTATTTCCTATCTACATAACTTAATAAGATTAAGAGGTTTATATAATAATTAAGATATTTGGTTTGTGTATTCTTACGTCTTATGTTGTTCTTGTTGAACATATGTTTCAAGGATAAATTATATTCGAAGAGAAATTTTTTTGCCTAGACCGAGAATCGAACCCAGGACCTTTGGCTTTCTGGGCCAAATGTTCTACCAACTGAGCCACCGAGGCAAGTTGCAATCTAGATGCAAATTTTTCTCTTTATACATTGTAATTCCCTCGTGCCAAATGCTTTGAAACCGTTGCTTCTATCTTTGCATATGGCAGCCTCTTAATTAAGAAGGCATTTATTGGGAATTTAACACTGCTTTATAAAGCCAGTAGGGCTTCTATTGATGTCTTTATTATTAATTTAACACTTCTCACTGAAGGATATATTATATTTGAAGAGAAAAATTTTCGCCTAGAGACTTGAACCCGGGACCTTTGGCTTTCCAAGCCAAATGCTCTACCAACTGAGCTACCGAGGCGAGTTGCAATCTAGATGCAAATTTTTCTCTTTATACATTGTAATTCCCTCGCAGAAGACAGAAGCAACAGTTTCAAAGCATTTGGCGCGAGGGAATTACAATGTATAAAGAGAAAAATTTGCATCTAGATCGCAACTCACCTCAGTAGCTCAGTTGGTAGAGCATTTGGCCCGGAAAGCAAAAGGTCCCGGGTTCGAGTCTCGGTCTAGGCGAAAATTCTTCTCTTCAAATATAATTTATCCTTCAGTGAGAAGTGTTAAATTAATAATAAAAACATCAATATGTTTCAAGGCTTGTGAGCCCTGCAATAATGCAGTCTGTAATCGCTGAAGATGGGGCTCACAAGCCTTGAAACATATCGCACTCTGGCAAGAATGATGTCACAACTCAAAAAATCCTCATTTTCTATTACAGTAAAAAGGAAGTTCACTTACATCACAGTTCAAATGTTTTGAATTGGGGATTAACTGAAATGCATCCATTTTTGAGCTGTGGCGTTATTCTTCCCGGGGTGTCATATGTTCAACGAAAACAACCATAAGAAGTAAGAATGCACAGGCCAAATATTTTAATTACATTTTCTTAACATGTTTAAAGGTTAAAACCATTACTTGACCAACGAAAATGCAGTCATACATATAGTTTTGATGTGAGATTTTAAATTTAACATTTTCCATTGCTGGGCATTATTATTTTGAAAAGAAAAATCAAACTTGAACCAGGAATTGAACCTTGGACTGCTCGTCCTCCATACAAGAAAATTATCAATTACACTATTGAAGGTATGATACAAATGTTAATATTTCTTTATTCATATACAATTCTCAAATTAAGTTATGTAGGTAGGAAATAACACTATGAGGTTTATATTTGAAAAGAAAAATATACGCCTAGACTGGGGTTTGAATCCAGGACCTTTGACTCTCTATGTCAATGCTCTTCCAAGTGAGCTACCTATGCCTCCAATCTAAATGCATATTTTTCTCTTCTACATAGTTAACTCCCTAACCCCAAATGCTACGAGCCGTTGCTACGATTTTTGCAAATGGCGGCTTCTTTATTAAGAAGACATTTTATTGGGAATTTAAACATTGCTTATAAAGCCAGTAGTGCTTCTTTCAATGTTAATATTATTCATTTTTAAACATCTTAATGATGGACAAAAAGAAAAATATATGCCTAGACTGGGTTCAACCCCCAGTCTAGGCGTATATTTTTCTTTTCAAATATAATTTGTCTATCATTAAGATGTTTAAAAAACGAATAATATTTACAACTATGAGGTTTATTTTAATTTTGTTTAGTTGTAACAACTAAACAAAATTCTCAAATTGTCCGAAGGCAGATAGACATTGCTATCAATGGCTTCATTTGAAGTATTTTTAAATTACAATTTAACCTACCTTTGTTAAGCAGTAAAGCGGCCATTGGTAACGACGTCTATCTGCCTTCGGACAATTTGAGAATTTTATATGAATAAAGAAGTGTTAACGTCTGTAACATAGCTTGAATAGTGTAACGGATAGCATACTCTATGGAGAACGAAAAGATCCAGGGTTTAAGTCCCGGTTCAAGTATTAATTTTTCTTTTCAATAATATGGTTGTTTACATTACAACTGGAACTTGGCTCAGAAGAGGCAAACACAAATACATCAATAAATTAATGAGTCATTTTAACATCTTACCTCATATTTCATGTTTTTTCAAACAGGTAACTATAGTTTTCAAATGATCTTGTCATTTATTTTCAACCGCCATTATGACTACCGGATATTCGTTGGAATCTCCCTCTATAATGTTGCCATCTGGTGTTGATTTGACGAACTTCGAGATATCGTTGCCATCTGGTGTTGATTCGATGAACTTCGAGATGAGGTCACGTTCATCCGGAATGTCGAAATTCATAGATTTAAATTTGTTCTTCTGTATAAATATTTTCTCCCAAACTGTCAAATCCAAAGGTTTTTCCAAATGTTTTAGAAGTTTAGCTTCTTTTTCGATTCTATGACCTTCCAACAAACTATGTGCTGCAATAGCTGATTTTTCAATATCACCATTTTTAATATTTCTAAAGTGTTCCTTTGTGCGAGTGTCCAAATTTCTTTTTGTTTTTCCTATATATACTTTATTGCAATCTCGACAATCAATTTGATAAATTCCAGATTTTTTACTATCTGGGGTGTTCATTTTCTTTATTGGTTATTAATAAGTTACCAAGGCTAAATTTATTTATCGGTGCCAATGTAATATTGAATTTCTTGAAAATTTTTTGAAATTTGTTATGTCAAATCAACACCAGATGGCAACGTTATAGAGGGAGATTGCAATGAATATCCGGTAGTCATAATGGCGGTTGAAAATGAATGACAAGATCATTTGAAAACTACAGTTACCGTGTTTGAAAAAACATGAAATATGAGGTAAGATGTTAAAATGACTCATTAATTTATTAATTAAGAATCTCATAATGTGTTTCCCAATTTTAACTTTGAACAAATACATCACACAAAATTAGAAAACATCCACGAATATTAAACAAATAAAATAGGAAAAATCATCTGGAGGCTCTTAGGCTATTTGTCTTAATGTTTGCTTATTATCTCCACCGAATTGAAATTCTTAGTTCTGAGAAACAATAAATTGTTATTTAAACAAAAGGAAGAGAAATAATCTCAATGCACTATTCACAAAAGTAAATATATCTCCTTACCATTGATTAAAATAAACAGTTGTTTACCTGGCATATTCCTGAGGATAAGGTGACGAATACCATGTCTGGATTTCGTACTGGCCAAATTCAATAGCTCCAGGACATCGCTGCTGTGCTGTAGCAGACAAGGTGTTGGGAGAAACCACTCCCACTGAAGCTAATAAAGTTTCTGTGTTGGGTAATACTGCAGGAGTTGTCTAAAATCAATCAAATAAGGCAATGGTGACATAAGAATTAAATTAATGTTTTTATTACCTCACGTCATATCCTTTTTCTTCTATACTGCAGTTTCGGAGCTTATCTCCATGTTCAGTAGCCTCTGGTTGACCGGTGTTATGTCATTTCTTGGCGGTTTTCTTCTTACTTCTATCGGTGGACCGATGAACCTCTGGATCAGGTCAAAATTTGCGGGAGTTTCGAAATTCATGAGTTTGTCTTTCTTATTTTTTTGGATGTGGATTTTTCCCAGACTGTGAGTTCTTTTTGTTTATCTGTGTGTTTGATTAGGCTAGCTTCTGTATCTATTAAATGCTTTTCAGACCAAACATGGGCTGCTACAACTGAAGTGGACAAGTCAGCTGTAGCAGCCCATGCTTGGTCTGAAAAGCATTTAATCGATACAGAAGCTAGCCTAATCAAATGCACAGATAAACAAAAAGAACTCACAGTCTGGGAAAAAATCCACATCCAAAAAAATAAGAAAGACAAACCAATGGTAAAGAGAAAATTTTTTGCCTCTTTACCATTGATTTACAATAATTTAATTGTGTTCATTGATTTACTTATTTCTATCATAGTAATAGCTTTAGCTTCTCAATATTAATTTAATAAGAAAGACAAACTCATGAATTTCGAAAGTCCTGCAAATTTTGACCTGATCCAGAGGTTCATCGGTCCACCGATAGAAGTAAGAAGAAAACCGCCAAGAAATGACATAACACCAGTCGACCAGAGGCTACTGATGATGAAGATAAGCTCCAAAACTGCAGTCTAGAAGAAAAAGGATATGAGGTGAGGTAATAAAAACATTAATTTAATTCTTAAATTAAACCTCATAATGTTCTTTCCCTGTGAAAGTTAAACAATGGTGACATATTGGTACTATACGTATAAAGAGATAATTATCTAATAAAAATTAATTAAATGAGTTGCATCTCCCTCACACTTTTGTGTTCTTCAAGCATGGATACCAGTCTTAAAAAAAGCCAGATGTAAACCCCAACAAGAACAATCTACTAGAACATCAGACAGCAACCTCATTGGTACAATGGAAGACCGCAATGCTAACCAACCAGAAGGCAGATATAATTTACGAAGTAGAGGACCACACAGAGAACACATCGCAGATAAATGTATAATAGGGCAGGTAGTCGACAAAATTGCCAGTCTCAAGACAACCCTTGAGGATGCTGGACGCAGTCTCTGGTGAAACGTCGGGGAACCACAAGCCCAAGACCACGGCCAACAGCCCGGAAATCTTCTACAAGATCATCATAATAACTCCAGCCGTGAAAGCCTAAATCAATATAAAAGATAGTGATTCTAGTGTTCCGACTAGAGTGCAGAGAATGACTTTTGATTGGTGATTGACAAAGGGGAATGCATAGAGAAGGCACAGACAGTGTGGGAGAAGGAAAATGGTGTAATTTTTCTGCCATATCAGCTTTTTGTAAACAGTCCAGCTATAACAAGGACAGGCTTTAAGTTCCATTTTTTTAAGTTTATGAAATAATAAACAGATCTTAACGCTAAAATCAAACTTTGCAATGATGTGACATAAAATTCCAACAATACAATTAGCGGAATGTTGTGTTTCCTGTATTTAAGAACGGACACAAGAACAATTTAAACTGCAAATACTACAATTTAAAATAAAATTCCTTTTTTTTTTTTTATTTAATATTTAAAGGAAGTTAATAGGAGTTAGAATTACTTATTTTAGGAATTCTCACTACGAGGTATATTCATTAAGGTAGAATTTTTATCACTCACCTCATATTCAAATTAGCCAATGCACTAAAGAAAGCCGATAAAAACATAAAAATAGCATATAGAACCAATAACAAATTAAACAACATAATAAACAATAACATTGAAGAAAATAACATTTTCAACAGCAAAGGAGTTTATAAACTGACATGTAAGGACTGCAACAAATTTTATATAGGAAGGACAAACAGGAGTTTTAACATCAGATTCAAAGAACATTTTCGAGACTTCATTCACGCAGAAGGTAAATCAAGCTATGCAAAACACGTTATCCATGAAGGACATCGCATGTTAAATATTGAAAACACCCTAACAGTAATGCACAGAGAAAATAATCCAGCAAAAATAAACGTACTCGAAGAGATGGAAATCATGAAAGCAGCTCACAACGACAGTCTGATAAATGAAAACGAACCCAATACATGCAACCCCCTCTACCAGATCTTCAGTGAAACACCAGTTTTGAATCCTGCCGATGATAGGACAAGTCCCGCGCTACAGTTAAATGATTAATTAAGTTGAGGAGACGGACCTTTCAGGTGAATATTCTATAATTTTATATTAACACCTCATATTGTTCTTCTTATTGATTATAAACTAGTTTCGGAACAGAAACAGAAACTATGTTCCGAAACTAGTTTATAGTCAAATAAGAAGAACAATATGAGGTGAGTGATAAAAATTCCTTAAGGAGTTAGAATATTCACAACTCACCTCATGTTTGATTTCTTAAAGCCCAAGGTTTTGATACGTAATGCATCATTATCGAAAGAATTTATAATGATTTGTACCATTATGAAAAGCTTGGTCTTCAAGAAATCTACAAATATGAGGTGAGTTGTGAATATTCTACCTCCTAAAATTCCTTTTATTGTGAAAAAATTTAATTATCTTGGCTCATGTATTACAGATAATAACAACCAACACAAAGACTGAAACTGCCAACAAAGCTTATTACTCGCTCCATAAAACAATGAAGAGTAATAACATACACTCAGCAACTAAGTTATGTAGATAGGAAATAACACTATGAGGTTTTTAATATTGTTTATTTCTTCTTTCACTCACCTCATACTTCATAACTCCTTGCAGACCCAGGGTTTCGTCACATCATATGTGACATTCTCAATGCTGTGTCACGTTCACAACTGATGTTGGAAGGCCATTGGACGTCAGTTGTGAACATGACACAGCATTGAGAATGTCACAAATGATGTGATGAAACCCTGGATCTGCGAGGAGTTATGAAGTATGAGGTGAGTCAAAGAAAAAATAAACAATACACTCAGCAACTAAAATAAGGCTATATAAAGTTTTAATAAGAACAGTTTTGACCTATGGTAGTGAGACATGGAGCCGCACTAAAAGATCAGAAGTAGCCCTAAATAATTTTGAAAAAAAAAGTACTCAGGAAAACATTTGGACCAATAAATATTAATGGTCAGTGGAGAATACGATACAACAAAGAACTGTATGACAAATACAATGAACCTGGCCTTGTCAGAAATTAGAATGGGCTGGCCATGTACAAAGGCTCTCAACAGACCGAGCACCAAAAAAAAGGTGCTTACAGCAAGTTTTATGGGGAATAGACGAGTTGGAAGATGGGAGGATGATATTAAGGAAGATGCTGCAAACCTACTTAAGTGTCACAACTGGAGGCTTGCTGCGAAAAATAGAAATGATTGGAAGCAGAAGTTAAGGGAGGCCAAAGCTCGAATTTGAGCCAATCAGCCATTGGATGGAAGGAAAATTCATTTTATCTCACCTCATAACCTATCTTCTAATTAGATCAGTTTCATAACCATAGTGGATACATGATCAATGTTCTGTTGTGTGTATATACTGAAGATGTAACATTAAGGTTATGAAACCGGTCTAATTAGAAGACAGGACATGAGGTGAGGTAAAAAGAATTTTATTTTAAATTAAACCTCACAGTGATATTTCCTATAATAGTTCAATGCATACAGTACATTGAAATATTATAAAAACTATAGTAGCATATGTAGGCCACAATCCAACATTTTGTAGTTAAGTTTCAATAAAAGGTGCACCTTATTTTTAGGCCAATATGGTAAACAGATAATCATAATTTCATACCGAGTTAGCTCGTTCACGTGTTTCCTTGAAAAGGTCCACATCTTTCTGAATCACACCAGGTGGTAAAGTTTTTGTCTGACTTGCATCAACTGAAACAAACAAAAAAAACTACATTAAATAAGAATTCTTAAAATCTAATTACACAAAAAAAACATACAAAGACTACCATTCTCAAACAAGCATGCAAAACTAAAACTGCAAATGGTAAGTTCCTTTTAACATTTCCCATAACCACAAACAAAAAAATTGACATTGTGAGTCATGCCACATGTTGGAACTGTGGTGCAGGTTAAAACAAGTGCACGGTGGTGCTATTAGTACGTGTTAATGTTCTCGCTCAACCCAGTACAAGTCAAGCTATGCACGCACGCACGAGCACCAAAGGAAGAGATCATTCGAGTCCAATTTTCCAGCCAGCAGCCAGCCCAGCCAATTGCCCACCATGTACTTGCTCGCCTGCCTGCCTGCCTCGCTTGCTTGTGGGGGGAGGAGATAAAGGTTCAGAAGGGATGGGCATGCCGAGGTGTCCATACATTCACACTCTGCAGCCAATCACTCTATTAAACGGTTAAAGGACAAACAGGAAGGAGAGCAGTTATATGCTAAATGGAACAAAGAACATGGAAGGAACAGTACACATAATGAAGCAAAAAGGATTTACAAATACTGTAGACCCCAAGGACATAAAAATAAAGTGGAAAACAAAAAATAATTAATCCCCATTCTCTAATGACTAACAGATTGAGTCTAAACATCGTGTATTACTTGTGTGACTGCCTCCCTTCTAGTATCTCATTCCTTTACCAAGTAACGCAAAAAGAGGGAAGGTTTTCAAGCAGTAATAAAAGGGGTGAGTGTATTATAAGAAGCAGGAGGCAAAATAAACGCGGGTTCTTACCCGTCTGCATGTGTGATGTGGATGGCACTGGTACTGGTAGCGGGTATCTGTGGTGTTGGTGGTAGCGATGGTGGGTCTGGGTGGCTTCTGCAATCAGGTGCTTCTTTTTCAGCTTGGGATCATCGGCAGCAGGCGTTGATAGGAACGGGTGCGGAAGGGAACGCCTCATCATCATGTAATCCAGCGTTCCAAGGCTCCCACTGGATCCAGTTCCAAAGAACGGTGGACCGTCACCCTTCAGCCACCGGCGCCGTTCCTGCTCCAGCTTTTTGCTGTTCACTGCAGTCTTCACCAGGCGGGAGGGAGTCATTCGGTTCTCGGACTCAGGAACGGGCGGAGGAACAAGTGATGGGAAATCTGACTCGGAACTAGGCACGAATATTCCAGGGCGCGGAACTTTCCTGCCAGAAGGAGGTGCGGATGGCTGAATAGGGCTGGTCCAAGACGATGGACCTTCCACCTTTATTGATACTTTGGGCTTGGCTATATTGGGCATTGTGTTTAACTGAATCTGCTGCTGAGGGATTGTTTTGCCAGGGGGGGAGACACTGGAACTCACTGCTTTGTTATTTTCTGCAAGCTCAGAACTCTTAACTTTACTTAATACAGGCTGTTGTACAGACAAAGGTTTCTTAACATCCTGAGAATGCTGTGTTTTGTGAATGGATTTTTGTTTCTTCCTTCTGTTAGGATTGTAGTCAATGGCACCAGTTCGTGTCCGATTGTGTGTTGGTGTTGTAAATAAGTGACTCAACCCATCAAACAAGCCTTTTAACTGTCCAAAGCCTGGTTGAAGCTTGTAGCCACTTGAAGACGACGAAGATGAACCTGTTGTCTTTTCTTCCTTCTGCGAGAGGTTACTACTGCTACTGTTGCCACTTTCCACTTTCATTGCACCACACTTTGCTGACAAGGATGCAAACGTCGGTGTGCTGCTTCCAGCAGATTTCTTTCCTTTATCACCTAGCACAAACTTAGAGTCATTATCTTGTTTACTAAGAGCAGCCGCAGCTGCAAATCCCCAGGGAGAGTTATTGCCAGAGTCCATGGTAAAGCTCGGCCTGGGTCGTGATGTCGAAAATAAAGATGAGCTGACCTTCATTTTGTTACTATTTACACTTCCTAACACTTTGGCTGCAACTGGACTCTTTACCTTTTTGACCCCTTCCTCTGTGCTCGTGGCACTTTCTGATTCATCCCCACTACTGCTCGAACTGCTACTGCGTGCCCTCCCTTTCCCTGGCTTTGGTACGGCTAGTGCCGTGGTTGAAGTAGTAGTGGTGACAGTAGTAACAGTGGTGGTAGTAGTAGAGGTACAAGTAGCAGTGCCCAACCCGCCCACCCGCTTAAATTTGTGATCTGCATAAAAAGCACTGAGGCGAAAGAATTTCTGTTTTTCTTTAGAAATGCGATCACTCTTTTCTTCAAGCCTGCCACCCGCACCACCGCAGGAGAGGAAGGAAGAGGAGTAGCAGCTGGTGTCATTACCCTCCTCCGAGCTCGAACTGCTGTCTCGCGGTGTTGATGCTACAGCAGCGGCAGCAGCAGCAGTAGGAGTTGTAACTGATGAACTCGCTCGCTTCACCTTTTTACTCGACGTGCTACCGGGCTCCTTTAACGGCCTTGTGTTGCTCAGCAACCTGTAACAACATACCATAACTGTGTTTATTACGTCCAGTATTAACAGATGACTATTGCTGAAAAAATCTCTGGAATATATAGCAATGACGAACTATATTTTATTGTCACCATCATCATGAACAGGTTTACAATGTATTATCACATCATTCTGTGACCAATGTTCTACACTCTTATACTTTTCCTCCAAACCTATCTTACGATTCCTAGGCTTGCAATCCTTTTTCACTCACTGCTTTCAAAAGAAGAGAAAAATATACACCTGAATCAGGATTTGAAACTGATGACCCTGGTTCTGTACACAAGCGCTCTAAACCACTGAGCTACCAGGATCCCGATTCAAATGCATATAATTTCCCTTCTTCAAATGAATTCCTGGGTGACAAGGCTATGAACTTTTTGTTCTTGTTAAAGAAACCGCTAGACAGCATGTAGAATGTGAAGTTATTAATCCTGGCACGCTTATAAAGGAGAGAAATAATATGTACGAGGGTCATACTGAAAGTCGTGAGCAACCCATTGTTAAAATTCAAATTTCAACAATGTAACAAAAACAACTGCAGGATCGTAATCTACAGACTTTATACCACAACATTGCCGTTTTGTGGCATTATAGCTTCTATCATGTGACCACACGCAGTGTTTCCAAAATGGCATACATCAATGTTTCGTTTCAACAGCGTGCTGTCATTGAATTCCTTGTTAAAGAGGAACAATCTGCTGTTGATATTCACCAAAGACTTCAATGTGCTGCATGGGTGCCAGCAGTGTTAGTAGATGGGTGAAACATTTTAAAGATGGGAACACAAGTATCAAAGATGAGCCTCATAGTGGTAGACCACGCTCTGCCTCCACGGATTGCAACAAGGAAAGAGACGATGCGCTCATTAGAGACGACAGGCGTATCACAGTGAATGAAATCGCTACAAAACTTGCAGTAGGACACAGTGCAGTGCAAGAAATGATTCACAGCTTAGGTTACCGTAAAGTTAGTGCCCGTTGAGTTCCACGTTTATTGAGTGAAGACCACAAACTTCAGAGAAGAACCATCACCCACAACCTTCTTCAGAGATTTCGAAATGAAGGTGATGATTTTTTGACGAGTATTGTGACAGGTGACGAAAGCTGGTTTCATTTCTACGAGCCTGTAACAAAACGCCAGAGTATGGAATGGCACCACTTGAATTCGCCATCAAAGAAAAAAGCGAAGACAGTGCAATCTGTTGGGAAAGTTATGGGCAGCATCTTCTGGGATGCGCAAGGTTGCATTCTGGTTGAATTTCTTGAACCTGAACAACCATAAATGCTGCCCGCTATATCCAGACACTTGTGAAGCTCCATCGTACATTGCATGACAAACGTCCTGGAAGGAAGATCATTCTGCAACACGATAATGCGCGTCCTCACACTACTCGTGCCACTGTGGAGAAGATCAGGACATTTGGGTGGGAAACTCTTCCACATCGTCCCTATAGTCCCGATTTGGCACCCTCTGACTACCATCTTTTCGGTTCTGTGAAGGAGCAGATGAGAGGCCAATGCTACGAGAGGCTGGAGGATATTCAGAAAGCAGTGTGTCAGTGTCTTCAAGCAGCTGGAACGGACTTCTATCATAAGGGAATTTTCAAGCTTGTAGAACGCTGGACAAAATGTATGCAAGAAATGGAGACTATGTTGAAAAGTAGCACAAAGGTCTGTAGATTAACATGGTGTACTTGGTTTGTCTAAAATAAATATTATGATTGTTTAAAAAAAGTTGCTCATGACTTTCAGTATGACCCTCGTATTTGAATCAGGAATCGGGTAGCTCAGTGGTTTAGGGCACTGGTGAACAGAACCAGAGACATCAGGTTCATTCAGACATATTTTTCTTCATAGTTAAATATGGAAATAACATTATGAGGTTCTTAATTCAATAAATGAAAGAGTCACTTCTTATATTACCTCATATTTTATGTTGTTCTTTTTTAAACGTGGGAACTGCAGTTTTCAGGAGTCCCTCTTATCTTCAGCAGACATTATATAAATTTTATACTTTTTTTTATTAACAAATAAATGTTATATACAGTAAAGAATAAATTTTTATTCACAAATAAATGTTATACACAGTATTGACACCCGAATGAGCAAATACTCGTGCTCGGGTACAGTTCAGTTACACGGATGATACAAATAGAACATATACATTTAAAGTTAGGGGCCAGTTTCATTTTACATAAATTATGACACATATAAATAAAAAATAATAATGTATTGGCAATAAGACTTATTCTAACAAAAGAATTAATGGAATGGAGAATGATTTACATAAAATAATATAAACCATATAATGTAATGGATTATAACAAATAATACAGAAAAAAGTAATTAGTTATATATTCATTTATAATAAAATAAGCAAAAATAGATGCTTTATATTTATTATTTTAAAATATTCAAATGATTAATTTTATTCACTTAATTAATTAATTAAAAATAATTAATTTAATTGCTTTTTTAAAACTAGCTGTGTTTAGTTTACTTAGTTCTGGATTGGATCTAATTAATTCATTATATAATTTGGGTCCTAGATATCTACTGTGTTTAGATCCAGAAGTTGTATAAAATGTTGGAACATGTAGCAAAGAAGTAGTATTTTGTCTGGTGCTGTAAAAACTTTGATTGTGCTCTTTAAATTCGTTTTTATTTTTATGAAAATAAGTAAGCAATGTATGCTTGAAATGTTGTTTAATATTTGACACGTTGAATTCTAAATAAATTAAATTTGTAGGGTAATCTAAAGGTTTCTGCAAGCAGATTTTTATGATTCATTTTTGTAGTAATGTTAAGGGAGAAAGGATAGAATTTGCTTCCACCCCATCCTAATATTATGATTATTATAATGCAGTAGCCATAATGTCAGCTGAAGATAAGAGGGACTCCTCTTGAAAACTGCAGTTCCCATGTTTTTTTTTAAATAAAAGGTAAGATAAGAAGTGACTCATTCATCAAATATATTTTTCTCTTCGAATAAAATTTGTCTTTTGGTGAGAAGTGATAAATTTAATATGGAAGATCAATTCATTCCTTTCTTTATGTTTGCAGATGTGTGTTTTTTGTCTACCTCTATTTCTACAGCATAATGAAAATAATTTGGTCGTAACCGTCCTTACAGACTTGCCATATATAGGTCAAAATCAAAAGTGAACTGTCCTGTTACCTGCATAAGAAGGTGGTGAACAGCTCTTCGGCCTCACAAAAGTGGGCTTCAGTTCCAAGACATGGAATCTATTTAACCCAGATGATTTGGTATTAAATTTTCACTGTATGCTTAACTGAGTAATAATTCCGGGCTCATGCGACTTGCAACAGTAAATACTTGATAAATAAGGTGAGCCTCTGCATCTTGCCTCATAATTTTTGTGTTCTTTTGGACATGTTTCAATACGCTTGCATATTATCTTCAGCTTGGTCAGATTGTTGAATAATTGGTTGTCAGCTCTGGATGTCAACTTCCCCTCCATCATTTGGTTGACCGAAGAACTTGCAAATCAAAACCTTTTCCCCAGGAATTTCAAAATTCATTATCTTTTCTATGTTCTTCTGGATGCATATCTTCTCTTCGTTTGGGAGAAGGTTTCCTCGAAATGTTGTGTACAACACTACAAGCAGCAGCTACCTGCCTCCGGAGCCAGTGATAACAAAGTGGGCAACATGGAATGAAGCTGTGATTTTCTGCAAGTAAGCACTTCGAAGCTGTTAAGTAACTGATGGAGAATTTTTCTTCTTGTCTGCAGTTTCTGTGAGTGGATCCTTATCAAAATTCAACAATTCTAAAGTATGTTCATATTATTCATTTTTAAACATCTTAATGATGGACAAATTATATTTGAAAAGAAAAATATACGCCTAAACTGCAGTTTGAACCCAGGACCTTTGACTCTCTATGTCAATCCTCTATCCAAGGCCTAAGTAGCTCACTTGGATAGAGCATTGACA
This sequence comes from Diploptera punctata, assembly GCA_030220185.1. Taxonomy (NCBI): domain Eukaryota; kingdom Metazoa; phylum Arthropoda; class Insecta; order Blattodea; family Blaberidae; genus Diploptera; species Diploptera punctata. The sequence goes on from JASPKZ010007844.1 coordinate 526,739, forward strand.
TAGAGAGTCAAGGTCCTGGGTTCAAATCCCAGTCTTGGCGTATATTTTTCTTTTCAAATATAATTCTAAAGCACTCGGTTCAGTTTCATATATCACACAAGTCACTTCAGTTGGCTTCCTGACGGTATCAACAAACTGGGGACTTCAAGTATGCGTCTCCAAGAAACTTAGGAATAAAGGAAGATGAGTTCAGAAGGTCAATGTTGTACCAGGTGGAGTGGGTTGTGTAGTTTCTACTAAACTGTAATCTGTGCTGAATAAGAACCCTGGATACTCAAATATTGTTACTTTGTCTGGCTTGTTTAATGGTAAAATTGTAGAACCCCCTGAGAATATTATTCCTAGCACAATCCCTCTGTATAAATATGCACCATTTTCTTCTTGTGAATTTAAGTGATCTTTTTTTTTATAAAAACACATTGTCTGACAGAAGGCTGTGTATAAAAACAAAAACATTTGGACAAGTATCCATCCATCCATAGCAATTCTGCCCGAAGGCAGGTCCTTCACTGCAATCATAGCATTTGCAGCTTTACTAGGGAATTGTAGGTGTGGTAGCTTCCCGTTGCATTCCACACCGGTGAAGGATGATGATGATGATGATGGCCATATGATTTCGGGGAGGAAAAACCCCGATAAAAACCTCATTCAGAAAAACTGCACCAGCCGGGGATCGAACCCAAGCCTGCTGTGTGACAAGGCAGCACGCTACCTCGAGACCACAGCGGTGGACTGGACAAGTATAATAAAATTAATTGTGTATACCATTTCAATGTGCTTAAATGCTTGAATGGGAGCCATTGTACTTCAGTACTTTGTAGCAGAAGTGAACTGATTAAGAATTAACGTAGAGATTTGACTAACCTACCTGTAAACTTATATTTTGTAACAAAGAAATGAAATAATTCAGTTTGTATTATTAAATTAAACCTCACAATGTTACTTCCTAATGATTTTAAAAGAAATGAAAATTTGGATTTTACATATAATTGCTTAATTACATACCGTATTTTATTGACTATAAGACACTATGGAATATAAGCAATTAAAAAAAACTTTTTACCATTCTTATTATTAGCTTGCAAAGCCAGACTAAAAAAAAAAATCTTAGTTTACAAAACCGTTCTGATCTTTAAAATCCCTGAAAATCATCATCTGAACTTTCTTCTTCTTCTTCTCTCTCTTTGTCGTCAACAATTGTCCTCGTATATAAGATGGTCTTCATTACCACCGTGAGCATTACTTACGCTGCACTTCTTGAAAGATTTAACAATAATGGCCTCTCACACCGTAGCCCACGACTTTTTTATCCACTGACACTTATTTGATTGTACGTCGTTGTAAAGCTCCCTTCGGCGTGAATTCAAGTTGGGTTTCATCCATCATCCATTTGTTTAAGTTCACTGGCATCGTAGACTGCAATGATGCATTATAGGCTAGACAGAGTTCTGGGTTTGTGATGGCGGGGCGGGAGGGAGACAGTGTTAGCAAGCTTGTGAATCCTCGCAACTCATGTTCGTCGCATCGGTCCACTGCTGCTGTCAGTTGAATCCAATGTTTCCAGATAGAGATAGGCTTCCCGCAGTGTCAAATATATGACCATTTTTTAAGACTGGTGGGAATTTTAAATCTAACACTGGACATTTTACATTAATTTTGAGTATAAGACGCACCTGAATTTTTGAGGCAATTTTTTGAAGAAAAAAGTGTATCTTATAGTCCATTATATACGGTATCTATTTAGGTATTTCACCAATTTTGGTTACCTATTTCTTAATTTGATATTACATAAAATTTGAACCCTAGTAATAATGTTCATGCAAATAGCATCTCATTACTGTCCTAATGCAAAGTAAACATATGTAATATTAAGACAATATTTCTAGTTACAGCAGCAAGCATTTGCAATTTTTTTTATATAATTGTAATCGAATTATTTTGTATCGTACTAAATTGCAATTTTAACTATATGTAAAGTTTACAACATGTAATAACATATACAATTGCTATAAGATTTGGAAATTAAAAAAAAATACTACTTAGAAAAAATAAAACTTTCTCAAAATACTTACTTTGAATTCTTTACTTCTCTGTTTTTCTCTCGAACTTTGGAGTATTTTTTCATTACTGTTCCTGCAGCATCAAGTTTTCTGGCCTTTTTGGTAGTATGATGTGCCAAACAATGCTTACAGCGCCACGGAGCTTTAGGACGCCGTTCAGCTGGGGGCTCCAGGCAACCCATGTGGTAGCCCCGATCACAGTCACAACAACAAAGCAAACACGTCTGCAAAACAAGTGTAACAATCTCAATCACTGCTAATTAATATTATCCACTACTAATATATAAAGGATATAAAAATATAAAATACATAACGTAAAAATGTTTTCTGAGCCAAATACTGATTCTTCTCTATTTGTAAAATTAATTATTTAATATCCATCCATCCACAGTAATTCTGCCCAAGGGCAGGTCTTTCGCTTCCATCATAGCATTTTCATGCTATGCTTTGCAGCTTTACTAGGGAATTGTAGGTGTGGTAGCTTCCTGTTGCTTTCCACACCGGTGAAGGATGATGATGATTGCCGGATGATTTTTGGGGACCCTTCGGCCCTAAGCTTCCTGACATTTGTCTTACATGTAAGGAAAACCCCAAAAAAACCTCACCCAGGAGACTGTCCCGACCGAGAATTGAACCCAGGCACGCTGCGTAACAAGACAGCATGCTACCTCGAGACCACAGCGGTGGACATTAATTTAATATGATAGTAATAAATTACATCAGGGGATATTTTCGATATTTTTATTTAAATTAACATTTTTCAATCCCGGACAGAATCTAGTTTAAGAAACAAAAACTAACGCTTGAACCAGGATTTGAATCCTGGACCTCTCGTCCTCTGTAGGAGTGTGCTACGCCATTCAAACAATGATACAAACGTTAATTTTTTTTCCACTTATAAAGTCCTGAGTTCAAATCTCGGTTCAAGTGTTAATTTTTTTTAAATCAGGGAATATACCTAAAATACTACAAAATAGGTTACACTAAACTTACATAAAACACATTCAGTAATAAAAAACAGTAATTATACGAATTCTGAGCGAAGTTCAGGTTGCATAAGGTATAAATCCTTCTATTGGCGGAAGTGGTGCTACTTTTATTCTCCATATGACAGAATTGTGTTTGGAAATGTTATTGACAGAAACATTGTTCTTAGGCAACATCATATTTTATGGGAAATAAGACTAAATACAGGGTAAGATGGTACCTGTAAAAACTTCCTCCATTTCTTATTTATTTATGACAAAAAATGATATATATATATATGGGCCTACCTAATCAGACATTTATGTTTTTTCCTTGATGTTGATAGATATCCTTTATTTACAATTTCATTACTAGCAGAATTTACAATCCATGCTGACTCACCTGTAATTTTTTTTTTTTTTTTCCACCACATCCTCAATGGCTTATGTAGGATATTTTTCACTAAATTGTTTAAAAACATTCAAAATAATTTGTTTCTTCCAATTTTTCAAATGTTTTCATACCCAATGTTAAAAAAATTTGACAGAAGTGGCCATTTTGAAACAACTGAAATTCCAATATATTTTGTATTGTGCATGCATAAGAATAAAACAATGATTATTTAATGTATTAAAATTGTAATTATATATTTTAAGACTCTCCCATATAACTTTTATAGACATGTGCTAAATAATATATATTTCTATTATATTCATTTCCTTTATTTCTAGTGTTAGAGAGTGAACTACATTTTCTTAATCACTTGAAGGTAAAAGCATTATTAAACATATGAAAATGCAGTCATACATTTGGTTTCTTCACATTACAACTAGAACTATGTTCAGAATTAGAATAGTTGAAACTTGTCACATTGTAAGAAAATTCTCAACTATGCACAAAAAACACTAAAGTTTGGTGATACAAACCGAAGAGTTTATCTTCATATATCAATTGCTATTCAATTTAATCCATTAGCCGCGGTGGACTAGAGGTTATGCTCCTTGCCTCTGGTCCCAAGGATCGCGGGTTCAAACCCAGCCGGGGTCGATGGATTTTTTAGGACGGAAAAATCCAAGGAGGAAGTCCTCCAGGAGGGACTTTAAGCCGTGGGTCCCGAGTCTGAAGATTTTCAGGCTCGTAAAAAATCCTTAAGCCTGAATGAAAAGGCATCTAAGGAAAATTTACCAAATTTTCCCGTCCTAGCACTACCTTGGTTTCCTAGATGTCAGTATGAGGCGGAACGCTGGCCACGGACCACTCAAAATGACATCTATACGAAAACAAGTGTAACTAAATTAATATGGTTCAAATTCTTCCCTGTAGGGGGACAGCACCTAAATCTCTGTGAAGGGAAAAACGTGGGCTTACAATACAAAAATTTGATCTTTCTTATTTTTTTCATTCCCTTCCTGGGTTCTTAGCTCTGGCTATAATTCACAGAACTTTAAGATAATAATAATAATAATAATAATAATAATAATAATAATAATAATAATTTAATATATTTTAATATAAAAATGTTAAAATCAATATATTCAGGAAATAGATGCCAAATTAAAATGTGAAGTAAGCTATCTAGAGAAATTTATACTAATAAAGTTGCTGTTGTGTGTCACCATTATTATTTAAAATATTCATGGAGGTTTGCCTAAGCAACTGGACTAGAAAATGTAAACCAATGGAAATTACAATTAACCAACAATGTGTTACACCACCTATTATTTGCAGGTGATCAAGTGGTGATTACACAGAAGATGCATCATCCATGACAAGGAAATTAATTGAGAAATACAAGAAATGGAGATTAAATATAAATATTAAGAAAACCGAGTATCTCATGACAAGTGAATGAAGAGAAATTACAATGTGAAAATGTGAAAATTAAGAAAGTTGTTAAGTTCTAATATTTAGGATCAATTTTACAATCAGATGGGGAAAATTATAGTGAAATTGAGAAAATAATTGGTGAAGGAAGGAAAGTAATTGGAATGTTAAATTCAGTGATATGGAGTAAAAATATTAAATAAAACCAAGACATTGATATTTAAATCATTATTACAAAGTGTTATGTTAGATGACGCTTTCGGTTGACAGCAAGCTACAAAAATTATTATTGACAACAGAGATGCATTATTGGGGAAGGGCATCAAGAAAATCAAGAAAGGAGAAAATTCAGAAAACCACAAAATTAGAGAAATGATGAATGTTAAACATAATATTACAGAAGTAATAGAAGAAAGAAAATTGAAATGGTTTGGACATCTGAAGAGGATGGAGAATAATAGAATCCCAAGAATGACGCTGGATTGAAATGCTGATGGCAGGAGGAGGAGGAACAATGGATGGATGAAGTGAGAAGAAACATGATCAGCAGAGATCTCAAAAAGGAAGATGCCAAGGATAGAAATCTGTGGCGAAGCAAAATATACTTGGGCTGAAGGATAACTACTGTAATGTAGAGAAAATCTTTTTCATCATTATCATAATAATAATAATAATAATAATAATAACAACAATAATAATAACAGAACATATTGCTGAAAATTAGAGGCCTCTGCCAAAATTAGCAATTCATTTCATGCCCAGATTTGAATTGTGACTCTATGACCTGAGATGTTATAGAGCATCATGAAATAAAATACAAAACAACGAACTGTATGTGATTTATTCACTTACTTGATCTGCCGTCTCATTGCACCCTGCACACGTGCGGCATTCCTCGCAGAACCACCGTCCACCTTTGGCAAGTAGAGCCGCAAGTTCCGCTCCTCGTCCACCCCCCACACATGAGAGATGTACAGAGCTGCCACACTCCGAACATGAGCTCAGGGCTTCTGCTCGGCCGTGCCGATTTTTCGCCGCTGTACCCAAGCATTCTCCACAAATTGGCAAAGGCGCTGAATGCTGTAGAGAGAAAAAAATGCATTATTTTACACATTCTTTCCAAATTTGAATTCCCTTATTTTTAATATAACATTGTTAAAAATTATAATTATTAAAAAAATACTCTAATTAATAAAACAATTAACAAGACTAATATTAACCAAACTATATTTTTTAAACACTATAAATAATTTGGGAATGGCATCGATAAAATTAAATGGAATTTATTTATAGAAGAAACATAAATTTCATTTTATAGTATTATGGATCTCCTAACAATGTCATAAAACAGTTCTTCTACTGTGGGAATAAATTTCTTTTAACCAATAACCATCATTATAGTAAGTTCAAGCATAATATCGTGAATAATTATTTCAGCCAACTGAATTAAATTTATAACCTCAATATCCAATTCACTATAATCCATCCAGTGATTTTTCTCCAACTTACAGCCATTTATAATAATAATAATCTTCTCCTTCCATCCTTCCAAGTATTAGGCCAAGGCCTGTTACGATCCTATAGAAAATTTTCCCTCCAGCGTTTCATAAGACGGCCCAGAGATCTTCGTCCTCTTGGTATATAATTATAAACAACTTTGGGGATCCGATTTGAACTCATTCTTTCAAGATGGTGTTTCCAATTTAGTTGGTACTGTTTAATATATTCCAAAATTGGCGTAGTCTTCAATTCTTTTAAGATATCGGTGTTCCTTTTCTGATCCCATCTGGTGTAACCCGCTGTTCTGTGCATGAATCTCATTTCGTAAAGCCGTTATTCTGCTTTCATGTTGTCTTTTTAGTGTCCATTAAATTGTAATAGTAATAATAATAATAATTATTATTATCATTATTATTATATTTATTTATTTAACAGGTTTCACAACATTTTCCTGCACCCAATTAATCTGTCTTTCTCTTCCACATGTCATTCCAATCCCCATCGTCCAATCCTTTTTCCCCCTCATGCTGCTGAAAACACAATCAATTCACATTATTTTTTTACAAATCCTTTTCTTCTTCTAAAATGTGCCACGCATTCTAGTATTCTTCTCGAGAATCTGTCATTTTTTTTACATGATTATACAATTTTGTTTGTTTTTTATCAAATCCAATTAATAATAATAATAATAATAATAATAATAATAGGTTAATGTGGGTTGTTGCTTTTCTCACAATTATGGCAGACTGTCTTTAGGACTTCTCTTCCACTTACTCTTTCTCCAGAGGCTGGAATAACCACTGTCAAATTGTGACAACAGCTGCAAGATGCCTGGGACAATCTATCAGAGGATGCCGTTCAGCACCTTTATGAGAGAATACATGCCTGCATTTCCCCCAGAGGGAGGTACAGTATGTTCTGATAAATCTGTTCAGGCACCCCTTACTGAATTAGTTATATACCCCTAATGTGATAAACGACCTGCCATATCAGTTTTCAATAAAATAAACTTGTCTTTGATGGTGGTATATTTTTTTTTTTTCCGATGGTGTATAACCATCAAGAAATGTGGACATGGATTCCACTGCAGTAAAATTTTCCAGAGATAAAATAGTTCCCCATTCAGGTCTCAGGGTTGGGATCACTTCAGGGTATCCATGGAAAAGGACTAAACATGTGGACATGTTTCTAGGGACATGGAATGTTAGCACATATCAGAAGTAGTACACTAGAAATATTAACCCTTAAATTGGTGCTGCGATCATTTCTCGTGACAGTTATTTAAATGTTTCGAACCGTAAAGACAACAAAATCATCTAAATCTGTAATTTAATATTGTACATTATTATGTAATTTCACATACATTTAAGTAAATTCTACTCTTTTGTTTTTCTATTGCTTTAAATAGCAATTGTCAATAATTGCAATTTTTAGGCTGTAGCTGTAGGGAAGGTAACTTAAAATGTTCCTATAATATATGTGTAACTATTATAATATTTATAAAGGTTCCGGTTGGCCTCAAATTTCTTTAAAAGTGATGCGAGGTTGGGAAGTGGTTTTTACAGAATCGGGGAAAATTTTTAAAAACCGAGCAACAACCGATTCTGTAAAACACTTCACAAACGTGTGTTGTACATTATTTTTTGCACGAAGCTGTTTTCAAAATAATAAATAATAATAAAATAATAACATCTTTGTTGGAAATATTTGCATTCATTATAAACAACTGACTAACGTTAACAGTGTGGGCAATGTTTATTAGTTGAAACAACAGGAGGCCTTGAGACTAATTATTGATAACATGGCCGCAAGTACGTATTTATTGTTTTATACTGTTTCAAATAAAGTTCAGTTCATTTAAAATGCAGTAATTTGTTTCATGTAATGTATATTAACACTACATTTTGGATATTTTTTGGTATATACATTGTATGTAGTATACATAGAGGGCAGTGGTTTTACTTCCCAAACGTGGGTGCAAATGTAATATTACAGTATAGTTATTTAGGTTGCCAATCCCGAAATGTAGGAAGTTGAGCTTTCAATCATGACCGCCATTGCTGTAAGTATGACAAAATCCACTATCACGCAGAAAAACAATATTAAATGAATTAAATCAAGGTATCTTATAGGATACATTACCCGTTTAAGGGTTAACAAAGAAATTAGATAAGTATCTCTTGGAGATACAGCAGTTGCTTTGCAGGAAATTAGATGGATAGAAGGTAGTTACGAATAAAGACGCCTGCATTAATAATTGCAGGCAAGTCCCATACACTGCAATGGCAGGGCTTGTAACACTAATGGGGAATGGAAGAAGCGCATCTGTAGGAAACCCAGAGGTAAGCTCCCAGTAACTAGGTACAGAATGAGGCGGGGGGAATAATATTAACCATGATTAAAGGGAGGTAAATTACATTGAGGGATGAAAAAAGGAATGAATCAATCAGAAAATAACTTGTAATCTTTAATATTGGACAACGGATTGTGCAAATTTTCAGCGGATGGAACCACATAGAGCATCTAGACAGGCATATGAATATCGACCTACAGGAAGCCGTGATATTGGACATTTGAGGAGGAGATAGATAAATCTACCAGAGGAATGGATCTAAAGATCCACCATGAAGATTAAGAATAATTCTAACTAACTCACTAGCACTATCGAACCCGTAAGTTCATAGCCGCACGGACGTAAGCTGTCCATACATCCCTACCCTGAGATAATATTTTCCAATCATTCCCTGTATTATTTTTTTTCAAATGCCCCAGGTTTGTCTTTCGACATTCCTGGTTTCTCTCCTGGCATGGCGTACTTGTAACCCACTTCTGAGGTTGGTGCACCTGGAAGGCGGGGTTACGTTGCCCCGATGATATGATGGGTGATGATGATGATAATGGTGCGCCAGGAGAGTCCCTATTCCTAAGCTTAACCTAAGATGAATATGAATGATGATGATTGCGATGGCCATATGATTTCGGGGACCGTTTGGGCCTTAAAGTTTTCCTGACATTTGTCTTACAGATGAGGAAAAACCTCGATAAAAACCTCACCCAGAAAAACTGTCCCGACCGGGGATCGAACTCGGGCCCGCTGCGTGACAAGGCAGCACGCTACCCCGTGACCTACTTCCTCAAATCACCTCATTCTTGATCTACCAACTGGGCGTTTTCCCTCTTGTTTTACTACAAGAAGCTCCCATGCACATATTTAATTCCCCATTTGTGTCACATGTCCTGCCCATCGCAGTCTACGAGACCTAACTGTTCTTATTATATTTATAACTGGTTTCCTATAAAAACCATGTAGTTTACCGTTAAATAGTCTTCTCCATTCACATGTCTGTTTAAGAGAAGAATTATACACAGAATAATTGGCTCGGTATAGTGACATATGGAGAACTATCCGCGCAGCCCTTGAATCTCCGGATTCGATAGTGCCAGTGAGTCAGTTAGGTAGATAGAAAACTGAAACTAATCAAATTTAAGGGTGTAGTTATAAAGGGCACATGTATTTGTTTTTTTTAGAAAGGTATGTGTTTTTATTAAAGGGAATGAAGCAGAGATCTGAACTAGGGTGTGGACAATGTTCTCAGACAGGAAGCAGCCCTGTCAATCACACTTATCAGCACAGAAGTGGGGTAATTCCAACCCCCATTGTGCGTCTCCGCGGGGAGGCTTTGTGGGAACGTGCGAGAGGCAGCTATTCATCTGGCAAAACTTTATAAAGAGACGGATGGAACTTCTGAAAAATCAATCTACGCTAATATAAGCTACTCAAAGACGTTCTGTTTTACGAAAATACCCAGGATGATGTTCATCTGCAGAATATTTATACAAGTTCTCTAAAGTAATTGTCATAGTCAATACTTAGATGGGAAAAAATAAAGAAAATGACCAATAATCATAGCCGAAATGAAATATTTAAGAAGAGTAAAATGGTGTACTAGAATGGACCAAATAAAAAACGAAGATATTCGTAAAGAACTGCAGATATACTCCATAAAAGAAAAAAAAAGAATATATATATATAATCTGTTATGGCAGTGAAGCCTGGACCATCAGAACTCAGGATGATCGTCATATTACAGCCACGGAGATGAAATTTCTGCGACGAACTGCAGGTTATAGCCTTCTAGACCACAAAAGAAATTCAACAATAGCCAGAGAGTTAAACATCGTACCTATATCTGAATACCTCCAAGAATATAGAAACAATTGGCTAGCCCATATTCAGCGCATGGATCGTCACAGAATACCAAAACAAATTCTTCACTACATTCCTCGAGGCAGAAGATCTGTGGGTCGACCTTTTCGGAGATGGCGGGAGACCGTAACGGGCCACTGGGTCTAATACTTGAAAGGACGATGATATATAATAACAAGAAACGGTGGAAAGAACATGTAGAAAGAATGGAAGATAGTAGATTACCAAAGAAAATCTTACATTATTTTCCGAGAGGAAGAAGATATATCGGACGTCCTAGAAAGAGAAGGCCTTAGATCTATTAATGAAGACGGAAGAGGCAATCAATGGCTAAACCAGGAAGTGAAGAGCAAGAAGAAGACCAATAATCACGAAATATGATGTAATATCTGTCTAAACCTGTATATCCTCACGCGGGGCAAAGATGCTAATTTAGTTATTTCCGTACATATGTCGGTGATTGCAATTAGTTATTCCATCGCCTCGAAGAGGCTACTTAGATATTAATTTTGAAATGTTAATACCAAAGTGCAACTATAAAAACTGAATAAAATAAATAAATAAAGCCCTCTTAAATACGGTGAGATTAATCATAATTGTATTGTATTGTAAGCCTATGTTTTTCCCTTTACAGAGATTTAGGCGCTCTCCCCTTGCAGGGAAGAATTTGAACCATACTAATTTAGTTACACTTTTTTTCGTATAGATGTCATTTTTGAGTGGTCCGTGGTCAGTGTTCCGCCTCATACTGACATCTAGGAAACCAAGGTAGTACTAGGACGGGAAAATTCGGTAAATTTTGCTTAGAGGCCTTTTCATTCAGGCTTAAGGATTTTTTACGAGCCTGAAAATCTTCAGACTCGGGACCCACGGCTTAAAGTCCCTCCCGGAGGACTTGCTCCTTGGATTTTTCCGTCCTAAAAAATGCATCGACCCCGGCCGGGTTTGAACCCGCGACCCTCGGGACCAGAGGCAAGGAGCATAACCACTAGTACACCGCGGCATTAATAATAAACATAAAATAAATGCAGGTGTAAAATAGTAAAAAATATAATTAGAAATTTAAAGGAAATATCTGCATTCTGCTCCATTCCAAACAATTTGATTGCATATTTTATCCCAGAGAAGCGTTGTGATGTACAAAGACGGTGTCAAAAAATCTGCCGTTTTTAACTGCAAGGCCGAGATCGAAATCAGAATCCAGTAATAATAACCCACTTTACGGAGCAGATGGATTCCCTGATTCAGTAAGAGCATAGTGGACTGAGGCGGGATGAGGCGCGGACAGAAGGTAGTGAGGGTTATTCAATCCACTAAGCTACGTGTTGTATTACTTGCCTGCAGTTTAAATGAGTGAACTGGCGCCTTGCAGTTAAAATCAGATTTTTTTTTTCTTGATACGACTTTGGTAAATCTCAATGATTCTCTAGGAGAATGTTAAAGGTAAGTTTCGGTAGGCAATGGTTGACGATTCCCTTGTTACATGGGAAACGCCGATTCAATTTTGCTCAGATTCTAATTTGAGCTTGAAATTACTTTTCGAGACAGAAAATCTTCAGGTATGGGAAATACGACTTGTCTCTCCCGGAACATTGTCCCTTGCATTTTTCCATTCTAAAAATATATCGACAAAGGTCGGGTTTCAATCCGCGACTCTCGGTGCCCACAGACAAGGAACTTGAACCTTTGATCACTATCGTCATCATAATCACGGATTAAGTCAATGTGGCTTGTTCCGGTCTCATAGATTCTCGTTCAAAAAGTTGTATCCATCTCTTTTTCGGTCTACCAACATTCCTGTCTCCTCTTGATTTGTAATTAAGTAAAAGTTTTTGGAATCCGATCATCTTTCATTCTTTGAACACGTTCTTTCCAGTTTTTTCTAAATTATTTATCTAAAAGTTTTAAAATATTTACCGCATTTCTAATATCTTCACTTTTTTATCTAGAAGTTTGCAGCCAGCTACACTTCTCAGAAATCTCATTTTAGCTGGTTCTATGATCTTCTCTTCTCTTCTAGTTTTAACTAACGCTGATATATATCATATAATAGGCCACCAGTTAAAAACAAATCTAGTACTTAAAAGGGACTAAAGGGGGATTAAGACACCATGCCCAGGCGCACAGCTGAAAGACATGGGCGAAGAAATTATTTCGATTGATCTCAGACAGTATGAGACCGACGTCCAATAATTAAACAGGATTAATATATGCAAAGAAATTAAACATTGGTTCAATTCTGGAAATGCGTGCTATTATGTATTACAGGGACTTTTGTAAAAATGTAAAACTGAAAATATATAAAACTTATTCTCTCAGTTATGTTATATGGATGCGAAATATGGAGGGGAATATATTATGATTATTTGAGAATAAAGTTGTTAGGAAACATTTTGGACAAAAGAGAGTTGAACAGACAGGTGAATGGAGAGAAAACTACATAGCTGTGAGCTATATGATCTTCATAGAAAACCAGATAGAATAAGAACAATTAAATGATAAGACTGCGATGGGCAGGACATATGGCACAAATAGGGAATGAAAAAGGGGCAAGGTAGATTCTTCTAGGAAAACCTGAAGGAAAACACCCAGTTGGTAGACCAAGGATGATTAAAATTAAAGTAAATTGTAATTCTATATCCAAAGAAGATGAAACATCTCAAAATGAAACTGCTTGAGCCACCAACTCGTAAGATTAGAAGATACGACCAATAGGCCTACAGGCCTACACTCTAATTCAACCCAGGAAGTTACTACATACCTTATGGGCTATGCCAGCCCCCCCCCTACCTACAGAGGGCAGGTGTTGCCAAACTCATAATAACGGCATTTATTTGTTAAGGAGGGGTGGAGCGGCAAGGTTAGCAGTACTTTTTCCAAATCTATGTACCATACATTTAAAAAACATAGTTATTATACGGCATGCAAACTAGTTTTATAGTAAATATGAGAGTAAACACTTTCACACAGGATAGTACAGATCTGCGCGATCTCAGTGACAAGTGGTAATTGTTTTTTTAAGAGGGGGTGGCTTGGGCGGCTACAACTTACAACTACGTACCTGCTATGTTGCAATCTTCAGTTTTATAAAATAAAACTTGTTTAATCCGGAACGTGAATAATGCGGAAATCTGTCCGATGTGAACAAATTTATTGGTCCCGGCGAAATAATAGTAATTTAGTGTATTTATTTTGTATAAAACGGAATCTGTACAACGCGGAAAGGAAGGACATTTCTACATAATTCATGGAAAAAGTTTATAAGGCGGAAAGATAGAGAGAGAAGAGAAATAAATTAGCTTCTACTTCATTGAATTCCCGTTAGGCGAATTGACAATAAGTAATGATTCCTGCCGCCGCGCCGGGTGATGTAGAGTTTGTACCTGTATCTGGAATTTTCATTCGGCCTCACCCGTTTTGCGAAATACAAATTGGTTTAGCAAATATTTGGCGTGACATCTGTCTTACAAATAACCAGAGCACTGTAAAATCTTAAATTAGTTTCAGATCTGAGACGAATAGTGTATGTATCTTTCACAGATAGCGTTCTGAATTTACGTTACGGAATAAAGATGGCTAAATCGTATGTATGATTGTCATTAAACGAAAAAGTGAAAGTGGCTGAAAATAAAGAAAAACTTTCAGTACGCGAAATAATGACTAAATTTAAATGTGGAAAATCCAAATTTATATTTTAAAATACAAAGAAAAAATAATAAATGAATGGATGTATGGAAATGAAGAGAAAAAATAAATAAAAGTCTCCAAATTTTCGGACAAGCCCTAGCTGTTGCTATATCCCAAGGTAATAACGATTTCCAGGCATATTCAGGTTGCTTGTGGACAGTTTTAAAGACGACACAATGCAGTGTGGAAAGAAATTTACTGGATATCAAAGGATGTGGACGAAAGTATAGTTAGTGAGTGGAAACCGAAACTGCGTCATTTCATTTTAGGACACGCGCCTAAGAGACATTTTCAACGCTGACGAACCGGGACTGTTTTTTCACGCGTTACCGTCGAAGTAGCTCGTACATACTACACTTCATTTTCCAACGGCAGCGGATTAATTCAAGGTACGTAAAAAGACATATACAGTACTCTATAATCTAGGATTGGTTAATAATTTGTTTTGTTTTTTATAATGCGGAATGTTGTCTAATGTGGAAAAAAATTGGTCCCATGCGATTCCGCTTTGAACAAGGTTTACCGTATATGGATAAGAAAATACTGTCAAAATGACAACCCAGTTCCCTATTCCAAACACACAGTAACTTCCTGGGTTGAATCTGAGTGTAGTTCTATTTGTTATTTAGATCTTTAACAGTAATGACCAAATCCCAAATTGAAGTTGTAATTAAAAGGAGTTAACTGGATTAAATACTGGGTTGCCATTTACCGCTGCGGAAGTGGGGTAGACTCACCCTCTTTCCGACTACATGAATACCGGGACTATCCAGCAATTACTTAGCAACATGAATAAGCAATATAAATACCTCAAAACAGCACGTGTTATCCCTTCTGAGAGCTTACAGCTAGGAGATAGATAGCTTTCTTATTTAGGCCATACAATCTTTCGTTAAACCCATTAGCCCACTGTTTATACCCTGTCCGCTCTTAAAGTGATCCTCGTCAAAACAAAACCATGTGACCTGCTCGCTTTTTATTGGCTATGGACACCCATAGAGAAACTTCGAATAGAGGGAAAACTGAGTATAGTGACATCTAAAAAATGTCGGTCGTTTACGATGAACTACAATGAGCAAGTTACAATAGTAGCGCTGTTTCGTAGTAACAGAATATGTAACTAAATAAAACAAATGCAAGCCACACGGCATGTGCACTCGGGATTATGGGAAATTAGCCATTTTGTAAATTAAAAATTTTAACTGCTATCCTTTCGTTCTATGTACACGGTACTGTAAAAATTATATACCTATCGAAAGTTAAAAATCATTACTTAGATTATATTTTACTCTAATTTGTAAGTAAATTCAAGCTTGTTTACGTTTTTAATGTGAATCTATTTTCAAAGATAAACCTACTAGAAGTGATAAAATTCTAAGATTTGTTAGGTTAGGAAGAGTGATGTTAGTGTACAGCCATTTCTAATAAACATTTTAAAAATGTGACTTTATAATGGATTTCAGATGTATGACATGGCTAAGGCTCTTTAATAAATATTCTATAAAATATGTATGTGGGAATAAGGAGGTAGGTCAATTGTACATATTAATTAAAAGAGCTTATAATGCACATTCTAAATTTTAATAAACGAAAATAAATTAACATGTTTTATTTATTTCCATTCTTCCCTTTTGTTAAAATTAAAGAAAATCTTTAGGTCTGAGAAGCTGGGTACAAATAATTCCATAGTTTAAGATTAATTAATGTTTTATTTATTCCTATAAAAGTTCAATTTCATGTATGTTTATCAAATGGCGTTATATAATTATAATTCATAATTATACCACCAGGCGGTGCTGAATTTCATATTAGTACCAGAAAAAAATCGAAAAAAAATTAGATGTTAGTTCTACACTAGCGCCGCTTAGGGCTTGTACGCGAAACTTGTCCACTTTCTTCTCTGGTACTCTGTGATGGACACCGACGTACTTTGTAGAAACAGTAAGTTCGCGAAAAAGTAGCTTCCTTCATTAAATTAAAAATATGTCCTCTGAATATACTTGTTATTCTTCGTGAATAATATTCAAAACATACAAAATAATCTAAAATACGCCTAATCAATAATTACAACTTAAAATAGTTTATTACATGCGGGTGATGCATTTGAGTCATGCTTCAGTCGATTGTCATGAAACAGAATGGCGGGAAGTATCGAGTCTTATGTTGCTGTGTCATCTCTCTGTCAAAGTGACAGTAATTGTGGCGCGAATGGCGGAAGGATACGTATTGCTTCTACAACGTAAGTCGGTGTCTATAACCAATTAAAAGCGAGCAGGTCACATGGTTTTGTTTTGACGATGATCACTTTAAGAGCGGACAGGGTATAGTGCTTTCTATTAATTGTTGATTATGATAAGAATCCCGAAAAGAAATTCCAATCCAGCTTTTTACTTTACTGACAAGGAAACTGTCAAACCATCGCATACGGAATTCTACCTTGTAAATTCTTCCTGAGTAGCGTTGAGATGTACCAAGGCCATATCCAAAAATGTATCTGCTGCTTTTAACTGCAAATGTATTAAAATCCAACGCCAAATCTCTAAATTAAACTATAAGGAAGTAATACAACTCCTGAAATGGTAGAATGGATAACCCGGATTACCTGCCTCCGCCCGGACTCACTCAACTCTTACTCAAACAGGGACGACCATATGCACCCGTATAGTGGGTTACCATTGCTGAATTTTTGGCTTCAGTTTCTGGGCCTTGTTAAAAGCGGCAGATATATATATATATATATATATATATATATATATATATATTGTTTTTTTTACGGCGTCGAGTCTTCTGTTACCGTGTCGCCATCTAAATTTTGAAAGCACAACACTAGCAAACCTTTGACTAGCTAATGGTAAAAGAAAACAGTTATTTTAAATGTATTTCACAAGTTCAGTGAAAAATCTCACCAGCTCTCTTATAAATTACCCCATTCAACGATCACATGTCTTATGTACTTCACACGTGCACCCTCTGCCAACGTGACAGTAATTGTGGCGCGAATGGCGGAAGGATACAATTATGTTAGGTTCACTCTTACGGATAAGCAAGGTACAGTTCCCTCCTTTATCTGCGGTTAAACCACAAGAAATACGCCAATCAGTTCAGAGGTAGATCTTTTTTATTTCATCTACTTCCCCATTGGAGCAATTTGCAGAGAAAACTTGCAGATGCAAGTATACAAGATGACAGGAATATAGATGAAAACTTGTAACTATTTTAAGGAGTTTATAGTGGAACGTCCCAATAGGAGTCTCGCTGTCGCCTGAGTCACCTTGCTCAGTGAAGATAATCCCCCGCCCCAAAGTGAAAGTTACTGATAATAATAGGTGTGAAAGCAACTGAATAATAATGTGTATAATATGGTACTATTCTTTCTTAACGTACTTATCGTTACTAGTAAAATTCATGTTAAGTTTCCGTCGAGGTATTAAGTCACAGTAATAGAACATACGAATAAAAACTATAAAATAGTCACTTTGTAGGTCCGTCTCCGCAACTTAAGGGGACACGGAACGTTCTATACATATAATGTTAAATGTAAAGAACATTGTCTGCTGAACTATTAATCATATCAAGTTGAAATTTTTAGAGTGGAAAGATTCATATATTTAGAGTCTTCTGTCATAAAGACAAAAATTAAAAAGATAACTGCAATTAAGAAGAATCGCAGGGAAAATGGTAAGCGGGCAGAATTTATATAGATATGCATTTATATCATTTTTTTTTCTTTACGAATATTTTCTTTCAGTTTTTACACTGAATTTTGCAACCTGATTTTTTTAATTACTGAGCTATCACAAAATCAATATGATAAAAATTGTATATGAGCGCTATATTGAAGCCCTGGTCTCTAGCTTTAATAGTTTAGAAGAAAATGTTCTTTATATATTGAAAAAATGAATGCTAACTATGCGAGAGAGTTGACGGCTCACGCCCACATTTTAAAGGGACGGGAAATATTTAAAACAAATAATAAACACACTTAGAAACAAGATACAGGCAAGATAATTATACCATATTGTATTTTAACTGATACAAAAATGAAAATGCATTTTTTCATCACATCTGGCCTTCCGGGTCCCCTTAAGATGTTTTAACACTCTGTTGGCCTTTCGGGACTAGTCCCATCATCAGCAGAACGAATTATACATAATACATGTGAACAATATAATCTCAAAATATCCATAGAAAAAACTACAGTAATGGCATTCCAAGGGAAAAATCAAATCAGATCCAAAATAGTAATAGGAAACAAAATCATAGAACAGGTGAACCATCTCAATTATCTAGGATACAGGAACTTGAAATATTTGCAATAACTGCTAAAATAGATACATATAGACAAAAATGGAAGCAACACATAGACAGAATGAATGAAGATAGATATCCAAAACAAATAACAGAAATTTAGAAAATTCAAAATATGCTAACCACTTATTCCAATTTAATCATTGCTTCGATCCAAATTTTGAAATTTTACATATTTGTGATAAGGGTAAGAAGTTAGATCTTTTGGAGGCTGTAGAAATTAATAAATTTAAAAGTAGTAAAAAACTGTTAAATTCTCAACTTGATTTGAATGAATCCCCTTTGTTAAATTAAAAAAATTAAATAAATATTGTTGTATTGTTGCTTAGATCAGTTGGAACACAATTCATAATTTGTTAACATGTCTGAAGAAAGTACAGTGTACCGAAACAGCTGTCACTGAATTATATAATAAATATGAAAATCAAAATAAAACTACGTTTTATTTTTATTTAATTTATTTATTTATTAGATTTCATATTCATAATATAGTCACCGTATTATAATTAGATCAATTCCAATAGACAAAATTATACTTCAGACGCACAGATTGGCAAATCCATTTTTTAAGTTTTAAAAAATAACTTCATTCACGGATAAATGTTGCATTTTAGCCATTTTAGGAGTCAGTTTTAGCCACTTTTCTCACTGGGTGTTGGCAACCCTGATTATTTGATAGGACTAATAGCCCCTTGGCCGGAATTTGGCCTCACATACGCATTTACAGATATGGAAGATCATTCCGCCAGAATACGGGTGGCATGTGTTCAGCATGTCGAGCTCCCCAGCCGTTGGAGCTGGTTTTCTTAACCTGCAGCTGCTACTTATTTTAGCGACCCAAATCTTCACGATTATTTGCCCTGTAATGATGTAATGGTCTTCAACCGGTCCCATACTAACCGAATTCCAATATTATTATTGGTAAGAGAAAGGAAATTTCTACATAAAATATAGAAATATGACTGCAATTAAAAAAAAATCGCAGCGAGAAAGATGAGAAAATTTCTTCTCCTCCATTGGGGCTCGAACCAGCGTAGCTCCATGCCAAGCAAATATGCCTTGAACAGCTCGACTGCGGCGCGGGACGGACATAGTTGATAATGAAAATGTTTGTACCTCTCGTCACGTGGATGTATTTCGTTTGACTTCAAAGCTGTTTTAATGTTTCTATTTGCATTTTATCTCTAGAGCGCCTAAGTAGCTCAAAGGTGGAGCGCCATTGCATAAAGTGCAGCTGCACATTTTTCTCTCTAATTATATTAGAAGTCTTTGAATAAAAACATTGCACAGTAAAATCGCGGAAACTATAAACATTAAATTGCATTGAAAAAGAAATGTAAAGTCAAACAGGATAGCAGTTATTGCATTTGGATTGAATTCAAGAATTGCTGATTCATTCAGCGTAAACCAAAAGTAAATATATAACTATAATTTCTCTATAGATTGCACAATTTTGGCAAGTAGGGTAAAGGGAGGTAATTTCATGATATTAAATCATGATAATTTTGGAGGCTCGTTATTGTATTATCATTCCAAGTACAATAATGGAATTAAAAAGCTGTGTTCCGCCCACCGCTGTGGTCTCGAGGTAGCGTTGCTGCATTGTTACGCAACGGGCCCGGGTTCGATCCTCGATCGGGACAGATTTTCTGGGTGACGCTTTTTATCGGGGGTTTTTCTCACCTGTAAGATACATGTAAGGAAAATTTTAAGGCCCAAACGGTCCCCGAAATCATATGACGATCGCAATCATCATTCATATTCATCTTAGATTAAGCTTAGGATTAGGGACTCTCCTGGCGCACCAGTATCATCATCATCACCCATCGTATCATCAGGGGAACGTAACCACGCCTTCCAGGCGCCCCAACCTCACAAGTACGCCATGCCAGGAGAGAACACCAGGAATGTCGAAAGACAACCTGGGGCATTTGAGAAAAAAAAACCAGTGTTCTCTAAAGAGATGGCCTTTATTCTGAATATACAATCAATTTTAATGGGTATATTGTATTAATTATCCTTGCCTCGGCCCTACTTCAATATACAGGACTATTCAGAAAGAAGGAACTGATTTCAAACATTTATTTCTTCCAAACTACAAAAAAATATAAACACAATTCCAACGTTCCTGGAAAGAGAAAAGATCAAATTTCACTGTTTCATGCATTCAATATGAGCACAATGTGCTACACGACAAATATCAAAACGGTGGTTCATTCCTTGCCACACACGAATCAGCTGGTCTCTAGTTATCGAATTAACTTCAACAATTCTATGTCGAAGATTTTCAAGAGTGTCAGTCATAGGGGGATAAAAACAACGATCTTTTACGTAACCCCACAGATGAAAATCTCACAGAGTTAGGTCGGGTGACCTGGGAGGCCACCGATAATGAAGTCGATCTTCTGCTCCTCCTCTTTCAATCTAACGTACTGTTGTGTCGCCATTTTAATACAAACAATTAACATTACAAGCAACAGCGCCAATGCGGCCGTGATCAGAACTTCAAACTTTTCTCTTTCCAGAAACGTTGGAATTGTTTATATTTTTTGTAGTTTGGAATAAATAAATGTTTGAAGTCTGTTCCTTCTTTCTAAATAGCCCTGCATTTTACCTCACATTATATAACTTCAGAACAAATGCATATACCAAGACAATACCTCCCGTTACCCAACATTTGTTTCTAGTAAATATAAAGGTAGGAGGCTCCGTGGCGCCTCTCGCCGCTGGCAAACAGACACCTTGCCATCATATGAAACCAAATGTGTACGTGTATTTCGAGTCTTCCTGTACCAAACACAATGAAGAGGCATTTATAGAATCCGGATGTTATTGTTATTATACTGAGTGTCGCCTGGGATTATTTCTACCCCATATAATTGATATAAAAACATGTTTCCGCTAGGACAGCGGAAATGTTCAAATGAGTTGAGGGGATTCACAAGATTACAACATTCTGTACGTATGGCAAATAAACCATTCGTAGATTAATGTGTCCCATCGATTGTTTTACAATAAAATCCTGGAATGTAACTGTAGCCCAACTCTCTGGAAGTTCATGGCCGCGCGGATATAAACGCTCCATACATCCCTATCCTGGGCTGTTTTCCAATCATCCCCTGTATAATCTACTTCCCTCAAATCATGGTTAATGTTATTCTCCCACCTCATTTCTGGTCTACCAACTAGGCGTTTTCCCTCTGGTTTTCCTACAAGAAGCTTCTTACCCCCTCTTTCATTTCCCATTCGTACCACAAGATCTACTCATCGCAGTCTTCGATACTTAATTGTTCTTATATATTCTTCTTCTTCTTCTTCTTGCAAGGATTAAACCTCTTTGGTTCATTCCGGCTCCAAGTATTATAACTGCTGTGTCCATCTCTTTCGTGGTCGTCCCCGATCTCTTTTTCCTCCTCTTGGTTGACGCTCAGACTTTTTCTAGGCAATCTGTCGGTATCTATTCTGCAGACATGTTCATACCATTTTCTCCTGTACTCTTCTATTTTATCTGTCAAACTGAATATTTGTAGTTCTTTACGGATATCTTCACTTCGTTTTTCATCCATTAAAGTATATCCTGACACAAATCGTCAATATTCCTAAATAAAAATGATTATATCTGGTTTCCTACAAAGATTATGTATCTCCATGTTACGCAGTCTTCTTCATTCACCTGTCTGTTCATCTTTCTTTAGTCCAAAAATTTTCCTAAGAAATTTATTCTCAAATGCTCGTAATCTCCTTCCCCCTTAAAGTAAGAGTCCATGTTTCACATCAATATAATATGACTGAAACAATAAAGTTTTATATATTTTCAGTTTACCGTTTTTTTAGAGAAGTTGGGACAAGAGTCCCTGTAATGCAAAATAGCACGCATTTCCAGAATCGAGCCTATGCTTAATTTCTTTGTGCATCCCATTCCTATTTGTAATTATTGTATATAGGAATTTGAATTCAGTTTTCAAAATGTTCCTTATTTATCATTAACTGTCCATTCCCAATATATAATGTTACTCGTTGAAATATGTAGGTAAATACGCGTCACTAAATTAGCTTCGTTAAGAAACTCCCACTATAGAGCGCCTATGTCCCAACGCGGGACATTATATATATATATATATATATATATATATATATCGATAGTGGACAATGAAAACCTCGTAACTCCATTTTGGTAAATTTTACAGGAAAAACAACAGTTTTAAATAATTATGAAAATTGATAGGCAATAGTTGCCACATATTTTACTACAGAATACAAGTCAAGTTATTAATAAATTTAAAGTCCGTGTTCTCAATGGGTTATGCATCACATATTTCTGTGCTGGCTACTGGAGTTATGTGGTTTTCAATGACTGAGGGGTTACGAGGTTTACATTGCCTACCGTCTATATATATATAAAGTGTGTGTGTGTGTGTGTGATAATGAAGTACCAGGAGAGACTCTCTCTTCTGCATTCATGGATTAGGTCTGTTGACCCGTTCCGACATCTTCTCAGAAATTTCATTTCTCCCGCCGTTATCCTACTTAGATCTTGTTTTTTATGTATCCAGGCTTCTGATCCATAGAGCAGTACCGGTACTGCCAACGTTTTATATAATTTCAATTGGGTCTCTCTTGTTGTTTTATTATTTAGTGATCGTTTGATCGTACCACATATTCCCTGGAATTTTGCTATTTTATTATTTATATCATTATCATAATTGAATGAAATGTCACATCCTAGATAATTGAGATGGTTCACCTGTTCAATGATTTTGTTTCCTATTACTATTTTGGATCTGATTTGATTTTTCCCTTGGACCTTAGTTTTTTCTATGGATATTTTGAGATTATATTGTTCACATATATTATGTAATTTAAAAATATTCCTTTGAAGTTCGTCTTCTGTATTTGCTATTATTACCTGGTCATCAGCGTATAATAATGTTTTCAAGTAGTGTGTTTTATCTAATTGTATTCCTTTATTTGTGCCAGCAGAGACTTTAAATCTAAACGTACATTCCAGATAATAGTCAACATCAGGAATAATTCCTTTAAAAAAATAAATCCTGTGCTCTGATCAACAATCGAACCAGGGGACCTCATGAAGCTCTGACCACAAAGACGACTGCTCACAACAGTTACCAAGATGATCGGAAATGTCTCATTTCACCCGATTAGCAAATTTCCGCACATAAAACTCGGGATATCCTACTCTGTCAAAAAGTTGCCAAATCGCATCTAGGACTGGCCACGAGGGATGAAACGCGCTTGCGTCGGTTTATCTTCCCAGGAAAGAAATGTAGGAGGGGGTAATTGAATAGCCTCCATGCCCACAGATCAATAAAGCAACTCTTCTATAAAAATCTAACCCTTTCCCCCTTCTGAACGTCGAAATACTGCAATCAAAACACACTAGCTGCAAAACAAAAATATCCGAACGTCAAAAAAGTTCACGCCTTATTCTCAATTTCATAGGTTTTCATAATAAATATGCATTCTTACTTAATGAACAGCCTATAGTCCAAAAGGATAGAGATGTAAAGAAATAAAGCAGGGTGGAATAAGCTATCTAAATACTATCGCTATAGTAACAGTTATTTTTAAATAACATCCCGAAGTATTTTTAAACAGATCCATGCATCTGCTTCTATCTTTTTTCCAATTCAGTGTTTCAATAAAATATTACTGTTTACCGACTATTACATATATTTACTATCGGTACAGTAATAGATATTTTTAAACATCCGATATTTTTTTAACAGTTATATATGCTATATTTTTACCAATCCAGTATTTCAATAAAACATTACTATTTATCGCAATATATGAAACAATCTGAACAAAGCTAATAAAAACTTATTTATAGTTCTTTCGTGGAGAGTACACAATGGACATTAAGCAGAGAGCAAGCACACAAACTATTAGTGACAGAGATAGACTTCTGGAGGAGGGCTTCTAGAAATACAAGAAACGATGAAATTAAGAATACTAAAATCAGATAAATAATGGGTGCTCAAAAAGGTTTTCTATAAGTTATTGAAGAAAGAAGACGAATCGTTTAGCACCAAGAGAATGTCAGATGGCAGGATATCTAAAATATTAAATGTATTCGCATCCATATAATATCCATCCATAGTAATTCTGCCCGAAGGCAGGTCCTTCACTGCAATCATAGCATTTCCATGCTATGTTTTGCAGCTTTACTAGGGAATTGTGTAGGTGTGGTAGCTTCCCGTTGCTTTCCACACCGGTGAAGGATGATGATAATGGTAAGGATGATGATGATGGCCTTTTGGGCCTTAAAGTTTTCCTGACATTTGTCTTACAGGTGAGGAAAAACCCGATAAAAACCTCACCCAGAAAAACTGCCCCGACCGGGGATCGAACCCGGGCCCGCTGCGTGACAAGGCAGCACGCAACCTCGAGACCACAGCGGTGGACCAACTATAAATAAGGACACACAACCAGTCTGCAGCCGACGAGTTAAGAAGTCAAAGAACACGCAGAATCTCTTGAGGATGTCTACCGCAGTAGTAGACGAAACGTCGAGTTTTAATAAAACTAGACCACGGCCATTTAGCCAGAAAGACAAAATACTGTACATGATCGAATTAATATCTGCAGAGCGCGGCGCGAATGAAACATGCAACCCATGTGCTTGTCTTCATTATGAAACAAGTTTCTTGGCAAATAGGGGAACGCGGGGCAGGATGGGGTATCTAATGTTTGATCCAATGTATTTTACATTATAAATGAGTAAAATTTTGTTCTCTGATATGGATATGTTCATTGGTATTTAATAAACAGAAAAACATAATCACATTACAAATTAATAAAAAATTCGGGGATATACATCCAATAAAACTAGTTCAAAACATTTGCCCCGTTGTGCCCCATGGATGGGGCAGGAATGGGGTACTAATTTTTTATTTGTATTTTGCATTACTAATTAATAATATTTATCAGTAAACTTATAAACTATAGCACAATGATTCATTTTTCACAAAAATACACAAACATGAGTGGCATCATCATCATCACTATCGACTCCAGCACAAGAGTTGTGAGCCTACTGAAGACAATAAGGACATCTAATCCAGCCTTCTTCTGAAGAGTCATGACAGTAGAGACAATCATCTTCCTCAACGTCATTTTGGCAGAGCCAGAATGATTTTTCGAACTAGGCAGTTTTAACCTGACTGCCTTAACTTTGGATGGTCCTGGTTTCGAGTCACTTTCTGGTAAAGCAAATCGTCTTTTTACAGGCCTCTTTTCTAATTTATCCTTTTCAGAATGTTGCAGTGCACTTCTCTATGTTGATGATGTCAAAATTGCACTTTCGCCTCGACTTTTTTAAACTCGCTTGTTCTTTTGAGACCCTTTTGGAATGGGTGTGATATTTTCTGGGCTGGCATTTTGAAAATGACTGTGGTTTGGCGACTCTAGATTTTCAGGCAAGGAAAATGTTTCTGACGTCAGATGTTCCTGAGGTTTGGAAGTGTTGCCTTGCTATTATTATCAGAAGCAATCTGAATGTCTGTTGTTGAAGAAGGCAAGAAATCTGCATCATCAAAAACATTCACATTAACTGGCCATATCCCAGTTTTTTTTGGAAAATCCTTGACGGTTGTAGCCATTGTTGAGGCACGTACGTAAGCACTACCCGTTCCGCCAGTTGGAAGGCAAGTCCTCGAAATTCATTTACACTGAGGCCGAAGAGTTGGGCTTCCATTTTTTTTTTAGGTATTCAAGTTCGGTTTCCTGCTCTTCACTAAAAACGCAGGAGAAATTTTCCATCGATTTCCTTACTGTGTAATCCACATTTTCTCTCTTTTTCTTCACGTGTCGTTCCAGAGTTGTTTGAGGCACTTGGAATTGACTAGCTGCTCTTTTGTACACCATTGATCCATTAACGGCTTCTAGCATAGACACAAGGGACAATTCTTCTCTCTGTTTTATTTTTATAATTCCTCACCATTTTGAAACTACACAGAGGAAAAGAGTCAGTCAGTAATATGAAGACCGCATGGGGCAAGACAGGGTAGTACCCTGTCTTGCCCCACCCCATTGTGCCCCACGAACTCAATTATAATTTATGACGTTATGACCGGATTATTTTGAAACAAAACGTAATGCAGTAAACATGTTTAGAAATAAAATGGAATAATCTTTAACACAGTAATTGTTAGATATTATTCAAATGAAGCTTAGATGTATTTGCATGCACTGAAGAGAAGGTGTAATATTGCAAAAATCTCTTCACAACTGACCACACAAGCAAAAAAGTAACAAAGACTTCACCGATGGCGAAAAACTGATCTGTACAAGCAGCTGAGACGTTACAGAGATACTTTTGAGAAATTCCGATATATCGTGCCACATACAGGGAGAAAAATACACGTACCCCATTCTACCCCACTACCCCATTCTGCCCCCTGTTCCCCTACAGGCTTTAACGATATAGTGATCTACAACCAGTTTAAGACACGATACTACTTTACACTACCTTTCACATTCTTTATCCGTACTCTACTGATACAAACAATAACATGTCACCAAGTCAGGATTAAATTTTGTAACTCTTTTATTTAAAAATAAAATGGTTACACTTGTTAAGTTTCAACTGCTTTCCACATTTCATTTATGTTTAGTTAAATAAATAAAAAGAAAAATAATTATAAATTTATATCGTAATTATTTTTAGACGCCCCATGCTGATTACCCGGCGTTGCCCGGGAATCTACTTATCCCGATCTTGACATTAATGAGCTGAAAGACAAAAATGGTTATTGAGAGTTATCCGTAAAATACAGACTTACGCTGTTGCGGACTTGTTTGTAGACTTTTTAGACATTCAATTCTTTGTTCATTAATTTGGCGTCTCTGTTATAGTTTAGGCAGCGTAAGCCATTTAAGCGTCCAAAAAGCTACTTTTTAGTGCACCGATGTTTTTATAGCTCCGACCCTATAGTACGTAGACAGACTCACTCATTTTTATATGTAAAGATATATGTGTTTAGATACAACTTTGAAGCGGTATTTACATTATTTGTAAATTATAAAACCCATTAGACAAAAATTGCAACGTTATTGGTCTGAACTGTTTAAAGATCTTAGTTAAATAAAAACACCATCTATCTACAGTCGGCTCAGTCATTTAGTTTACAGGCCGCATCAAAGGAAACTGTTTCCCTCTGGTTTAAATAAATAATAGTTAAAAAAAACTAAAACAACACGCTTTATTAGAAAACCGAACTAAAAAATTACAAATAATTTTAATTTCCAACACGCTTGGGTTAAAATTAAAGTAGTGAACAAAAAAAAATCATCTTCAGCACATCTAGAATAAAACTAGAGTTATCTACAAAAAAAATATTTTACCATCAAAAGCGTGAGGTACTCTATATCAATTAATATATTTGATAATAAACAGATCTAAATATTGGTAAGAATAAGAAATTAGTCACATCGACCAAAACATAGTTATGTGTGCAACTTAGACCTACCCTACCACAAAGCAAAGCGCCTGTATAACCCTAGCAATGATTCCTGACGAATGAAATTTGTAATGAGAGCTTAGATGCAAGTCCTGTACAAACCAGATGTAGGTCTCAGCCAATAGGAAGTATGGCTACACGTCATTGCTAGTTCCCTCGCTAGCGAATATCAGATACAGTCACTGCTAAACATTTTTAAAATCTCACTACAAAAATTAAATAATATAGGTAATCTTTATCGTAGACTGCGATGGGCAGGACATGTGGCACGAATGGGAATGAAAGACGTGTATGGAAGCTTCTTGTAGGAAAACCAGACGGAGAACGCCAAGTTGGTAGACCAAGAATGAGGTGGGAGAATAACATTAACTATGATTTGAGGGAAATATTTTATACGGGGAATGATTGGAAAACATTAGCTCAGGATAGGGTTGTATGGAGAGCTTATGTCCGCGCGGCCATGAACCTACGGGTTCGATAGTGCCAGTGAGTTAGGACATCTTTATCCGTGGAGGAAGTATATTCTTTATATATATATATAATATATATATATATATATATATATACACACACACACACACACTATATTTGGTTTATATCACACTCTTTAATGTTTTAAATAACCACTAAATGTCACTTTAATTTAAACAATTTATAGTCTTCCCCGCGCCGTAGCCGAGCGGTTAAGGTAGGAAGCCTTGGCGCAGAGCTACGGGACTTGCGCTGGTTCGAATATCCACGGGGGAAGAAATGTTCTCAAGGAATTTCTGCCAGTATGGGACCGATGTCCACCCAACATCGTGAGGCATTTGGGTAGCTACAATAAGTAGCGGCTCCAGGTTGAGAAGACCAGCTATAATGGCTGGGGGACCCGACATTCATATTGCACTATAACTTTAAGACTTGAGGCAGCAAGTGTTCAAAATATTATAATTAAAGTCTACGGTTTAAAATCTAAAATCAACACATCCGCGTCTCACTATTATTCTCTATGGACTATACATGTCTTTGTAGAGCAACTGTTTTGTTTGTACACGTGGCAGACAGGGAATTCACAGCTCAGCAGTCTTGATAGGCTCTCCCATTAGATTTACGGTCAAGGACATTCTTCAAAATCCCTTGCGCGACCTATAAACTAAATGACTGATCCGACTATACCTATTGATGTGTTAATCTAAAAACACAGATATGTCAAAACGATACAACTTTCGAACAAAATACTAGTAAAGCACAATCACTGGAGGAATGATTTTGTTTTCCGAAAAAAAAGTATATAATACTATACCATGTATCACATTTGACATTTGTACAACTACGTACTTTGTATCAGAAATAAGAACACGTATTCATACAGAAATGTAATCTGTTTATGCATGCTGTTTGTGTCAAATGTGTACAGCACGTACTCGACCTAAAATCATGTTATCAAGCACAATACAACCAGGAATAATCAATTATGTAGTAGACCGCAGTACAGTCCCACTCTTTATACGAGTTCCGTTCCCGTGACTGTCTGCATGAGATCTCACTTCAACATGAATATATTTGTTTATAGAAAGGGGACAAGTTACGAACATGCACTAAATCTTTTTAAACTACTCTTTTTAGGAGAAGAAACTACTGTCAGCTACATTTCATCGCTACAACCCATAAACCTCTTATGTATCACTAAATATAATACATCCTATCATTAAAATATTTAACAAGTAGTTGGTACATCTGAATTCAAACCCCGGTTTCTCTTTGTTTTCCTCAATCGCTAAGGTAAAAATTATGTATGTATATAAGTGAATTTATTTAAAGTAAATATTCCTTGGTATAAATAAATAAAACATTCAGTAACATAATGATGCCAAATATCTTAATTTACTACTATCTAACCTCATGGGCTAGTGGTCAGCGTTCCTGACTACAGTTCATGAGGTCCCGTGTTCGATTCCCGGTCAAACCATAGGATTTTTTTCCTTAAAGGGAATTATTCCTGTGGTTGTCCATGGTCTGGAATTTAGGTTAAGAACTCTCCTGGCGCTTCATTATCATTTATCACCCATCATATCATCGTGAGTATCGTAACTCCGCCTTCTAGGTGTCCCAACCTAAGAAATGGATTACAATTCCGCCAATGCCAGGGGACAAAGCCAGAAATGTCATAAAAGACAACCTGGTGGCATTAGACAAAAAAAAAAGTAGACCTCGGGAGTATTAGGTTCTAAGAAATCTTTTTATGTGCCTAAAATAAATTCTGATCACATGCAAAATAGGTTCTGCAAATATGTTTTAGGCAGATTCAGGTTTACTAATTGTTTGTACACAGCTATGAATTAAGAACATATTATTAACAATTATCTTCCATGGGGAAAGAAATCTCATGGTATTTTGGTCTGAATGGGGCCGGTGCCCACCCAGCATCCTTAGGATTTTGGGTAGCTACAGTAAGTAGCGGCTTCGGGTTGAGAAAACCAGCTATAACGGCTGGTGAACCCGACATGCTGACCACTTGTCACCCCCTACATTGGCTAGATGATCGTCTACCTCTGTGATTAACGGATGGGGATGTGAGGCCAGCAGTCGGCTGGCAGGCCAAGGGCTTTCTGGCCCTGTCGCGCAGTGCAGTTTGTTCTAGTATTTAGCCTACTCAATTTAGAAGGACGTGATTTTTTATTTCCCTTATATTAAACAAGTTTTAAAGCTGATAAGTGTTACAGATTACGTAAATAAACTGGGTCATCATCATCTGCACTCATGGATTAGGTTCTGTTGACCCGTTCCGACTTCAGCCCATCTCTTTCTAGGTCTACCCACATCTCGGGTGCCTTTAGGTTTGTATTTTGTTATTTGTTTTGGATATCTATCTTCATTTATTTTGTCTATGTGTTGCTTCCATTTTTGTCTATATGTATCCATTTTATCAGTTATTGCAAATATTTCAAGTTCCTGTCTTATTTCTGTGTTCTTGATTCTGTCTTCCTTAGTCACCCTTTAACAGATCTCAAAAATTTCATTTCTGCCGCCGTTGTCCTACTTAGATCTTGTTTTTTATGTATCCAGGCTTCTGATCCATAGAGCAGTACCGGTACTGCCAACATTTTATAAAATTTCAATTGGGTCTCTCTTGTTGTTTTGTTATTTAGTGATCGTTTTATCGTACCACATATTCCCTGAAATTTTGCTATTTTATTATTTATATCATTATCATAATTAAATGAAATGTCACATCCTAGATAATTGAGATGGTTCACCTGTTCTATGATTTTGTTTCCTATTACTATTTTCGATCTGATTTGATTTTTCCCTTGGAATGCCATTACCTTAGTTTTTTTCTATGGATATTTTGAGATTATATTGTTCACATATATTATGTAGTTTAAAAATATTTCCTTTGAAGTTCGTCTTCTGTATTTGCTATTATTACCTGCTCATCAGCGTATAATAATGTTTTCAAGTAGTGTGTTTTATCTAATTTTATTCCTTTATTTGTTTC
Source organism: Diploptera punctata (assembly GCA_030220185.1). NCBI lineage: Eukaryota > Metazoa > Arthropoda > Insecta > Blattodea > Blaberidae > Diploptera > Diploptera punctata. The sequence goes on from JASPKZ010007844.1 coordinate 558,254, forward strand.
TTCGTTTCATTTTTTATTAACTGTGTCCAGCAAATTACAAATACGAAATTCCCGACTATTTCCTGGTTTTTCATGGCATCAAAGAATAATTCTCGAATTTTTTTAGGCTGTACTGAATTAATTCTAGTAAAACTAATTTTGTAAAAATGTTTTTTAATGTGTGTAAATAATAATAGCATTATTTATTTGTATGGTGCGCTTAAATAATAACGTGAAAATAATTTATTTAAAATAAATTTGAACATAAATTACGTTACGTAAAAGATAGCAGACAATCTTGCCGGGAGTTCCGTTAAAATCCGTGTGTTCAATAAATCTACTGCATAGAGTCCGAGTTGATCTGGCTATTTGAACTACGTATGCAATATCGTATTGGCAAGATCCGGCATTTCGTTAGCGCGGGCAGCTTGACTCCGCCAAACGTATGCTATGTTTCATAAACATTTCCTCCAAGAAATATTCCATTTTTATAACGTGCTTTGACAATTGCGATTCTTTTAATTTGAATACAAGATAGATGCAGGTCGTTTTACGAATTCCCATCTCTGTCCCAGTTACTTTCAAATTCCCTACTTATTCCCGGTTTTCAAAATTTTCCAAACTGCTGGTCACCCTGGAAAAAAATCCTTAAATCGACCATTTATTATCGAACGGATTTTAGGTCTACTGCTCTAAAACTGACATGAAAGAATGCTAACATTCGTGAGATGATATCCTACTTTCGTCGTTTCATTTTATTGTCATGTATCACATTAGATAAAAATCTACTCCTTTTTCTTCTAAACGACAGTCACAATATTTGAAACGTTGTAAGCTCGGAGCGATCGTATCATCATGCATTCTCAGCTCAGTTGTGTTCTTGCTGACGTACATAGAGTTGCGTGCGGGAACAGATGTTGGGAGCGAAAGTTAACACGGAAATCACAGCATCTCTCAGGAATGCAAGCTTCTTGTTGGTAACTACATTCTTCCTCCCCAACTGCATCAATTTATTCTCCTTTGCACTAGAGTTTATTTATAAATATACCCCTACTACCGAGGTACATTTCCTTTCATATATTTTTAAACATATGCGTTATTTCACTTTTTTAACCAAGGCCACGAGACGAAGAAAGAGATATCCATGATTAATGAAAATTATGTGCAACAGAAATGTCTTAAATAATGTTTTTTATTTATATAGGCCTACAGATGTTCAATGTATACATATATTTCTGTGGCTATACTTTTATTTTCCTTCTCCACTCGTCCCTATCCATCCTCTCATGTCCTCTAATCACCTTTTTCTCATTCTAATTCTTATTTCTTGCATACACGAGTTTCGAGGTCTTCCCTGCCTTCTTCTTCCAGCTGCATACCTTTCCTTATTATTATTATTAAGGAAAAAGAAGGGTAGACCAAATATTACGTGGATTCAGGGAATCAATGAAACTAAGAGGGAATGGGAAATAGAAGAAGATATATGGATGAACAGACAAGAATGGAAAAATGTGTTGAAACAAATGTGTAGTTAACTGTGAACATGGGTACCGGAAAAATGTATATTCATTGTAAAAGCCGGAATAATAAAAAAAATTATTATTATTATTATTATTATTATTATTATTATCATCATCATCGAAGAGCTCCCTCAAGAAAACATAGGCCTATAACGATCAACTGGTTTCTATCAAACACTCGGGAATAGCTGAATGTTAGATAGACAGATTTTTTTTTTCGAGTGCCCCAGGTTTGTCTTTCGACATTCCTGGTTTCTCTCCTGGCATGGCGTACTTGTAACCCACTTCTGAGGTTGGGGCGCCTGGAAGGCGGGGTTACATTGCCCTGATGGTATGATGATGAGATAATGGTGCGCCAAGAGAGTCCCTAATCCTAAGCTTAACCTAGCATGAATATGAATGATGATTGTGATGGCCATATGATTTCGGAGACCTTTTGGGCCTTAAAGTTTTCCTGGCATTTGTCTTACAGGTGAGGAAAAACCCCGAAAAAAACCTCACCCAGAAAAACTGTCCCGACCTGGAATCGAAGCCGGGCCCGCTGCGTGACAAGGCAGCACGCTACCTCGAGACCACAGCGATGCACAAATTTAATATATATATATATATATATATATATATAAACATCAATCATTTGTATTTTTTATTCAGGCTATAATAAGTGATGCATACCTACTCTAATGAGAACGTTTATAAAAGGCCTTCCCAGATCAATGATTTTAGAATTATATTTCATATACGATATAAAAATATACAGTAATATTATTAAAATATTAAATACTTTTTCTCTCTCTAATGAGGATGCAAGATCGTAACAGTTATTGTAGACCGTTGTTTACTGTTACAGTACAATTTTATTCCGCCCGGTTGTCGGGCAACTTCTCCTGCACATGTAAACGGCGGGACAGCCTAATCGATGTTCACAGCAGGCGTTCAACACGTGTTATACCACATCAAAAGCTTCAGTTTCCTTCGCGTAACGTTAATCGGGATACAAATTATCTTTCTCTTTTTAATGTATTACTTCATGCCCAACATTTCTAATTAGTATTTGTCCGTTATCTCTATCAAAATTGGTAAAAACATTACTGAAGAAAGCATATTTACGTTAATAAAACTTAATCTGCAATCGGCAAGTCTGGAATTCAATATTTATTGTGAATTATTTGTTTTCGTCCCTATCTTTAAATGTTTATAGTAAACTATCTATTAAGTTGGGTATTATTTCATATAACGATGTTCTTCAAACAACATTAGAGTTTCAATTCGCATCTTTGACATAAAATAATTTTATATTTCAGATTTCTGATTTATTTCATGTGCAATAAATCGATAAAAGACGTCTTTAGGGGTTTTACATAAACCGTATGACAGGATGGGTGATAAATGATAATTAAATAACCTAAACTTAACTTAAATTCCAGACCATGGGCAACCACGAAATGATTCCCTTTAAGGAAACATCCCTATGGTTTGACCGGGAATCAAACCCGGGACATCATGAACAGTAGTCAGAAACCCTGACCACTAGCCCATGAGGCTGGTCATAATGAAATATAAAATGTTCAAGATAGACGAGAAAAATAACTATTAATGGCATAGAATAAATTTCTGTAATCCTATATCCATCCACCCATAATAATTCTGCTCGAAGGCAGGTCCTTCACTGCAATCATAGCATTTTCATGCTATGCTTGCAGCTTTACTAGGGAATTGTAGGTGTGGTAGCTTCCCGTTGCTTTCCACACCGGTGAAGGATGATGATAATTATAAGGATGTTGATGATGGCCATATGATTTCGGGGACCGTTTGGGCCTTAAAGTTTTCCTGACATTAGTCTTACAGATGAGGAAAACCCCCGATAAAAAACTCACCCAGAAAATCTGCCCCGACCGGGGATCGAACCCGGGCCCGCTCGTGACAAGGCAGCACGCTACCTGGAGACTACAGCGGTGGACAACCCTACATAATAAGTTGAATGTATTTAGTTCAGAACAAGATTGTATAAAAATCAAATATGTGAACGGGGATCACATTAAGTACCGTAACAAAATATTCCATCACTTGAATTTAGTGTTCAAAAGGAATACTTTCTGAAGGAAAGAAGTACTTATTCCCAATAGCGGGTAAACCAATTACGTAGGTGGTGTATAATTTAGAGTGAGTGGGCGTATGGATTTTTAAGCGCGTCATTCGGTGTATTGATTCGTTGTGGTGAGTTGGCTGACTTGTTTCCACCTGGTCGAGATGTCAGGCATCTCTCTCCCCCTTCCAGATGTCCCGTCTGGACAATACTGCTACCCCTATTGAAACCACTCTTCCTTGGTTACTTGGACAGAGTCAATAATGTATTACTTACTAATTTACGTAAACTTAAAATTCATATTTAGCGTTAATGGCGTGTTAGATTTAGTAAAGCAATATTGAGACCAGCCTCATGAGCTATCGGGCAGCGTTTCTGACTACTGTTCATGTGGTCCCGGATTCGATTCCCGGTCAAACCGGAATTTTTCCTTTAACGGAATTATTCCTGTGGTTGCTCATGGTTTGGAATTTAAGTTAAGAACTCTCCTGGCGCTTCATTGTCATTTATCACATCATATGATCATAAGTAAAGCCACGAGTGATTTCCAAATTATCGATAAATTCACGACTAATCAAGTGAGGAGTGAATTTATCTAGATAATTTGGAAATCAAGGGTGGCATTTGTTAGGACTATTTAACGAATAAAATCAAGCTGTTTATTCACAAATCATTATTTAACTATAGTTATTTTAAAATATTTATATATTTAATGTAAACGAAGTGAGGAGTGAATTTATCTAGATAATTTGGAAATCAACAGTGATATTTGTTAGGACTATTTAACGAATAAAGCAAGCTGTTTACTCACAAATCATTATTTAACTATAGTTATTTTAAAATATTTATATATTTAATGTAATCGGCGATGTTTGAATACAAATGAGAAACGATTTGTACGCTTCATTTCCTTCCTTTGTTCATCACTGCAACCAGATCATATTATTTATTGCCAAAGGATCGCAATATTGTAAGAATGCACCCCAGTGGAGAAATTTATAACCAACGTTATATGTAATAATTAATTTGATGTCCTATGATGTAAATATGTCAATTATATTTTTCTGTTATTTCCTGGAAAATAATTCGTTTTAAGAAAGTGCAAACAGCGTTTTTTGTGGTATAATCAATTGTTACAAATGTTTTATATTATCTATCGCATGCGCTTTCTGCTGACATTCGTGCACTATATATACAATCTGATAGCCGTATTTCTTAGTGGGTCAGTCACTGCAAAATAAAGCTATGGCCTATTCAGAATGTTAAAAAGGAGGTGCTTTCTTTATTATGATAAACTTTAGTTAGTAAATTTTATGCGAAACACGACTGTGATTGGTTGTAAATAAAAAATCATTGAAATGTGATTGGTCATTAAATCTCATTTGGGGCATGAGTTAAATAGTCGGGGTAACGTAACGCCACCTTCTAGGCGCCACAATTTCAGAAGTGGGTTTCAATTAAGCCAATGCCAGAAGGGAACACCAGAAATGTCGAAATGACAACCTGGGGCATTGAACAGAAAAACATATTTGAGATACTTGACCAGCCTCGTGTGCTAGTGGCCAGAGATTCTGACTACAGCTCATGCAAGGGGTCTCGGGTTCTATGCTCGGTCAGATCATATAATTTGTTTTTTTCTTAAAGGGAATTATAGGTGTGCTGGTCATGGTCTGGATTTAGTTTAAATTTAGGTTCAAGGACACTCCTGGTGTTTCATTATCATCAATCATATTATAGTCGTAACGTACTTCCACCTTCCAGGCGCCTCAAATTAATAAGTGGGTTACAATTTCGCCATGTCACGAAAGAATGAATACCTGAAATGTCATAGACAATTTGGTGGCTTTGGTAAGATTCTTACTTTTTTCTACATGGAGCGACAAGCCTAAAAGACTACTGGCCTGGCATCCGGCTGCTGCCCTCATATCCACATGTGTTCAACACAGAGGTAGACGATAATCCGGCTAGTGTAGGGGTGACATGTAATCAGCATGTTGGGCCCCCAGCCGTTATAACTGGTTTTCTCAACCTGGAGCCGCTACTTATTGCTACTACCTAAAGTCTTCACGATGTGTGGACACTGGGACCCACACTAGCCGAAACTCCATGATACACTTTCTTCTCCCATGGAGACTCGAACCACCGCAAGTCCCGTAATTTTGCGCCCAGGCATCTTGCCTTAACAACTCGGCTACGGCGCGGGACGAATAGGCTCATAGAAGAGAAATTTGGATATTACAAATGTGCGTTCAAGGAGTTCGACAAGGGTGTACATTATCACCTACATCGTTTAATATATATTTTGACGAGGTTACACGAAAATGGAGAAAAAAATCAAGTCCAATAGGAATACAAATTAATAAGGAAATGCATATGAATATTTTTATGTTTGTAGACGATCTGGTAATTATACAGAAGTCAGAGGATGATTTACAAAGAGCCATTTACATGTTGAATCAATTAGGACTCTATTATTATAATCTCAAAGTCTCAACTTCAAAAACTAAAATTGTGACTTTTCAGGGCAAAGTGTGAGTAAGAGCAAAAATAGTAATCAATAATGAAATGATAGAACAGACAGCACACTTTAACTATCTTGGTTCAGATATAACATATAGATACGATTGGGATATACATAATAAATTAAACCGATATCAAATTATGTGTGGCACCATAAGAACCCTCCGAAAGACTCGAAGAGAAACTCGGCTCCGGTTTTATAAAATTATGGCTGTTCCTGTTGTTTTATATGGATCTGAATCTTGGGTACTTACAAAAAAAAGATATCTCACACATTCAAGCCACTGAAATGACATTTTTAAGATCCGTAAAAGGATGTACACGCATGGGTACATTACACAATGAATCAATAAGAAATTAACTGGAGATATTTTCAGTAGTTGATAAACTAGAAGAGCACAAATACCAATGGAAAGAACATTTAGACAAAATGGACAATACAAGATTACCCAAAAAGATCAACACCTACAAACCACATTGAAAAAGATCTTTGGGACGGCCAAGGAAACGATGGAGTTGAGACCGGAACAGGTCGCATTGGCCCTATCCTGGAAAGGAAGAAGAAGACTAATCTGCGTAATAAAATGCCCAGGTTTCTAACAAAGCGCACACCAGTACTAACCAACTCACTGGCATTACCGAACCCATAGGTCCATGGCCGCGAGGACGTAAACTCTCCATACATCCCTATCCCGAGCTAATGTTTTCTAAATATCCCCTGCATAATCTACTTCTCTCAAACCATGGTTACTGCTATTCTTCCACCTCATTCTTGGCTTCCACCGCTGTGGTCTCGAGGTAGCGTGCTGCCTTGTCACGCAGCGGGCCCGGGTTCGATTCCCGGTCGGGAAGCTTCCTGACTGAGGTTTTTTCGGGGGTTTTCCTCACCAGTAAGACAAATGTCAGGAAGCTTTGAGCTCCAAATGGCCCCCGAACATCATCTGGTCATCATCATTATCAACATTCACGTGTGGAAAGCAATAGGGAGCTACCACGCCTATAATTCCCTACAAAAGTTGCAAAAGAAACTATTTTAAAATTTTACGAAGTATTGGTATTTCCATCCCTTATCTATGGCTGTGAAACCTGGACATTAACAAATGCAGATTAGTAAACAAATAGAGGCTGCACAAATTAAGATGTTGAGAGCAATAGGAGAAATTTTGGAAAACAAATGAGGAAAGAAATCCAATTGAGATTTCATAATGCCATAGCCAAACCTGCTCTACTATACGGAAGTGAATGCTGGACACTTCGAGCAAAAGATAAATCCCGCATTAATAGTTCACAAATGAGATTCCTCCGATCACTAACTGGAGTAACATTAAGGGATAGAATGAAAAGTGGAGATAAGGATGCAGTGGAATAGTAGGGAAATGGTTGAACATATACAAAATTATCAGATTAAATGGTTCCAACACGTCCAGAGAATGTCAAATTCCCGTTTACCAAAGATGATTTACCACCTCAACCCTAAAGGCAAAAGAGACCTCGGAAGACCCTTCAACCGATGGAAAGATCAGTTTTTGTAGTCGCAGAACGGGCAGCATCACCCAATACTGCATTCGGAAGAAGAAGAAACAGGATACCAAAGCACCGATAAAAAGAAAAACGAATATATAAGTACAGAACTGAATATATTTAATCTCTGTTAAAGAATAAAATACTATCAAAATGCTTACCTTCAGCACGTTTTACGAATGAATGAACAGCGCATACCAAGAAGAATGTATAATTATAAACCAAAAGGGAGAAGATTGTTGGGAAGACCATTGAAGAGATGGAAGGACCAATTCGACCTATAATGAGATCGGAACAGGCCATTGGGCTTGATCCTTGTTGTTGATGATGTAAAGTTGCAAAGCATATAATGAAAATGCGAGATAAGAAACGAGGATATCCGTGAAGAACTGCAGATCTACTCCATAAAAGAAAAGATATTTAACAACAAGATACAGTGGAAAGAACATGTAGAAAGAATGGAAGAAAGAAGATTACCAAATAAAATCTTCCATTATTTTCCAAGAGGAAGAAGAGATGTCGGACGTCTTAGATCTATTAGTGAAGGCGGAACAGGCAACTCTTGCCTAAGCCAGGAAGTGAAGAAGATAATGAAAATGCTATTATTGCAGTAAGGACCTCCCCAAGGCAGAACAATGTAAATAAATTTTTTCGGCTATCAACTTGGGCGCTCTCCTTGTAGTTTCCATGCCCCTCTTTTAGGTATCAGAATTAGGTTGAGTATCCTGATAATGGTGATGGTAGTGAGTTGCTTGTTAAAATTCAGTAGACGGTGTGCTATGGGTCAGTAAAATTTCTACTCTGGAGAAGCCTCTCACACTCGACTGCACGGGAACCGGAAATGCAGCTTCTCACAAAGAACGAAAGCGTCTTTTTTTAACCATCGCCTGACCATTATTTAGAAGCCACGTAACCTAAAGAATACACGTATAATTTATTCACTACGAGTAAACAAACCGAAAAGGTTGAAGAATCAATAGCGCATCCATTCTCCAAACATACACAAGCAAATAAACAGGGAGTTCTCAAGATGAATGTGTGCTGAGGTAAACTAATAAACTGCTTCGATAGAATGGACATCGTCAACTGATGACTAGTGCTGTATAATATATTCGAATACGACATTTTTACGCAATACATAAAGTACAGTAGCTCCCACACGTGTAAATGTTTACAAAGAAAACAGATAGGCGTGTCCAGAAAGTATTTCTTCAAGTCTGACAATATTCAATATTTGAACTATATAAAATATTTGTTTTCCAAGTTAAGATATGTCATAAATTGCGGCGCTTATGTTACAAACGATACAATACCCGGACATATTTAATATTTTTATTGACTATTTAACTCATGCCCCAAATGGGAGTCAATGACCATATCACATTTCAATGAATTTTGATTTACAACCAATCACAGTCGTTTTCACCTCGAATTTATCAGTTTACTTTTAAAATCGAGCTCCTCCTTTTCAACATTCTGAATAGGCAGAACATTATTTTGCAGTGACTGACTCTCTAAGAAATATGGCTACCAGATTGTATATATAGTGTACGAATGTAAAAAAGATACAACTTGCGGGATATAATAGAAAAACATTGGTAGTAATTGATTATACCGCAATAAAAACAAACCACTATTTGCACTTTCTTAAACGTATTAATTCCCAGGAATTTACGTTCCAGAAAAATATAATTTACATCATAGGACATCAGAAATTATTAATAACCTATAATGTTGGTTATAAACAGTTTGGTGTGTTTAATTTTTTCTCCACTAGAGTGCATTCTTACAATATTGCGATCCTTTGGCAATAAATAATATGATTTGGTAGCAGTGATGAACAAATGAAGCATAACAAACGTTTTTCATTTGTTTTCAAACAACGCCGTTCCCATTAAATATATAAATATTTTAAAATAACTATATTTAAATAATGATTTTGTGAGTAAACAGCTTAATTTTATTCGTTAAATAGTCTTAACTATTGCCACTCTTTATTTACAAATTCTCTAGATAAATTGGAAATCAGTCGTGGCCTTACTTAGGACAAATGTATAGTTTTCAATCCATTCAAAATTTTAACAATTCAAATTAATGGAACTATAAATTAATTACGCTTTTTAACATTAAGTCTTCAGCGTCGTGCTACGAAGCTGAGCAATAAACTAACACACTGGCACTATCGAACCCGTAGGTTCATGGCCCGCGCGGACATAAGCTCCTGAGCTAATGTTTTCCAATCATCTCCTATATAATTTACAACCCTCAGATCATGATTAATATTATTCTCCCACCTCATTCTTGGTACCAACTGGGCGTTTTCCCTCTAGTTTTTCCATGCCCCTCTTTCATTCCCCATTTGTGCCACCCTACCCATCGCAGTCTATGAGACTTAACTCTTATTACATCTGGTTTCTTATAAATCTCATGAAGCTCACTGTTATGTAGTGTTCTCCATTCGTCTGTCCATCTCTCTATTGGTCCAAAAATTTTCCTAAGAACTTTATTCTCAAATATACCTAATCTTTTCTCCTCCCTTAAAATAAGATTCCATGTTTCGCATCCATATAATTAGAAGAACAGCAGTTTTATATATTTTCAGTTTAACTTTTTTTTAGAAAAGTTGGTTCTAGAATCCCTGTACTGCATAATAACAAACATTTCCAGAATTGGCCTATGTTTAATTTCTATGTGCATCTCCTTCCTATTTGTAATAGCGAGAAGGGGTCGAAAAATTCTGCTGAGGCCTTATGTTTCAGAATTCAGTTGCATGGTCAGTGGAATGTAACGCGAGACAGATAATACACACATATAGTGCCTAAACTATTTTCACGTGAATCTAGCCAATGTACTTAAAAAAAAGTTTCCGAATCTCGGATTACAAGTACGATATTCTAAAAAGAGTTCATTATTTCGTGACAGACATAGGTGAACTGCTGAACAAGTCGTTTCTCCTCCCCGTGTTGTCCAGTTGGTGTATCTCATCAAGCAACTGTGGACCTACACTTCTCTCCTTGGAGCCCGAAATGCCTGTGTAATTTTGATTGTCGGGATATTCTAGAGAGAGCTCATTATTGCATATTTATCTACAATGACGTAACAGTCCAATGTTGGGCCTTAGCCTCTACTTTGTTAGGAGTTACTAGATAATGTTAATTTAGTTACACTTATTTGCCCACAGATGTCAAGAATGGTATGCGGTCAACATGCCGACCTAAGACATCTAGTAGGCAACTAAGATATTAATGGGTTGAAAAAGTTCGATAAATGTTGCTTAGAGGCGTCTTTATTCAGGCTTAATCATCTTTTACGAGCCAGAAAATGTTCAGACTCGGGACCACGGTTTTAAGGCCTTCTTGCTCCTCGGATTTTTCATTGTAAAATAATCCATCGACCCGGCCGGATTTGAACCCGCGACCCTCGGGATCAGAGGCAAGGAACATATCCACTAGTCCACCGTGGCCGATGCATTATGCCTTTATAACAGCGAAACTATCATGTTTTTAGGTGTTTTATGAGGTAAAGCCCCGGAAGGAAAGAAAGAAAGAAAGAAAGAAAGAAAGAAAACCACCCATGCAACTTGTCCGGAGTGGGAATCGAACCAGGTCCTGCTGCGTGCAGGATGCTACCCCCACACCACAGAGGTGAAACTAGTGTATTATTTATTTTTCAATTATAAAAAAAGAACTTCTAATATCTCGGGAACTTCTTCTTCCAAGTATTAGGCCAAGGCCTGTTACGATCATATAGAAAATTGTTCCTTATGGGAAATTCTCGTATAAGACTTGAAAGCATAATAATAGTCCCTTCGATTGGTTGCTGGCCAAAGGAAGGCAAGACCAGTGATGGGGCTGCCATCTTATAGCCTCTGGTCAGGCTTTTCTGAGAAAAGAAAATAAAGGAAAGAAGAAATGGAAGAAAGGAAAGACTCCCTAGCCCTCGGATGCCCTAATAGCGTCGGGGTCGAAAAAAGAAAGTTAACCAAGAGAGGTTAGATAGTAAAGTTAAAAGAGTGCAAAACACAAGTAAGTCACCTGTAAGATCCATCCATAGTAGTTCTGCCCGAGGGCAGGTCCTTCACTGCAATCATAGCATTTTCATGCTATGCTTGCAGCTTTACTAGGGAATTGTAGGTATGGTAGCTTCCCGTTGCTTTCCACACCGGTGAAGGATGATGATGGTGATGATGGCCATATGATTTCGGGGACCGTTTGGGCCTTAAAGTTTTCCTGACATTTGTCTTACAGGTGAGGAAAAAATAAATGTCAGGAAATTTTAATGCGCAAACGGGTTCCCGAACATCGTCTGCCCATCAGAATCATAATCATATTTGCAATGATTTAGTACGAGTGTGTGAATGTTACATTTTGTCTTAATGTTAGGCCTATGTTGTCTCGGAATATTTATGCATTTGTTCTTCTTCTTTCAACGAGACTTAGGCACTCTCCCCCTTCAGGGGAGGAATTCAGCCACACTAACTTAGTTACACTTGTTTTCGGATTGATACCATTGAGTAGTCCGTGGTCAGCATTCTGCCTCATAGAGACATCTAGCAAACCAAGGTAGTACTAGGATGGGAAAATTCTGTAAATTTTACTTAGAGGCCTTTTTTTCAGGCTTAAGGATCTTTTACGAGCCTGAAAATCTTCAGACTCGGGACCCACGGCTCAAAGTCCCGCCCGGAGGTCTTCCTCCTTGGATATTTTCCATCCTAAAAAATCAATCGACCCAGTCAAGTTTCAACCCGCGACCCTCGGGACTGGAGGCAAGAAGCATAATCACTAGTCCACAACGGCCGATATTTTTTTTAACGAGTGTGTATATATATATTCTTTTTCGTGAGAAAAAAAAACATAATTAATTCTTTGTGCGGTTTCATAAAATGGAGTACATAAGACGGCTGCAAATTAGATCTTTTAATTCGAAATACGTTCTCAGACAGCAACATCTCTCAACGATAGACTAGACATAAAATCGTAAAGCAGTCTGAAATCTAAATGTCCCTCTTGTACAACACAGAATTCCATCCAAGAGAATAACTTTCAAGTCCTTTGTGCATTATAGTTCTTGTGCAAAAGATTATTATTCTTTCAATGTGCCAATGGCCCCAAGTCAATTCATCAACTAGAGAGCAAAGTTGAGAAATGCTAGCGCTTAAAATTCTGATTGCGTGATATGGATTCCAAACAGTTGGTGTATAATGCTCCCTTGTTACAACTACCGCAAAAACTTACGGAGCATGAAAACTGGTTTCAATACTCATAGATGAGTGTTAAAAAACAGACAATACATCAAGCGTATCACACAATAGTTGAGTGTAACTAAAGGTATCTCATTTCTAGATGCCGTTTTACTCAACATTATATATGACCACTTTTCTTTAGGAACAGTAAGTTCCGACGGATTATAAATAAATGGAGATCCGTGAAAGTGGTTTTATTTTTGGGGAAAATTCGTTGTAAAATTTCAAGATTTCGATGTTATTGGGAATTTGGTGTTATTCTAAAAAAACATATAAATTGAGTCTTTTTAATCCTCGTTTAGTATAATAATAATAATAATAATAATAATAATAATAATAATAATAATAATAGCTTTATTTTACCTGGCAGAGTTAAGGCCTTAAGGCCTTGTCTACCACTCAACCAGGTTTAAAAAGAATACAAACAAAAAATAGTCTTAAATCTAAATTACAATATATATATATATACAAACGATTACAAGTTATGAATACAATACAATTAATATTTATAATGTATTTTGATTTACTCTAAATTTAACGAATTAAATATATAATATGTACAATATATAAAAAAAACGAGGAAAAGATTAATGACATAGTATATAATTAAATAAATAGAGAAAAATTAATTATTAGACAACAGGTAACTGTATAAGCGTGACTTAAAGGTACCAAGTGTGCGGCAACCCCTGATATCTTGAGGAAGGAGATTCCAGGAGCGGGCAGAGGCTACTGTGAAGGAAGTAGAATAGGAATAAACCCAATAAGAATAATATACACAGTAGTTTCTTGTCTTATAAGCCCATGTTTCCCGTAACAGAGATTCAGGCGCTCTCCCCCTTCAGGGAAGAATTTGAACCACACTAATTTAGTTACACTTGTTTTCGTATAGATGTCATTTGAGTGGTCCGTGGTCAGCGTCCCGCCTCATACTGACATCTAGGAAACCAAGGTAGTACTAGGACGGGAAAATTCGGTAAATTTTGCTTAGAGGCCTTTTCATTCCGACTTAAGGGATATAAAATTGATAATTATTATGTCTGCAAAAATTTAGGGGCAAAAACTTATCTTACGCGTTAAAATAATTCCTATTTCTTGGAATTCATATTGACCAATAGGAGAGGGGCAATACTTGAGCATGAGAAGGACAGAAAATATCACCTCTATATTGTGAACATTTCCCTTTGCAAGAGCGCATGAAGCAGATATGGCAGTTAAAAAGAAGATGGAATCCGAAAACAGTGTTTAAAAATGCATTATGAAAATTTCGCGAATAGAACAAAAAAAAAATCTCCGGAATTCGTTGAATTTTTTTAATTTATGTGTTATTTCGCGTTATCGTAGGATTTCGCGTTTTTTTTCGTGATTCATAAGCTTTTCTTGAGGTTATAGAAAGTGAAGTTAAGAAATGGTATAAGAAAATGACAAAATTAGAGCATTTCACGTTATCGCGAATTTCACGGATCTCTACATATACAGAACGTCCGAGACCAACACTTGCCAATAACTAACTTTTACGGAACAGAAACTAACAAATTTATTGCAATTCAGTTTGTTTGCAAAACAAATAACTTCAAAGAGTTTATATGGTAATCAGTAAATTTCCACTTGTGCACCTCTGGTTTCGAGGATCGCGGGTTCAAACCCAGTTAGACTCCATTATTTATTTTTGTTGACGGCTTAAAAATCCTGAGCTTAGATTTCTTCCATAATGTGGGGAAGCTCCGTCTTGTTGGAATACGTAAAAAAATCGAATAAACACGATAATTTACTTAATTTCATTGTTGTCACCTCAATACTTACCATTAAATCAAACATGAGAAATTATGTAATTTAATTGTCACATAAAACTTACGAGTTTATCAAAATTAAAATAAACATGAGAAATTATGTAATTTAATTGTCATAAGTAATGCCACGAGTGAATTTATCTAGAGAATTTGGAAATCAAGAGTGGCATTTGTTAGGACTATTTAACGAATAAAATTAAGCTGTTTACTCACAAATCATTATTTAACTATAGTTATTTTAAAATATTTATATATTTAATGTAAACGGCGATGTTTGAAAACAAATGAGAAACGATAGGTACGCTTCTACTGCTTCTTTTGTTTATCACTGCAACCAGATCATACTATTTATTGCCAAAGGAACGCAATATTGTAAGGAGGAGCTTTCTTTAATATGGTAATTATAACACTGATAAATATTTGGTGAAACACGACTCTGATTGGTTGTAAAACAGAAATCATTGAAACGTGATTGGTCATTGACTCCCATTTGGGGCATGAGTTAAATAGTCACCATAAAACATGACGTGTTTATCTATGTTTTGCAACAAACGACATTACGATAAATTTAATAGTTCTTTATTTAGGTGTGTGTGTGTGTGTGTGCGTGTGTATGCGTGCGGCAATATAAACAAATACATCTTGCTATTATATTCTGAAAACCATACAGGCGAAATGACCAATAATATGTGTGAAACTATATGATAGCACTTTCCTATTCAGTCACTTCATAGGTCACTGGTAAGGGAGAAGACAGCCCTACTACTCTCTGTTTCAAAACCATCTATTTTGAAAAAGTTATAAAATACAGTTATGTTGAATTATTTATTCAACGACTAAGTCAACAAGACATATTTATAAATTACTTCCGTGGCTTTTACCTATACATTTATTTCCTTTCTTTCTCTTTGTTTAAGAGCTCACAATCTACTGATAAAAAATGTTTTCTGAACTACGCCCATACGTATAGGCGACTTACCCCCCTCTTAACATATATCATAATAAAATGTGTTTGTATAAACATGACTTGTAGAAATCTTGATTCAAAATCAAAGGTATAACAAAACAAGTGAGTGTTACTGTAGAACGGTATATTTATAAAAATGCTCGGAGAACATGAATCTATTTTACATTTTTATATACAAAGGGGGGTCTAGGTTTTAGTGGTAACAGCCATATTCCTGGCACTGACCTACTTACAGTATAGAGTAGGGGAAAGAAAATACTAGCGTTCTATCAACTCGGATGACACAGATTCGAGATTTTTAAGCGTTATATATAATACGTAAAAATGACGATATTATTAGCTTGTATTCTTGAAAATGTCGATATAGCTATTCAACTATTAAACGTGATATTACATTCAAGAAATAGTTTCTAACTGCTGTCGCAAGATTCATTTTGACGGCAAAAACTTATTTTAATCTAAAAACTTATTACTTCGACATAAAACAATTTTCATACGTGCTTAGAAATGTTACCGTAACTTTTAGGTTTCAAGTACAAAAATTAAAATACTATTTTAAAACATGATGTACCGGTGAAAATTCACCTACTCCAAAAATCCAGTATCCAAGAGTTAACCCATTGCAGTATGAAAAGCAAATCAACTATAATGTCCTGGGGTGTTTTAATAAACAGAGAGAAAATTTTGCTTTTAGATGCAACGGAGAAGAAATCTAACTCGTTGCCTAAATTCGGTTTTCTGGAGGCGAAATATTTTTACACGCACATATGCATACAATTATATTAGACCAAGAATGAGGTGGGAGAATAACATTAACTATGATTTGAGGAAAGTAGATTACGCAGGAGATGACTGAAAAACATTACCTCAGGATAGGGACGTAAGGAGAGCCTAGGTCCACTGGCCATAAATCTACGGGCTCGATTTGTATTTTTTAAATCCTGGTTGAGTGGCAGACAAGGTCTTTAACTCTGCCAGGTAAAATAAAATTATTATTATTGTTATTATAGAACCAGTGATTTAGTAAGTTCAGAAGTAAGGTAACAGCAGTTACCTACTATGGGAGTGATATGAAGAAAGATTATTTTTTACCGTTTTGCTACACCCCTGTAAAAGTAAAGTAAAGTGATCCCACAACAGACCCGGAGGCCCTTGGGCTCGGCACTTTATGTCAGCCGGGTTGTCAGCCCTGCGTGACGGCCGCCTTTACCCCCAGAACAAGCGTCTGGTACTCATTTCCGTTAGAGGCTGAGTCGACCCCAGGGCCATAGTGCCGCCAGAAGGTTTGGGTCAGTTTAAAAATCCTGACCTCAACGGGACTTCAACCCTCGACCCTCCGGCTAGTAGCTCAATGCCTTAACCACTACGCTACGGCGTGCCCCACAACCCCTGTACATGTTGGATTGATTTCGAAAAGCTGTGAAAAAAAAAAAAAAAGGAAACATGTGTCGACCTCTGGAATCGAACCACGAACATAACGCAAGCGTACTGAAACAATCCTACAATGTTGTACAGTTTTTATAATCAATCATCACATCCGGAATTACATTATGCAGCATTTCATGTTCACAATATTTTTTTTCTAATAATATATTATGTTTGTTTAGTGGATTTAACGCACTTATTTTCTCTAATGAGATTTCTTTCTGCTTAAGTGATTGGCTGATAACTCGCATTATAGAACCCGTAAGTTCATGGCGGCGCGGACATAAGTTTTCCATACATCCCTATCCTGAGCTAATGTTTTCCAACTATCCCATATATAACCTACTTCCCTCAAATCATGGTTAATATCAATCTCCCACCTCATTCTTGGTCTATCGACTGAGCGTTTTCCTTCTGGTTTTCCTACAAGATATTTCCATGACCCTCTTCAATTCCCCATTCATGCCACATGTCCTGTCCATCGCAGGCTATGAGACAACTGTTCTTATTACATCTGTTTTCCTATAAAAAGATTAGGTACTAAATATAAGATTTAATGTTAATTAAATAAAAATAAAACTTAACATTTTATATGATTTTCATATTTATTAAAATACAAATTCGTAACAGCTGTTTCAGTACTTTGTACCTTCTTCAGATGAATTTTATCATGATTACAAATGAATTTTGTTATTATATATAAACTGCAGTACATAAGAACTGTAACTATGCAACTAAATGTAAGCAAACAAATTTTAACAAACAATTTCGTATTATATATTTTAAAGAAGCGATACATTTAAATTCAGTTGGGAATTTAACAGCCTACTGTTTCTCTTCAATTTATTTAACTCTACAATTGCTAAAAAATCTAGTTTTTTCCCTTTGCCACAAACATGTAAAACTTAAAATTAGATTCAAAACAATGGCCAGAAACATGTAAAACTTAAAATTAGAATCAAAACAATGGCCACAAACATGTAAAACTTAAAATTAGAATCAAAACAATGGCCACAAACATGTAAAACTTAAAATTAGAATCAAAACAATGATCATATTGAAGTAGATTGGTTAGCACACTTTGAAGTATCTACATTTCTGTTATAAGAATTTGTTATTATTATTATTATTATTATTATTATTATTATTATTATTATTATTATCTACAGTCCAGTGATTAGGCAATACTGTCTGTTCCGTCTTCAAAACATGTCTGACCATTGTTTTCTTGGTCTTCCCGGATGACTTGATCACTTAGGCCTATAGTTAGAACTATCCTCTTGCAATTCTCTCTTCCGGCATTCTATCAACACGTTGTTTCCATTCAATAACACGGTGTGTAATGTTTTATTCCGTCTTCCACTGTGATCTCAAGGTAGCGTGCTGCCTTGTCACGCAGCGGACCCGGGTTCGATTTCCGGTCGGGACAAGTTTCCTGGGTGAGGTTTTTTTCGGGGTTTTCCTCACTTGTAAGACAAATGTCAGAATCCTTTTAAGGCTCAAATTGTCCCCGAACATCATCTGACCATCATTACCGTCAATATCATCATCATCTTCTTCTTCATGGTAGGCCCTCGGCCTGTTTCGCTCTCAGAATTCATCTCCCCATCGTCTTCTAGGACGTCCCACATCTCTATAGCCTTGAGGTTGGCACAACAGTGCGTGTTTTGTTAGCCTGGAAGAGTCCATTCTTAAAATATCATATTCATATTGTAATTAAGTTTTTTTTACGATTAAGGCCTCTCCTGGCGCATCATTACCATCGTCATCACATTGGAGTAGCGTAACCCCGCCTTCCAGGAGTCCCAATTTCAGAAGCGGGTTACAATACGCCAATACCAGGAGAGAATATCGTAAATGTCAAAATGAGAAACTGGTTGCATTAAAAAAATCGAAAAAATTATTTCTAGCTCTCCCCTACTTTTTTCATTTGAGATTTTGTCTAAAGGGGCACATCCTTTTAATGTTCTTATAAATTTCATTTCAGGTGTCTGTGTCTTGTTTTTATCAGCTTTCGTCTACGTCCGTGTTTTAAATCCATAAAGAAAAACAGACAAGGCTTTTACTTTGCTTGAAGTTCATTCGAGTATGAATTTAACAATTATGTGCCTTTTCTAATTAACTTAGGATATTTTTACTTGACATACGTCTTCGAAACATGAGACCGACGAGTCTTAAAGTCCCTCCAAAATAAAGTAAATCCTTGGAGTTACTTCGTCTGTAAAATACCATTCACTTGACCCACTTATACTGGCGGAATTGTTTATCATAATTTGAACGCGCTTCTTATATCAAATTTTGAATTGTTTTTTTTTTTCGAAATGCCCCAGGTTTGTCTTTTAAACATTCCTGGTTTCTCTCCTGGCATGGCGTATTTGTAACCCACTTCTGAGGTTGGGGCGCCTGGAAGGCGGGGTTACGTTGCCCCGATGATATGATGATAATGATAGTAGTGCGCCAGGAGAGTCCCTAATCCTAATCCTAACCTAAGATGAATATAAATGATGATGATTGCGATGGCCATGTGATTTCGGGGACCGTTTGGGTCTTTAAAGTTTTCCTGACGTGTCTTACAGGTGAGGAAAAAGCCCGATAAAAACCTCACCCAGAAAACCTGTCCCGACCGGGGATCGAACCCGGGCCCGCTGCGTGACAAGGCAGCACGCTACCCCGAGACTACATCGGTGGACTAATTTTGAATTGTTTAGTATTAGAAAACTGATATAAAATGCAATTTTAATAACGAATGGTATAAAAACCAAGCTCCATATTTTAATTGGTAATATATTATTTATCAGTAGACATGAAGAAAATGACAAGGCTAAAAATGTAAGTCTAAAATGGCGTGGTTCAATGTTGAGACTTAGCCTCTCCATTGTTAGGAGTCACTAGACCAAGTTAATTTAGTTACACTTATTTGCCCACAGATGTCATGAATGGTATGCGGTCAACATACCGACCCAATGAAAGAAGGAAATTAATTTGACTATTTAACTCATGCCCCAAATGGGAGTCAATGACCAATCACGTTTCAATGATTTCTGTTTTACAACCAATCAGAGTCGTGTTTCACCAAATATTTATCAGTGTTATAATTACCATATTAAAGAAAGCTCCTCCTTATAATATTGCGATCCTTTGGCAATAAATAGTATGATCTGGTTGCAGTGATAAACAAAAGAAGCAGTAGAAGCGTACCTATCGTTTCTTATTTGTTTTCAAACATCGCCGTTTACAATAAATATGTAAATATTTTAAAATAACTATAGTTAAATAATGATTTGTGAGTAAACAGCTTAATTTTATTCGTTAAATAGTCCTAACAAATGCCACTCTTGATTTCCAAATTCTCTAGATAAATTCACTCCTCACTTCGTGAGTCGTGAATTTATCGATAATTTGGAAATCACTCGTGGCATTACTTATGACAAGCCTCATGATCTTGCGCTTAATGCCTCTGACTAGAATTCAAAAAGTTCAGGGTTCATTTCCCGATCAGACCATAAGAATGTTTCCTTAAAGAGAATTATTCTGGAATTAATTCAAGTTAAAGTAGGGCTCTGCTGGTGCTCCTTTATCATATATCGACCATCATATCGGGGTAATGTTAGGCGCCCTAACATAAAAACTGGGTTAGTACAAAATAATAATAGCCGGAAGCAGCTGCGATTGTGGAAATTCTAATAACAGAATTACCAGTTTATATTATGGCTCTCCCTGTATCTGATAAACATATGTAGTTAATATCCATATCTCTCAAAGAATGTTTATCAAATATGTAAATAAGATTAACACAGAAACGATCCAAATGGAATATTTACCAACTGATATATTATTAAGCCTTATATTTATTGGTACAATCCGTGAGTCACAGATTTAAGCAAATAAATAGAAAGATTTTACTCCTTCCACTTAATTTAAGATACTCGTAAATGTTTTATATTCGTAGTGGTTATGCCTTATCACCCTATCTTATCTTAAAGATACAAAAAAACATTTAGTTATATAAACAAATTATTTTAAACAATTCCTAACTCGTAACACGGTGATGTAATCCAATCATCATCATCATCTACGTCATGGAGTTAGGTCATATACCTGTTTCCACATTAAGAGACCGTATCCCTTCCATTTATTTAGTTAAGGGGCCCCCATTCTTTCTTTGGGTTGGTAGTGAAGCAAAATTTGTGGGAGTCTATTGGCTGTCATTGATTTTATATGTTGGAGTCAGATCTTGATTTTATCTACAACACTGTAGATGTTTAAGTAAAGTGATCCCACAACAGGCCTCAGGAGGCCCTTGGAGTAGTAGGAGGTTAAGACTCCCACTTTTTCTAGACAATTGGCACTTGATGTCAGCCGGGTTGTCAACCCCGCGTGACGGCCGCCTTTACCCCCAGAACAAGCATCTGGTACTCATTTCCGTTAGAGGCTGTGTCGACCCCAAGGCCTAAGTGCCGCCAGAAGGTTTTGGTCAGTTTAAAAATCCTGACCCCACAGGGTTCAAGTCCCGGTGGGGTCAGGATTTTTAAACTGACCAAAACCTTCTGGCGGCACTATGTATCTGGGGTCGACTCAGCCTCTAAAGGAAATGAGTATCAGGTGTTTGTTCTGGGGGTAAAGGCGGTCGTCACGCAGGGTTGACAACCCAGTTTAATTAGGTTCTATTATATTTTTTATTTAACATCTGCTACTGAACGTAAGAATTTCATTTCGGCTACTTCTACTTTCCTTTCATATGATCCAAATTTTACAGATATGTTAACATGGGTACTGCCATAGTTTATGGAATTTTAAATGTGTAATTTTTTTTTTTTAGTTGTTTTATTTTTTTAGAGTTCCTTAAAATTGTTTCGCGCACATATAAAATTAATGGCTTAATTTTAAGTTGAGAATCATTAGTTTGGGCAGTACATATACGTTAAACCCCAAGTCGTTGAAACTGTTTACTTGTTTTATTATTTTGTTATTGGTCATTTAATTTGGTGGCATCTGCCTGTGGTTTTAATCCTTCAAATTATATTATAACTTTAGTCCTTATAATTCGAAGCAAGCAGCAAAAATTATTTGCAGTTAAAGTTTATGTTTGTTGGTGCCATAATAGTGTATTCTTTTACCAAAATCCCGACATCCTCCTTTTGATGAATCAGCGATGAAATCATCGTAACTTTCGATAAGTAAATGACAACCTTGGTTCGTCCCACCTTGTTAGAACTTATAATTATTCCGCATTTGGTTATCAAAAAAGAGAGCTCTCTTGTCCTTCCCTTCTTCTCTTTTCTTTTGTTCTTAAGAATCATTATGTGGGGTGTCTCTCAAAATTCTTCAGACCATTCCTTGATTTTAATAATCTGAATGATCTAATAAGAATGTTGTCTAATTTCACCAGTATTGAGCAATGAACTTTTTTTTTTTAATTCCCCCATGAAGATGAAACAGTGCCGCGGTGGACTAGTGGTTATGCTCCTTGCCTCTGGTCCCGAGGGTCGCGGGTTCAAACCCGGCCGGGGTCGATTAATTTTTTTAGGATGGAAAAATCCAAGGAGCAAATCCTCCGGGAGGGACTTTAAGCTGTGGGTACCGAGTCTGAAGATTTTCAGGCTCGTAAAAGATCCTTAGATCTGAATGAAAAGACCTCTAAGCAAAATTTACCGAATTTTCCCGTCCTAGTACTACCTTGGTTTCCTAGATGTCAGTATGAGGCGGAACGCTGACCACAGACCAATTAAATGGCATCTGTACAAAAACAAGTGTAACTAAATTAGTATTGTTCAAATTCTTCCCTGTTGGGAGAAAGCGCCTAAATCTCTGTTAAGGGAAACATGGGCTTACAAGATACAAGAAGATTAAACAGCCATTTTTTTTAAAAACGTTAAAAATGTCATATTGTATACACTGACCCAATTGATCTTAAACATAGAAACTGTTTGTGTCGAATTACAATATGCAACCAAAGAAAAAGCGTATATAAAACATGAGTTTACTTTTAAAAAGTATCTCGAAACAAAAAACAAACAAAAATGGAGGGGTAGGGGAATATTTATTTCTTATAACGTTGCTGTTACTCTAAAACCTGGTAACTCCACCAGCAACTAAATTTTAGATTTTGAGTCTTGTGAATTCAAATACTCTATCCTCGACTGCGTACGAAATCTTAATGAACAATGTGAAATACATTTTACTCCATTTTTTTTTTTTATCGAGGATCGAGTATTTGACTTCACAAGACTCCAAATTTCAAATTTAGCTGCTGGTAGACTTACGAGTTTTTGGAGTAACAGCAACGATATGCTACTATTCAACTCCATGGCGCGACAGACCTACCAGCCGGCTGCTGGCCTCACGCCACATGTGTTCATCACAGAGGTAGATGATAATCTAGCCAGTGTACGGGTGACACGTGGTCAGCAAGTCGGGTCTCAACCTGGCGATATGCTACAGTACACATAAAATGGTCACAAATAATGTCACTGGCACTACCTATCAACATATTTTCTGTTTAGCCAATACTGACCAGAATGTCATTATTATCAATGTGGATCAAAAAAGTAGGTTTTTTTAATGTTACATACAATATTTATACATATATTTAGGTATTATATGCATAGTTAATTTTAAGAATATTATAATGTTAACTTGAGTCCAAGCAAAAATATTGCTGTAAAAAGTATTGAAATAAATAAAAATACTTTAATGTCAGTTATATTTAGATTAAATTCAGATTATTTATGTAAATTCGAATTAAAATTCCGTTGAGATGAATAGTCATAAAGTAACATATTTAAATAAATAAATGCCTTGGCAGGTGCCGTATATTTCAACTGGATTAAAAAAAAATTAAAAATGTAGGTATTTGAGAAACCGGCTTCCATCTTCAGCAGAAGTACGTAACAATTCCTGATATTAACACAATAGTAGCACATACCTTTCTGCTAAATATGAAAGCCAGTTTCTCAAAGACCAAGAGTTTAAAAAAAAATTACTCAAGTTGAGGACGACGGCACCTGACAAGATATTTATTATGTCTTACTTCATTATTATTGTCCACCGCTGTGGTCTCGAGGTAGCGTGCTGCTTTGTCACGCAGCGGGCCCGGGTTCGATCCCGGTCGGAGGAATTTTTCTGGATGAGGTTTTTAACGGGGTTTTTCCTCACCTGTAAGACAAATGTCAGGAAAACTTTAAGGCCCAAACGGGCCCCCAAATCATATGGCTATCACCATCATCCTTATCATTATCATCATCACCACCCTTCACCGGTGTGGGAAGCAACGGGAAGCTACCACACCTACAATTCCCTGGTAAAGCTGCAAGCATAGCATGAAAATGCTATGATTGCAGTGAAAGACCTGCCTTCGGGCAGAATTACTATGGATGGACTTCATTATTTTCACAACAACATTACTTAATTTTATTATTATTATTATTATTATTATTATTATTATTATTATTATTATATGTCTACCGCTGTGGTCTCGTAGCGTGCCGCCTTGTCACACAGCGGGCCCGGGTTCAATCCCCGGTCGGGACCAGCTTCCTGCGTGAGGTTTTTTTCTCGGGGTTTTCCTCACCTGTAAGATAAACGTCAGGAAGCTTTGAGGCCCAAAAGGTCCCCGAATATCATCCGGCCATAATCATCATCATCATCCCACGGTGTCGAAAGCAACGGGAAGCTACCAAACCTATAATTCCGTGGTAAAGCTGGAAATCATAGCATGAAAGTGCTACGATTGCAGCGAAGGACCTGCCCTAGGGCAGAACACTACACAATAGAATTATTATTATTAAGTTATTTTCATATGTAATCAATTCAGAATGTTAAACTAAGTACCGTTAAGCAGGTGTGGCTTCAAATCCCCTGAGATAAAAATATTGATTTCTCTTTTAATATTACTGAAGCCAATACATAGCTGGGTGAAAGGATTAATGACATGCCTTTTACTATGCAATTTCCACTTACGGAAATATCTGCCTTAGGAGCGAAACCCATATTAATGTAACACCCCGTGATTACAGATTTCACTCTTTCAACCAGCTAGTTGATTGCAAATAGAACTTGGCCCTAGAGCTGTCTCAAATCGCTGGATAGTAGAATTTCAGAGAATACAATTGGAGAGCTGTGCTTGAATGGGGGGGGGGAGCCAGGGCGTGATTTCGAATCTCGATGAGATTGGTAATTGTCAGCAGGGGTGACTACCCAGCTTAAATCTCCTGAAGGTTCTCTAAAAGGCGGGAGCCTTAACATCCAAACATCCCTATCCTGAGCTGTTTTCTAATCATCTCCTGTATAATTTACTTCCTTCAAATCGTGGTTAATGTTATTCTCCCACCTCATTATTGGTCTACCTACTGGGCGTTTTCCCTCTGATTTTCGGGTATAAGAAGCTTCCATGCTCCTCTTTCATTCCCCATTCGTGCCACATACCCTGTCCATCGCTATCTATGAGATTTTAATGTTCTTATTATATCTGGTTTCCTATAAAGATCATGTATTTGTTTTTTTTCATTATTATTTAATAAAAACAGTATTAAGATTTGTCAATATATTTACCTAATGCCATATATATATATATATATATATATATATTATTCTACCAGTTATATTATATGGGTGCGAAACATGGACTGTTACTTTAAGGGAGGAAAGGAGATTACGAGTATTTGAGAATAAAGTTCTTAGGAAAATTTTTGGACCAAAGAGAGATGAACAGACAGGTGAATGGAGAAGACTACATAACAATGAACTACATGGTCTTTATAGGAAGCCAGATATAATAAGAACAGTTAAGTCTCGTAGACTGCGATGGGCAGGACATGTTGCACGTATGGGGAATGAAAGACGTGCATGGAAGCTTCTTGTAGGAAAGCCAGAGGGAAAACGCCCAGTTGGTAGGCCAAGAATGAGGTGGGAGAACAACATTAACTATGATTTGAGGGAAGTAGATTATACAGGGAATGATTGGAAAGCATTAGCTCAGGATAGGGATGTATGGAGAGCTTATGTCCGCGCGGCCATGAACCTTCGGGTTCGATAGTGCCAGTGAGTAAGTAAGTATATATATATATATATGGTATATTTCAGCTGTTATTCCCTTGTGTATACATTCTTTCATTAGTTTAATTTTATTGTATTATTAGACATTATTTTCATTATTGTTTAGTTTGACAGATAATTAATTATTTAGTATGTAATTGTAATTTTTTGTATTTAATGTAACATATGTTTGTCCTGGTGAGTGGAAGAAGAAGGCCACATGGTCTTAACTCTGCCAGGCTAAATAAATAAATCTAAATCTAGCTCACTGTTATGTAGTCTTCTCCATTCGCCTGTTCATCTTTCGTTGGTCCAAAAATTTTCCTAAAAACTTTATTCTCAAATACTCTGAACATTTTCTCCTCCCTTAAAGTAAGAGTCCATGTTTCGCACCCATATAATATAACTGGACAAAAAGCTTTATATATTTTCAGTTTAATGTGAAGTTGGGACAAGAGTCTCTGCAATGTTACGATTCTAATGATCAGAATTGTTAAATAAAATACTGAAATATGTATTTTGTAACATAAATTCTATAAGAAAGAAATCCTACATAAAACCTGAACTTTTATTATTTCCAGCAGGTATAGTTAGTTTCACTGCCCCTAGGTTACAAATAACACGAGTAACTATCGGTTTGTTTAAGAATGGGGAGAGTTTGAACGAGACGCCAATAAGGAAATGTTTGTGTGGCAGCGCCACGGGATATAAACATGCGTGATGATGGTTTCCAGAACCCAACAACTTCCCTCCAGTAACATCTTTTTATATCACTAAGTCAACATGTTATTCACATGCAAAAAACTCTCCGACCGACGCTCTTTAATATTTCGCTTCTCATATATCTTCACAAACACGCGATTTACCTTCGGCATGAACCTCACATAAAAGGGAAAATGTAACGCTACGCTATAATGTTTGCTAACAGCATCGCTTTTGATTTCCAATACACGATACATTTACTATACAATGTTAAGCGTTATAGCACTTCTATTTATCCAGCGAGTTTGCGCAGTAAACAACATGGTCTTTATAGGAAGCAAGATATAATAAGAACAGTTAAGTCTCATAGATTGCGATGGGTAGGACATGTTGCGCGTATGGGGAATGAAAGACGTGCATGGAAGCTTCTTGTAGGAAAACCAGACGGAAAACGCCTTTTGGTAGACCAAGAATGAGGTGGGAGAATATTATTAAATATGATTTTAAATCATATATAAGTATATTATACAGGGAATGATTGGAAAATATTATGGAGAGCTACGGGTTCCATAGTGCCAGTGAGTTAGTTAGTTTGCGTTTGCGATAGCGTATCACTCATATTCTGACGGTCATGAGTTCAAATCCAGATGCCGACCATCCTGATTATATTTATTTACTTGCTTTTCCTAAATGGATTTTAATCCATCCATCCAATGGCTGCCTGGCTCAAATTCGAGCTTTGGCCTCCCTTAACTTCTGCTTCCAATCATTTCTATTTTGCGCAGCAAGCTTCCAGTTGCGACACTTAAGTAGGTTTGCAGCATCTTTCTTAATACCATTCTACCGTCGTTTTCTTCGGTCTTCCAACTCGTCTATTCCCCATAAAACTTGCTGTAAGCACCTTTTTTTGGTGCTCGGTCTGTTGAGAGCCTGTATACATGGCTAGTCCATTCCAGTTTATTTAATTTAATAAAAGTGACAAGGTCAGGTTCATTGTATTTGTCGTATCGCATTCTCCACTGATCATTCATATTTATTGGTGCAAATATTTTTCCTGGGTACTTTTTTAAAATTATTTAGGGCTACCTCTGATTTTTTTAGCGAGACTCCATGTCTCACTATCATAAGTCAAAACTGTTCTTATTAAAACGTTATACAGCCTTATAGTGGATTTTAATAACCAGGGACCATTTACTCAGGAACGCCTTATCTTGTCATTCATTTTAATCAATGATAATAATTTTATTCCCTCCATGATATCTTTACCTTGTCGTGGTGGAGTGGCTTGCGTTCTTAAATGATCCCGAGAGCTATGCCGGCGGTAGCATTGCTGCCGACAGGGTTACCCACGCCGGACTGGTCGAAGGTCATAAGCCAGACGAAAAAAGTACCTTGGTCGAAAGAGTGACGATCTTTCACCGTAAAAATACAACCGTCAAGAAATGCGGACATGGGTTCAACTGGGGTAAAATTTTCCGGAGGTCAAATAGTCCCCCATTCGGTTCTCCGGGCGGGGACTACTTCAGGGAACCCATGCCAAAGGCTCAAACACAGGGACATGTTCCTAGGAACATGCAATGTTAGGACTTTATACAATAGCGGGCCGCTAGAGGTATTAACCCGTGAATTAGATAAATCACCCTTGGATATAGTCGCTTTATAGGAAGTTAGATGGCCAGGAGAAGGTAGTCAGGAAACAGGATTGGAAAACACTGGCTCAGGATAGGGATATATATGGAGAGCTTATGTCCGCGCGGCCATGAACCTACGGGTTCGATAGTGCCAGTGAGTTAGTTAGTTCATAATAATTTCATTGGCAATATTCCACAATACAGTGGTTCTCCTTCAACCCAAAGTGATTGTCGCCAGGGGTTTCTGTTTAAAGCATCTTCTTCCCTCAAATCTCTAGATTCCATACCTCTTCTCATTTCATCTATCCAATATTCTCTAGGTCTACCTCTTCCACTCCTTCCATTGGCTTTCCAATTAAGGATCTTCAAGATATTCTATCTTCTTCCATTCCTATGAGGTGTCCATACGATTTCAAAAGTTGTTCTTCTATTTTTAATGTTTTTTTATTTTTTTTAACTTGGATAATTTCCCTTATTGTGCTGTTTCTGACTTTATCCCGTCTTGAAATTCTTGTCAATCACCTCCAAAAATGTATTTCTACTCCTAACAGCTTGTTGACTTCTTGTCTATTTACTGTCCAAGTTTCGGGCCCATATAATAAAATGCTTTGTAACATGGCTTCAAATATTGTTTTCTTCGTTCTGTGTGTTATATTTCTATTCCAAAGCACTGAGTTCAACATACCAATGGTTCTTCTTCCATCAACGATAATAATAAATTATTAATTTTGTAACATGGCTTATCTTGAAGATCGTAATATGTCTAATAAAACCAAATGATTAATTTTGAAATGTGATGCACAAAACTGTTGTAGTCATCAATTTGTTGTCTATTTTTAAATCAATGCACGATTAAACTGATGCACGTAAATGTAATAATTCTCGACGTTATTTTGAAAAAAAAAACAATAAAAACAAAAGGTGCGCTTATGCACGAAACAGGTCATTTACATGAAGAAAAAGTCGTGCAGTACGTGAAAAACATTTTTCTGGCAACTGAGTAAAGTTACAGTCTATTCATACAATAAAATAGTTTAAAACGTGTTGTTTAAGGCTACCATGGATGAAGGCCAACAAATTTTCAACTGAATTACAGCAATTCGAAACGAATATTAAACGCTGGCCTCACTTATGCATTACAACCCATTTAAATCAATCATATGAATACAGTTACTTTGCAGACCATAGCAACTTCTTACTTACTTACTCACTGGCACTATCGAACCCGTAGGTTCATGGCCGCGCGGACATAAGCTCTCCATACATCCCTATCCTGAGCTAATGTTTTCAAATCATTCCCTGTATAATCTACTTCCCTCAAATCATAGTTAATGTTGTTCTCCCATCTCATTCTTGGTCTACCAACTGGGCATTTTCCTTCTGGCTTTCCTACAAGAAGTTTCCATGCACGTCTTTCATTCCCCATACCCGCAACATGTCCTGCCCATCGCAGTCTACGGGACTTAACTGTTCTTATTATATCTGGCTTCCTTTAAAGACCATGTAGTTCATTGTTATGTAGTCTTCTCCATTCACCTGTCTGTTCATCTCTCTTTGGTCCAAAAATTTTCCTAAGAACTTTATTCTCAAATACTCGTAATCTCTTTTCCTCCCTTAAAGTAAGAGTCCATGTTTCGCACCCATATAATATAACTGGTAGAATAATAGTTTTATATATTTTCAGCTTAACGTTTTTTGAAAGGAGTTGGGATATCAAAAGTCTCTGCAATGCATAATAGCATGCATTTCCAGAATTGAGCCTATGTTTAATTTCTTTGTGCATCTCATTCCTATTTGTGATTATTGTTCCTAGGTATTTGAATTCAGCCACTTCCTCAAAATTTCCCTCATGTCATTAGCTGTACATTTCCATTATATACTGAATTTCTACGTGTGACCATATATTTAGTTTTACTGATATTTACTTCCAGTCCTAATTTCTTAGACTTGCGCTGCTACGCCTAAATAAATGAAAATATGCGTTTTATGTTTAGTTGAACAAATAAAATGAAAAAAATAATAATACATTAATTGTTGTTAGATACCCGGTGCTTATTATCCGGCGTTGCTCGGGAATCTACTCATCCCGATCTTCTTGGCATCAATGAAAGTCAAATATGGCTATTGTGTGTTATCCGTAAGAATCAAGACTATTGAAGTGCATATAAAATTCCGGTGACGTGAATTAATTTTATATACACCATTTTACCAATGTTGAGGACGACGGCACCTGCCACAACAGGTCATTTTATATTTTAAAACTATTATCTTGTATCCGTAAGAGATAAACATATGCTGTCGCGGACGCTTTTGTAGAGCTCTTTGAGATATTCAATACTGGGTACATTAAATTTGTGTATTTGTTATTGCTTAAGCAGCCGTTTAAACGTTCAAAGAGCTACATTTTTCACTACAAAGGGCGATCTTTAAGGTTTGTACAAGTTGTGTATCACAACTCTTTTATAGCCTACTAGTGTGTTGTCCTGCCCGAACGTTCAATTCTCATGTCATGGGCGGACGATAAAAATATGTTACTTTTTTACCATAAAATTCAGAAATTATGACATAATTAGATATTATTAAATAAATTCGCAAGAAAACTTCTTACAGCCTTCTGTTGTGGCTCAAGAAATATGAAATGATGACGTCGCATGGTCATGAACATTAGAATTGTACCCTCCTTTGCAGATAAGTTAAGAACTGTCATATAACAATTATATTAGAGTGAAAAAAAAAGATAAATTGATGAGAGTGAGTCAAAACAGCTTTTTTTTTTCTCCTAGCTACATTTCATTTCCGACCCATATTGGCCGACATTCCATCAGAAAAATTTCTTCTCCCGTAGAGACTCGAACCAGCGTAAGTCCCGTAGTTCTGCGCCAGGACTTCTTGCCTTAACCACTCGGCTACGGCGCGAGACTCTTGGTATCAATGAAAGACAAAAATAGTTATTGTGAGTTATCCGTAAGAGATAAACATATGCTGTCGCGGACTATTTTGTACAGCTTTTTGAGACATTCAATTCTGTGTACATTCATTTTGTGTATTTCTTATGGTTTAGGCAGAGTAAGCCATTTAAGCGTCCAAAGATCTCCTGAACATTTTGCAAAAAAAAAACTATCACAATCGGATCAAAGGTATGGCCGCGCATAAAGTACGATCAAACAAACAAATATACAAAAATTAATTTTTATATATAAAATATTGTCTAAGGGAATATGAAGTGAGTTTCTTTTTAAACTGTTTTTGAGTCGGGCAGTCCTTGATATACGAGGGGAGGGAATTCCAGAGTCGTGTGGCTGAAACAAGGAAGGATGAGGAATAGTGAGATAGAAGCAGAGGCAATGTATATTTCGCCTGTCTTCCAATCGGAGTCAAGACAACATTTCAAATACTGCAGTTATGTGGTCTGATTTACGGAGGTTGAATTCATATCGTGCACAAGCATTATGAACTCGTTAGTATACACCTCATTAATTATATTATTGTTATATGTGGTAAAAAATGACCCTAGGGTATAACTTCATATTAGGTTAATAGAATTATTCATAAGTTTATCAAATCTCTGTGCGTGTCTTACGCTAGGATAAGATATACAGGTTAAAAATATAAGATTAATAAAACAATCCAAGTCTGATAACACAAGAAAACAGCGAGACTTCCAAGTCGCTGACCTGTAGAAGGAGAATATATTATATGCCGAGAATAAAAATGCTAACTGGGAATTTAATGGTTTTTTAAGGGGGGTAGGAGGAGAAAGAGAAGGCGAGGATTAAGAAGGGAAGCATTTTACGGAAATCGTAACCCAGCGGGGCAGACTTGCAGTCGCCACGCGAGCTTGTTTATCAACAAACTTCCCGCCACTCCTCCCTCTTTCGGACACATCAAGGGGTGTCCAATGTTCACATATTACAAATCTATTTAACTTATTAAATAATACAATCCACGATATAACACGAACTTGGGATATACATGATTCAAGCATCAAGTACTAGCAATTTTAAGATTTTCTGCAAGTTGGGATATACATGATTCAAGCATCAAGTACTAGCAATTTTAAGATTTTCTGCAAGTTGGGATATACATGATTCAAGCATCAAGTACTAGCAATTTTAAGATTTTCTGCAAGTTGGGATATACATGATTCAAGCATCAAGTACTAGCAATTTTAAGATTTTCTGCAAGTTGGGATATACATGATTCAAGCATCAAGTACTAGCAATTTTAAGATTTTCTGCAAGTTGGGATATACATGATTCAAGCATCAAGTACTAGCAATTTTAAGATTTTCTGCAAGTTGGGATATACATGATTCAAGCATCAAGTACTAGCAATTTTAAGATTTTCTGCAAGTTGGGATATACATGATTCAAGCATCAAGTACTAGCAATTTTAAGATTTTCTGCAAGTTGGGATATACATGATTCAAGCATCAAGTACTAGCAATTTTAAGATTTTCTGCAAGTTGGGATATACATGATTCAAGCATCAAGTACTAGCAATTTTAAGATTTTCTGCAAGTTGGGATATACATGATTCAAGCATCAAGTACTAGCAATTTTAAGATTTTCTGCAAGTTGGGATATACATGATTCAAGCATCAAGTACTAGCAATTTTAAGATTTTCTGCAAGTTGGGATATACATGATTCAAGCATCAAGTACTAGCAATTTTAAGATTTTCTGCAAGTTGGGATATACATGATTCAAGCATCAAGTACTAGCAATTTTAAGATTTTCTGCAAGTTGGGATATACATGATTCAAGCATCAAGTACTAGCAATTTTAAGATTTTCTGCAAGTTGGGATATACATGATTCAAGCATCAAGTACTAGCAATTTTAAGATTTTCTGCAAGTTGGGATATACATGATTCAAGCATCAAGTACTAGCAATTTTAAGATTTTCTGCAAGTTGGGATATACATGATTCAAGCATCAAGTACTAGCAATTTTAAGATTTTCTGCAAGTTGGGATATACATGATTCAAGCATCAAGTACTAGCAATTTTAAGATTTTCTGCAAGTTGGGATATACATGATTCAAGCATCAAGTACTAGCAATTTTAAGATTTTCTGCAAGTTGGGATATACATGATTCAAGCATCAAGTACTAGCAATTTTAAGATTTTCTGCAAGTTGGGATATACATGATTCAAGCATCAAGTACTAGCAATTTTAAGATTTTCTGCAAGTTGGGATATACATGATTCAAGCATCAAGTACTAGCAATTTTAAGATTTTCTGCAAGTTGGGATATACATGATTCAAGCATCAAGTACTAGCAATTTTAAGATTTTCTGCAAGTTGGGATATACATGATTCAAGCATCAAGTACTAGCAATTTTAAGATTTTCTGCAAGTTGGGATATACATGATTCAAGCATCAAGTACTAGCAATTTTAAGATTTTCTGCAAGTTGGGATATACATGATTCAAGCATCAAGTACTAGCAATTTTAAGATTTTCTGCAAGTTGGGATATACATGATTCAAGCATCAAGTACTAGCAATTTTAAGATTTTCTGCAAGTTGGGATATACATGATTCAAGCATCAAGTACTAGCAATTTTAAGATTTTCTGCAAGTTGGGATATACATGATTCAAGCATCAAGTACTAGCAATTTTAAGATTTTCTGCAAGTTGGGATATACATGATTCAAGCATCAAGTACTAGCAATTTTAAGATTTTCTGCAAGTTGGGATATACATGATTCAAGCATCAAGTACTAGCAATTTTAAGATTTTCTGCAAGTTGGGATATACATGATTCAAGCATCAAGTACTAGCAATTTTAAGATTTTCTGCAAGTTGGGATATACATGATTCAAGCATCAAGTACTAGCAATTTTAAGATTTTCTGCAAGTTGGGATATACATGATTCAAGCATCAAGTACTAGCAATTTTAAGATTTTCTGCAAGTTGGGATATACATGATTCAAGCATCAAGTACTAGCAATTTTAAGATTTTCTGCAAGTTGGGATATACATGATTCAAGCATCAAGTACTAGCAATTTTAAGATTTTCTGCAAGTTGGGATATACATGATTCAAGCATCAAGTACTAGCAATTTTAAGATTTTCTGCAAGTTGGGATATACATGATTCAAGCATCAAGTACTAGCAATTTTAAGATTTTCTGCAAGTTGGGATATACATGATTCAAGCATCAAGTACTAGCAATTTTAAGATTTTCTGCAAGTTGGGATATACATGATTCAAGCATCAAGTACTAGCAATTTTAAGATTTTCTGCAAGTTGGGATATACATGATTCAAGCATCAAGTACTAGCAATTTTAAGATTTTCTGCAAGTTGGGATATACATGATTCAAGCATCAAGTACTAGCAATTTTAAGATTTTCTGCAAGTTGGGATATACATGATTCAAGCATCAAGTACTAGCAATTTTAAGATTTTCTGCAAGTTGGGATATACATGATTCAAGCATCAAGTACTAGCAATTTTAAGATTTTCTGCAAGTTGGGATATACATGATTCAAGCATCAAGTACTAGCAATTTTAAGATTTTCTGCAAGTTGGGATATACATGATTCAAGCATCAAGTACTAGCAATTTTAAGATTTTCTGCACGTTGGGATATACATGATTCAAGCATCAAGTACTAGCAATTTTAAGATTTTCTGCAAGTTGGGATATACATGATTCAAGCATCAAGTACTAGCAATTTTAAGATTTTCTGCAAGTTGGGATATACATGATTCAAGCATCAAGTACTAGCAATTTTAAGATTTTCTGCAAGTTGGGATATACATGATTCAAGCATCAAGTACTAGCAATTTTAAGATTTTCTGCAAGTTGGGATATACATGATTCAAGCATCAAGTACTAGCAATTTTAAGATTTTCTGCAAGTTGGGATATACATGATTCAAGCATCAAGTACTAGCAATTTTAAGATTTTCTGCAAGTTGGGATATACATGATTCAAGCATCAAGTACTAGCAATTTTAAGATTTTCTGCAAGTTGGGATATACATGATTCAAGCATCAAGTACTAGCAATTTTAAGATTTTCTGCAAGTTGGGATATACATGATTCAAGCATCAAGTACTAGCAATTTTAAGATTTTCTGCAAGTTGGGATATACATGATTCAAGCATCAAGTACTAGCAATTTTAAGATTTTCTGCAAGTTGGGATATACATGATTCAAGCATCAAGTACTAGCAATTTTAAGATTTTCTGCAAGTTGGGATATACATGATTCAAGCATCAAGTACTAGCAATTTTAAGATTTTCTGCAAGTTGGGATATACATGATTCAAGCATCAAGTACTAGCAATTTTAAGATTTTCTGCAAGTTGGGATATACATGATTCAAGCATCAAGTACTAGCAATTTTAAGATTTTCTGCAAGTTGGGATATACATGATTCAAGCATCAAGTACTAGCAATTTTAAGATTTTCTGCAAGTTGGGATATACATGATTCAAGCATCAAGTACTAGCAATTTTAAGATTTTCTGCAAGTTGGGATATACATGATTCAAGCATCAAGTACTAGCAATTTTAAGATGTTCTGCAAGTTGGGATATACATGATTCAAGCATCAAGTACTAGCAATTTTAAGATTTTCTGCAAGTTTTTTATAACCGTTAATTTAGAACCTATAATGGGATATGCGTTCCATACATCATAAATATCCCGTATCACTCATGCTGACTGCATTATCCTTAGGGGGCGTATGTACTCGATCATACACCAACACAAGTACGTACTTGCAATATGTGGTCCGCAATCAGGAAATCGCCATATTGGTACTCATTGCTCATCTCTATAACTTCTAAAACCTCTTCAAGTCTAATTTAAGAACATCTTCAAAAAAGCATAAAAACATTAACATTGCTTATAATTTTCTAACTATTTTAATGTCCTATTTTGATTGCAAACACAAAATAGAAGGTTAAAGACACAGCTAGAGATACGAGGGAAGAAGATGCTTTAGACAGGAACCTTTGGCGACAAATCACTTTGGGTTACACTGTATTGTGGAGTATTCCTAATTTAAAAAAAAACATAGATACAAAATAATAAACAATGTCAAAAATGTTATATGCTCTCTTCAAAATTGTCTGGCCAGACCCATATTATGTTACGGCAGTGAGGCCTGGACAATTCGCAGTGTAGATGAACGAAGACTAACTGCGGCAGAAATGAAATTTATGAGACGTACTGCGGGCTATTCGAGGACAGGCCATAAAAGGAATTCTGAGATTCTCAAAGAATTACACACATAATCAGTCATGGAATATGTACAAAAATACAGAAACAACTGGAAATCTCACGTACGAAGAATGAGCAGAACAAGAATACCACGTCAAATCTTAAATTACCAGCCACCAGGCAAGAGATCTTTGGGCAGACCCTTCAAACGTTGGATTGAGACCGTAACAGACCACTAGGTCTATCACATGAAAGGAAGAAGAAGAAGAAGAAGAAGATCTATATAAATAAAAACGTAAATGTTTGTTTGTACAAAATCTTAAATCTCTCAAAGTTCTTCACCCATCTTCATGAAAATTTGTACATGCAGGTTTGTTGATATGGCGAGTGTTTAGCCACTATCTGTTATTATCTAAAATCATTAGCTGTACTGGCAAAATATGGTCCGCAATCAGGAAATCCTGGGATCGATCATTTTTAAATAAATATACAATGGCGTTGCAATAAATATACGTTAGGCCTTAGCCTCCCCTTTGTTAGGAATTACTTCATCAAGTTAATTTAGTTACGCTTATTTCCCTAAATATGTCATGAATGGTATGCGTTCAACATACCGACCAAATGAGGCATATAGTACGCAACTAAGGTATTACTAGGATGAAGAAGGTCGATAAATTGGACTGCATTACGCATCAACCGGCTATGCGCCATTATGTAGGTTTCGCGAAAAAATACGTTTAAAGTTCAAGTCGAACTCCGCTAATGTAGATAGAACCCCCTTATATGTGAGCAAACATGTTGGTAATTGGCTCCAGCGGGAACATGTGTTATCACATTGGCCAACTCGACGCTAAAAGTCACATGTTCTCTGACCTAATACTTACTAGTGGCATGGAATAGCAAAAACACATATCGTCGCTTAAGAAACAATAGCGCGTAACTGACACTTTTGGTGAAATTGACACTTTTATACCGTTAGCATCACGGAAGAAGTGCGCTCAGTTCTAACATAGATTGGGATGCAATTTTGTACCATGACCTTGCTAAACTTACAGATAAAATGATTTCAATGCATAGGTACTAAGGGGAAAAGTAAACAGTTTTTTGTTTCTCGTGTAAAATGTTAATTTTGTTAGTTACGCGGTATTGTTTCTTAAGCGACGATATGGTTCTTGGGAGAATATCTAAGCAAATTCTACGTAACATTCTCAGAGGGAGAAAAATCTGAGAGATCGTACAGGCGACTAGGATAATCCCTGAAAGGCAGATGAAGATCAACTAATAATAGTAATACGTGGACCGCTCTAAGTTCCGATTCCGATTGAGGGTCTTTCCACTTTACAGCGGTTGCCCTTTTACCAGCCGGCTGCTGGCCCTTCACATCCACATGTGTCAATCACAGAGGTAGATGATCAACAGCCAGTGTAGGGGTGACATGTGGTTAGCATGTCGAGTCCCCCAGCCGTTATAGCTGGTTCCTCAACCTGGAGCCGCTACTTATTGTAGCTACCCAATTGCCTCACGATGCTGGGTGGGCACCGGTCCCATACTGGCCGAAATACCATGAGAAAATTTCTTCCCCCATGGAGACTCGAACCAGCGCAAGTCCCGTAGCTCTGCGCCAAGGCTTCCCTACCTTAACCGCTCGGCTACGGCGCGGGACTAAGTTCCTAACAATAATAAAAAAAAAACATTAGAAACAAGGACATGAGGCACTGATACATGGAAAGGCCTCTTTACACACAAAATAATGAGGCCATTGATGATTATTTGACGGATGTACTTGAAACGTTAACCGATGAGACATCTCCGCTAGAAACCATTTACGTCTGTCCGAATCCCCCACATCCCAAAATACAGGGTGCGGCATAAGTCACTTAATCACTGCACATGGTTCACGGGGGGAAAAAAAATCGCATTGGTTGAAACTGGGGTGTGAATACGGGACCTTCAGAATTTAATCTCAAACACTACTGCTTGAGGTAATTTTCTAACTAGTGAACAATTTCGGTAGTTGTTTTTTGTATACATGTTATAAGTTTACTTACTTACTCACTGGCACTTTCGAACCCGTAGGTCCATGGCCGCGCGGACATAAGCTCTCCATACAT
Source organism: Diploptera punctata (assembly GCA_030220185.1). Taxonomy (NCBI): domain Eukaryota; kingdom Metazoa; phylum Arthropoda; class Insecta; order Blattodea; family Blaberidae; genus Diploptera; species Diploptera punctata. Next base: position 596,960 of record JASPKZ010007844.1, read on the forward strand.
CCCTATAATGAGCTAATGCTTTCCAATCATTCCCTATATAATCTACTTCCCTCAAATCATAGTTAATGTTATTCTCCCACCTCATTTTTGGTCTACCAACTGGACGTTTCCCTTCTGGCTTTCCTACAAGAAGCTTCCATGCAAGTCTTTCATTCCCCATACGTGCAACATGTCCTGCCCATCGCAGTCTACGAGACTTAATTGTTCTTGTTATATCTGGCTTCCTATAGACCATGTAGTTCATTGGTATATAGTCTTCTCCATTCACCTGTCTGTTCATCTCTCTTTGGTCCAAAAATTTTCCTAAGTACTTTAATCTCAAATACTCGTAATCTCCTTTCCTCCCTTAAAGTAAGAGTCCATGTTTCGCATCCATATCTTATAACTGGTAGAATAACAGTTTTATATATTTTCATTTTAACGTTTTTTTGAAAGGAGTTGGGACATCAAGAGTCTCTGAAATGCATAATAGCACGCATTTCTAGAATTGAGCCTATATTTAATTTCTTTCTAAGCTACAGAAAATAATATATTTGCATTTTCGGGTTACTGACTTATACCGCACCCTGTGTTATACATTATAACCTCTTTGTTACTCATCATCGACATCAAGATTTAGGCCTTTTGGCTTGTTTCGGCTTAAAACTGGTCACGTCGTCTCTTCATAGCTCGGCCAACACTTGATAGCAATGGCAAAAGAAGCTTTTAACAAGAAGAGTAGTATTATCTGCGGACCTTTGGCAAAACAATTGCGGAAGAGGCTAGTAAAGTGCTTTGTGTGGAGTGCAGCACTGTATGGTGCAAAGACTTTGACATTACGACGGAATGAGGGAAAAGCGACTGGAAGCTTTTAAGATGTGGATATGGAGAAGGATGGAGTGTATAAAATGGACAGACAGAATAAAAAATAAAGTTGTGCTAGACAGAGTGAAGGAAGGACAATGCTGGAACTCATAAAGAAGAGGAAAAGAAATTGGATTGGACACTGGCTAAGAAGAAACTGCCTGCTGACGGATGTCCTAATAGGAATAGTCAACGGAAAGGTTAGAGGCAGAAAAAGATATCAGATGATAGACAATATTAAAATAAATGGTTTGTGGATACAAAAATGAAGGTTGAGTTAAGGAAAGAGTGGAGAATGCTGAGTTTGCAGTGAAAGACTCTTGGGCAGAACACTATGTATGTATGTATGTATGTATGCATGATGGTGTATTTTCGAAATGTCTTCCTTATTTGTTAAAACCATTCTTCAAGGGTTTTACAAAATTCCACGACACAAAGAAATACTTGCCACAGTTTTAAATCTTCCCGCTTGCTAAGCACACTGATAAGAGTAAGAGAATGAAACCATCCTGTCGTAAATAATGAATCATGCATACTGTGTATTCATCCCCAACCGGTTTATCTACTTCCTGAAAAAACTACAATGTAAACAAACATATTTGTTATCTGAAAGCCAATGTTTTCGTTTTCAGTAACCATGCTGATAGGGCACACACACACACACACACACACACACACACACACACACACACACACACAGAAACACATTACACAATTATTCAATTACAATTACAACATTAGCATATAATGTACATTAATAAAATATATTAACACAACAAATTAAAAACTAATAACTAATCTTACTGCTACAGGTTCATCCCACCAGTTCCAGAGAAACTGACATCACCTGACAACTACAGATAGAACAGCAACAACTGAAGAATACAAAAAAAAATTAAAAAATGCACGTTACCATAATTGTATGATTAATTGTAATAATCTGAAATGTACGCACATTATATTTAAATAAAGAGAAGCCTGGATGCCCTCCCAATATAGAGTCATCCGAAAGCCAAACTTGGCAAGATCCCGCGTGATCGACTATTCCGATTGAGGTTTTAAGCGGTTTCCCTCAATCCAAAGAGCAAATGCTGGAATAGAACCCCAAAAGGTCCGCTTCCGACTTCACTCTGCTAATTAACTTCAAAATTAAATTCAAAATTTAAACCGGGGCTAATGTGTATTTTACAGGAACCCGGGGTTCTACCTATTAAGGAGGACCAAAATGGATCGCTCACCGCCAACACTTAAGTGATGGCCGCAGAGCTTTCCATCTATCTATCTATCTCAGTAACCATTCAATGTCCGTCCCCGTAACGTGGCTGGTAAAGTCCCTTTCCCCAACGTGTAACAGGGTTCGATTCCGTACAAGGTAGGAAATTTTAAATTTGGACTAGGTATGAGAGCGTGCCCTTTGTTGCACATTCATTATGTATAACTTGCATTCTGAAACATAAAGACTTATCGGCCTTAGTTATTATCTAAAGTATTTCTTTCTACTCATCCTTTATTACCAGGGGGGGGAAACTACTAAAGTAATTGAGAATTGTTTTTTTGTTTTTGAAAGGAACTAAAAACTTGAAGCAAGTAATTTAAAAGGCGAAACCCATTCATGATCACAGTCACGATATTTTATGCGCATTAAAATATGCTGAAGATTATTATTATTATTATTTCCATGCACAGTTAAGTCTCGTGGACTGCGATGGGCAGGACATGTGGCACGAATGGGGAACGAACGACGTGCATGGAAGTTTCTTGTAGGAAAACCAGAGGGAAAACGCCCAGTTGGCAGACCAAGAATAAGGTGAGAGAATAACAACTATGATTTGAGGGAAGTAGGTTATGCAGGGAATGATTGTAAAACATTATCTCAGGATAGCGATGTATGGAGAGCTTATATCCGCGCTGCCATGAATCTACGGGTTCGAAAGTGCCAGTGAGTTAGTTATATTATTATTATTATTATTATTATTATTATTATTATTATTATTATTGGGGCCACGCCGTAGTTTGTTAAGGCAATATGCTACAAGCCGTAAGGTCGAAGGTTCGAGTTCAAGATTTTTTTAACCTTTCAAACCTTCTGACGACATCATGGCCATGGAATCAAATCAGGATCTAAATGAAATGAGTACCGAGAGCTTGTTCAGAAAATAAAGGCTGCCATCGTGCAGGGCTAGCAATAAGGCTGACAT